>CM060901.1:1614732876-1615332876 GCA_030737815.1 Allium fistulosum
AAATCCACTTGAGTCACTTTCTCAATTTTTGTTTTTAGTGCATATATGAATTGATCTACAAATTGCATCAAAGTGGTTTTTGCATTAACATATCCATCAAAAAAGCATTAATACTTTCACTTCTTTGAGCAGTGGACATCCCCACCCAAAATTTTAATGCCACAAAACATGGTACTCAATGGTGTCTTTCCTTATATAATTCCATCAACCAATTATTTTCATGCAACATGAATTTATCTAACAATATATTACAACTTTGTTCAAACTCCATCGAGTCTTATGTATCATATACAACTTTTTGTAAATTGTATTTAATAAACTCATATTGATCGTGTCTTTCAAATTTTTCAGACAACTTTTTCATAATGTGCCATAAATATAATCGATCTTTAGTATTAGGAAACATAATCTCTATTGATTTTTTCATAGCTCTGTCTTGATCGGTAATTATTCCTTGAGGAGAAATATTGAATATACAAGTAAGCCATGTTCTAAAAAGCCATATAAAATTATCTACCGTCTCGCTTGAAATCAACCCACATCCAAGCAAAATTGACTATCCATGATGGTTATCCCTAACAAGAGGAGTAACAGACATATCATACTTATTTGTTAAGTACGTTGTATCAAAAGTGACTACATCACCAAATTCTTTATAAGCCTCCCTACTTTTACCATCTTTCCAAAAAAACATTTTTCAGTCGTTCGCCATCATCTAAGTCTATGCTAAAGAAAAAATTTGAATTTTATGCTTGCATTTTCATGAAATATTTTTGAATTGCAACCGCATCTCCTTCTCCTAGACGTAGTTGTCTCGTCTTCTAAGGTATCTTTTTCTATAAATGATAACTTTTCATGTCCACATGCCCATACTACTAAGGCATTAAAACTTTTTTTAGTCCAATACCAGCAATATTACAAACTTCTAACTATCTTTTCACATGTTCATCTTGACAATAATATCGAAAGTACCAAGCTTTTTTAGGACTCAAGCCATGATAGTGATCAAGGAATAGCTTATTGATATGCCATTTTCCATCTTCTCCCAAACTAGAAGTAAGTTTCACCTTGCAACCTATACCATTGATTGGTTGAGGCTTTAACGGGTTTTCATAATATAACTGAGCTTCACACATCGTCCACATGCAAATGTCATATATAGTATGTATCCGTTATCATCTCTTTTACTTGACCTTTTTGTTGTCGTAAATCCCATGTGTTTTGCGTAATTTCAAAAACAATGAAAAACTTATTCAGCGGAATCAAATTTCATGCCAATTTCAAGTGTAATAACTTCCTTTTCAAGTACGATTGTCTTTTCAGTCACTGCCACAACATCATTCAAGTTTTCCGATACCACTTTATTTAAAACAAAGGTATTATAAATGCCCATTTCAACGTTGAATGTTCCTCTATCCATATTAGAGGATGCATTACCCAAATATAAAAATAACGTTACACAAGATTATGAGTCTTAAATAGATTTTGTTTAGGAGATTCATGATGTATTCATAAAGTGAACGAAACTAAAAAATGAATATTACAAAAATCGACAGTTTAACCTAAAGGATCGTGAACGTGTATATTTCTAAATTTAATCTTCATCCTTTCTGAACCATGTAAACAATGATTCAATTATCTAATTCAATTCGAGCAAAAATAAACTATTTATCATTGTTTAACTAAATGATCCATTGATAACAAGAGAAAATAGTTGCTAAATTATGGACATATAATATTTACAAATAGTGCATCGGTAGATATATGAGTTTGCAAAGTTGAAAAATAAAAAAACTAATTACTAAAGTGAAGGTGTTATTTTTCAAAAATAATACAAGTAGCAGCCATGAAAATAAAAAGGATGAAAGTACCATCAGGACCGGCCCGAACAAGAATGTTGCCCTAGTCGATTTCAAAAAAATTGATATTTAAAAGTAGTTAATGCAGTGGAAATTGAACTCTGATCACTTGTCACATTAAGCAATGTGCAAACCACTTGAGACATAACACAATTATTGTTTAAGTTATGCATAGATATTATTTAATTTTAACTATTTTTGACGAATCATATTCATCACCACCTTCACTATTGCCCCCTATCCGTCCGTTGCCCTAGGCGGCTGCCTAGCTCGCCTACCCCTAGGGCCGGGCATGAGTACCATATTCTCAAATAAATACAAAGTAGCAACCTGCCGTTACAGTAAAAATAATAGAATTACAAGAGAAAGGAGAAGAGTACAATATTATTACCTTTTCTGACCAAATGAGATGTAGACATGTTTGATTGAATATTGATTGCAATTGCCTTCGTTGTGAAAGAAGGAAATGAAAATTTTGAGGAATGATTTGACGAAGAATAGCAGAAAAAGGGAGAACGAGGTTGATTTCCACTTCATTCTCAGTAAATACCCAAATCGGTTTCGGGTAAAACAGCATTTTTGTTTGTGTTTTGCAATGCTTTCTAACAACCCAAACAATTTAACTTTTACAGTATTTTTTCCAAGCATGTATTACAGTATTAGAGTGGGTCGTCCAATTTTTGGATACTACTATTAACAATGTCTATTTGTCTATAAGCTATTTTAGGCTAAGAGCACATCTGCCTTGTTTTTTTCTATGCAGCATTATACAAATTTAAAATTAAATTTATAACTAAAAAATAAGACTAAAATAGCCTTCTATTATTTTCTTTTCTCTACTCTCTGTTATTGATCCGACTGTTGAAAATTACTTCGTCGCTTTCTTTAAGATGATTCGTGGCTTAGCCCCAAGGTACAAGACTAACTATCAACCACTCCATCCTCAGGATAAAACAGCCTTTAAATTTGGTCGGGGATGTTTGCACGACATCAAATCGTTCTGAATTTAGTACTTTCTAATTTAATTTCTTGGAAGAATTCTACAGAAAAAGAAATGATAGATGGAGAAGAAGAAGAAAGAAAATTGTCTATTGCCTTACTTTTTTCCTTCTGTCTACCTATCATTTAAATAGGCAGGATGGAAATTGTATGTGATACTGAAATGAGGGATTGTTAACGGTTCTAAAATTATTGTCATTCGATATGAATTTAATTACCATTAATTTTTGCAATCGTTCAATAATAATAGCTCATAAATATATTACTGTTATGCAGTGTTATTCATTACGAATTTTATTACCATTAATTTTTGCAATAGCTCAACAATAATAGCTCATAAACATATTACACTTATACAATGTCATTCACTATGAATTTTATTACCATTAATTTTAAAAATCAATTCACTTAAAATTCCAACAATCTCCCACTTAAATTATTAATAAAAACATTTCCAAGCTATTTCTGAAAATATAGGATTGTGCATAAATAAAAGTATCTTTCGATTTGAACCTTTACATAGTGAGTAAGATTCAGAAGATACTAGAGTGACACGTAGTTTTGATCTCTATCTCCGACATCGAACCACACACAACCTTTCTAAAGTGCTTTCAACTAGCTCGTGTGTTAATGGCTATACACGACTATTTGCTTTAGTGAACGCTCTAGAAAACTTTTGCCCTCAAATTTTTCATAGGAAATGGCCTTATTCCCACATTCACAAAGGTGGGTCTATCAGGAGTACTCCTAATAGCTAGGTACCCCACTCTATAAAGAGTATAGATTTCACTGAGAGTTTCTATTACCTCATCCTTTAATTCCTATAAGAATATATGCTTCTAAACATTTTATAATATAACATGTTCGTCTCTTATCACTTCACAACTTGTTGTTTCCCCATTGAACCTAGTTCTTGTGATCTTCAGCCATATAGGTTGGGTTACCATTGTGAGTGTCTAAGGGAAATAGTCCCATCCTTTTGGACATTTTATGGACTTTCTCTTTGGCCAATCCTTTCGTCAAAGGATCTGCCAAATTTTCATCAGTGCGAATATGATTCACTCTTACAACACCTAAAGAGAGTAACTCTATTACAATGTTGTGCTTATGACGTATTTGTCGTCTCTTACCGTTGTAATAACGGTTATAAACTTTTGCAATAGTCGCGGTACTATCGCAATGAATCAACACGGCCGATATCGGTTTCTCCCATAAAGGAATCTCAATTAGCAGATTTCTTAAGTAATCTGCTTCTTCACTAGCTGTTGCTAGTGCTATCATCTCAGACTCCATGGTGGACTGAGCCAAAATAGTCTGTTTCTTAGATTTCCTAGAAACAGCCCCACGAGCTATGCTAAAAATATAGCCACTGGTTGCTTTAGAATCATTATACAAACTATTCCAGTCTGCACCGGTGTATCCTTCCAGTACAGTTGGAAACTGTCCATAATGTAATCCAAAGTTCTTGGTTCGTTTTAGATATCTCATAACCTTTCAATAGCATGTCAATGTTCAATATTAGGTCTACAAGTAAACCTGCATAATAATCCCACGACATATGATATGTCGGGTCTAGTACAATTAGTAGCATACCGAAGGCTGCCAATGATGCTTGCATAGTCAGACTGTCTTACATCTTCATCAACGTTCTTAAATAGTTTTACAGTTGGATCATACGACATACAAGCAGGTTTACAATCAAAGTAATTGTATTTCTTTAATATCTTTTTAATATAATGAGATTGTTCCAAAGAAATTCCTTTATTAGACTTAGTAATATTAATGACAAGGATTACACTCGCTTCTCCTAGGTCTTTCATAACAAAGTTGGCACTTAAAAGGAGATTTAACCGTATTAATAGCATGCATGTTTGAACCAAAACTAAATAGATCATTTACATACAAACATATAAAAGTGCAAATATTGTTCTCATATTTATAATAAATACATTTGTCACTCTCGTTAACTTCGAAACTATGAAAAATAATCAAGTTGTCAAAATTTTGATGCCATTGTTTAGGTGCTAGTTTTAGACCATACAAAGATTTATCTAACTTGCGAACCTTATGTTCTTGTCCGTGTATTACAAAACCTTCAGGTTGGCCATATAAATTTCCTCTTCTAATTCACCGTTTAAAAATGCAGTTTTAACATCTGTTAACAAGAAATCTTGTCAACACCCTGAAGTTGAGTTAAGGTAGAAGGTTTATCCATTTTGGTTTCCTTTAGTTAAGTTGAAGAGCATAAAATGTGTGTTTTCTCCTTTGGCTACCCTTTCGAATAGGTTGCTGGAATGGGAACTTTCTCGGGTCAACCTTTCGACCCAGTCGAAACGACTAATTTCTGTTCTTATCAGCCTTTCGAGCTTGCTGAAATAGTTTGGTCTTTCCTTCGAAAGCCTTCCTTTAAAAGCAGTTGCAGAACACAGATAGGTATCTCTAAGAATCCGGGGTTCAGGTTGGGTTTGCTGGGTTTCGACCCTGTCGAAGGCTAAGTTGTTTAGTGGGTAAGGCTTGGGTCTGGGATCTAAGGTAAATCCAGATGAGATTGTGGTTCCGACCCTGTCGAAAGCTGTAGCCTTAAGTGTCTTGGGAACCAAGGATTAGAGTACATTGGGATAAGGTTTCGACCTTATCGAAAGTAGAAGTCTTATAGAAGGTGGTCTGGAGTCTACCTCTAGAGTTACTAGGACATATAATGATCTTGATCAGGTCAGAAGAGCCTTTCGACGTGGTCGACACATGGAAAAACACAATGAGTTCTGATAATAATGCTTTGAAACAACTAAGTAATCAAAAATTCAAAGATCTTCCCCTTTTTCAGCACAAAGAAGCCTTTATTACTCAATTTCCCCAAATCAATTTACAAATTAATGTCTTACAGCTTTTTGAATCAAGAAAGTACAAGTTTAGAACGACTAAGTTCAGATCCCCTAAACCAGACCTCTTGGGTCTTATTTATAGATGCGCGTCAGCACCTTTCGACTCCAATGCTTTCGACCTGGTCGAAAGGTGGCTGCTGTATTATCTTTAGATTGCTTCCGCCTTTGTTGAATTGCGTCTTTCTTTACTATGTTGCTTTGTAGAAGCTTTCAACTCTATCGATAGGCTTTAACCAGTTGTTTCAAAGGTATTGCTATACTGGTGGCTTCGACTCTGTTAGTCGCTTCTAAAATTTTGCCTGGATAATAATGGCTTCGACCGGTTCGAAAGGCTTGGTTTAGCTTTCGAAAGGGTTGCTCTGGCCAATGCTTGTTTCTGAGTGGTTTGAGTGAAGGCGAAACCTTTGGTTTCGAAAGGTTTGGCGCGTATATGAAGATTTGTCCTTCTTTGTCTTCAAAAGGCGTTGCTTTAACTCATTCGAAAGGTCTTCGAGCATGTGGAATCATCTGCTTTGAAAGGTGGACACTGAAGCGGAGGAGTGCTTTCGACCCTTTCGAAAGGTTGAAAATCTTCTGGACTTTGGTTGCAGCATCCTTTCGACCCCTTCGAAAGGTTGAGAATCTTCTGGACTTTGGTTGTAGCATCCTTTCGACCCCTTCAAAAGGTTGTGAAACTTCTACACTTTAGCTATAGCATCCCTTCGACTCCTTCGAAAGGACTTGCTGAAGCTTCTTCCTCTTGTTTTTCTTTATCTTCTGTCCGAAGTGGTTTCGACATGGTCGAAAGGAATTTTGGATAGTAACATTTGCCCCCCCCTTGCAAATGGATGCTTTGACTTTCCAAGTCAATCATGTCGAAACTTAGAATCTTCCCGCCTTTTGGCATTCCCGTGTGAATCTCAACCATTCATTTAAATCTGATCGAACGGCTTGCCGCTCTTGCTGACTTTTCTTATAAATTACGTCTTCTTCTTCTTCCCTTTCGCTTACCTGTAAACGAGATCGACTTCAGGAAAAATCAAAAGCTTCAAATCTCCAGATAATTCTCATTTTCCTTCATCAAAATCCAGATCCAAGTAAGTTTTATTTATTTCGCTTTTGAAATTTCTCTTTCTCTTTCTTTTATTTTGCAGTGGATTTCAACTTCTCAAATTTCACAATCGGGATTTTGAATTTGGTTTTAATTTACTGAAAACCGTTCGAGTTTTAACTTTACTAAAAGTATTCTTGATTTGATTTACTTTTTTTTATTCCACGGTAGATTTCATTTTCAAATCTTACAGTCAGGATTTCAATTTTTATTTTCGTTTTCCTGAACTGCTTATGTTTTAAATTTCAATCCACCTGAGAGCATTCCACGATTCAATCTCATGAATCGATCTGATTTATTTTATTTTAATTTTTGTTTTGAACTCAATTCCAGATTTCGTGATTACTGCTGCTTTTTTTTATAGTCAATTTTAATTCTTATCTCGAAGATTTCGAAATTTAAATTGTAAATTCATGTTTAAATTCGCTTATTTAATGATTTTTAAGTTTTAGGATTGAAATTAGGTTTGGGGAAGAAAGATAGTTCAGTTAACTTCACCCAGAAGTTTTAAGATGTACGTACTGAAAATTTGGCGCTAGAATTTTACCCTTTTACCCCTTCGAAAGGGATTGAGGCGGCAATTTGCTATTTTGATTTTTTAGCCCCTTTCGATGGAGTCGAAAGGTAATCTAGCGCCTAATTTCCATTGTCCTTATCGAAAGCTTGTTTAGTTCATACGAAACCGACCTCATCGAAAGTAATTTTATGCTTTCGACTCTAATACCTTTCGAAGATGTTGGTTATGCATCGTAACCCACATTTTCGAAAGTATAGATTCTGTCTCATGAGTTTCGCAACCATTCATGTAAACTTGTTTTATATTTGTATAAGTTAGAGATGGATGTATTTTATAAACTGGGTTGAGGAAAGCACACTTTATAAAATTCATGAATCAAGCCAAACGTTTCGGCTTAGTCGAAACCTGTTGTATTGATTGAAACTTTGTTTTTAGCATGCTTTTGAAACCATGATGTCCTTTTGACCCTATCGAAACCATCTGTAACTAATGAGTCGAAACCTTCTATAATCACCCTTCTCCAATATTGTCGAAACGTTCCAAGTTCTTTTATTTTTATCAGTTCGATTTTAGCTTAGGACCTTTCAACTCAATGGGTATATAAGGTTTCGACGACATTCATATTCCCCTAGAAAAACTCAAATCATGGGTTCCGACAACGTCGAAGGGTTTTGTTATCTTATTTATTAAATATTAGTAGTGTATATTTTGTGCAAATTATTAAGCTGGTTTTAACTATTCCCTTCTAAAAACATAGTCCTATTGAGCTTTCGGCCTTGTTTAAAAGTGTCAATTGGACATATGCTTTAGCCCTCCTTTTTGACCTTGTCGAAAGCTCAGTATAAGTTTATATCTACACTTTCGACATTGTTAAGAGGTGTCCGTCAAGTATTAAGTTTTTCTTTCCTTTCGACTCTGTTGAAAGCTCAACATTTCTCATTTTCTAATTCTTTCATGAACTTGAAGCTTCATGTTTTGTTTGATGTTTAGATTGATGTAGTGGGTTTTTTCTAATCCTTGAAAGAATGTTAACTTCATAACTAACTGTAAATTCTAACTGAAACGTTTTCACCTGGTAGAACTATGAGTTCTCCAAAGAAAGTCGAAGCCACTTCAAAGTGTTCTTTGATATCTACATAAGATGAAGTGGACGCCATTCTCAACGACTAAGGAATCACCGGAGTGGAAGCCATTCCTCCTATAGAGAATGATATCATCAGCAGCCCTCCTGAAGGGTTCTTCGCTTACACGGCTATACATATATGGCACAGAGGGTTTCTTCCATTCTCGAACTTCTTATCTAGGTTTCTATCCTATCTTAGAGTCGCTCCAATCCAGCTATCTCCGAATGTATACACCTATCTCCTATCTTTGGATTTGATGGCTCTAGAATACAACATCCTTTCTTTGAAGGCTGAAGTGTTAAACCACCTCGTCCGATTAGTCAAGCTCAGCAATCTTAACAGCCAAATATTCAGGGCAAATCCTCCCAAAAAGTTGATATCAGAGGGAGTAAACAAATTTAGAGACTAGGAGAACTAGTTTTTCTTCGTCAGATGCTTCCCAAATATCAGTGGGACCTTCTCTACTCCCCGTAAGTTCAGATTCCATTATTTTCCTTCTATCTAGTTACTTTCCTTTTTTGATCTTTGCCTTTGTCAGATGCTCCTGCCAAAGAACTGAATGAGGCAAATAAGAGAACGGTGGAGTCTTTAGTTGTAGCTTCAAACAAGATTGGAAGTAGATTGAAGCTGTTGAATCCTACAAATTTGAGGAAGCACTCTCTCCTCCCCTCTGGTCAAAGGATTCTGGGACAACCTCCCCTGATCCAACATACGTCAAAAAGTAAACGCTTCCTTTCCCTGGGAGGTCCTACAAAATTTTCACCTATGTCACCTATCTGCTCCGACCACTCCAGTAAGTTATAGAATCAGCATTTTTTTTCTATTTCCGTGTTGTTTTCCAAATTACTCTACTAACTTACAATCTGCTTGAATTCCTTACAGCTGCTCCTCAGGTTGGAAAACCTACTGGTGGTCCGGCTCCTCCTCTTGTAACTTCCCGTGCGCCATCTTTTGCTCAATCTCTTGCTAGGACTAAGATGGCCGTTAAGAGAAAGTTGGAGAAATAAACTGTGGTGGAGCCACCCTTGAAAGTAGCTAAAGTAATCAAAGTTCCCAATTCTGAGAAGGAGGGGTCTTTAACTCTTGATAAAGCTTTGGAGAGTCTGATTGTTGAAGTTCCTCGCATCCAATCCAAGAAGACTCCTACTACAGTCGATCCTCTTTCCTACATCACTATTTTAGACTCTCCTAGTGCACTTGAGCAAATGCAAAACGCTTTGGAAATGACCCCTTCTCAAAAGCACATTCCTCCACGGCAATCATCTCCTTCGTCCTCTATTAAATTTGAAGAGATAGTCCAGTCTATTTTAAACTCTGCACTCTTTGCCTCCATCCACCCGCCTTCCTCCGTTTCTGACTTGGCAGGTCACTATCATTATCTGATAGAACAACAACTGTTGGTAAGTTTCTCTTCACTTAACTTAACCGTTACTATTCTTCTTTAAGTCTCTGTCTTATGTTGTATTTTATCTTCCAGATCTCTAAGAGTTGGTTATCTTTGCACGAGCAGACATCCAAATCTTGTACCGAATCCTCCAAGTTTCAGGAGAAATTTTTTGCTTTAAAGGATAAAGTTTCTTTCTTGTCTACAGAAAAAGATGAAGCTACATCTGAACTGGAGCGATTGAGAGTTTCTCTCACCCAGTCGGAATCCACTATTTTAGAGGAAAGAAAAGCTCGCCAACTCCTTGCCGATGAAAACTTGGAAATGGAAATAACGATAAAAGAATCCAACAAGGAGAAGGCCCGAATGGCGGCAAAGAATGCCTCTTTGAAGTAGAAGTTGGAGAAGAATATGGCTTCTTTGAAACTGGCAGTCAATACTATCTCAGGTGCTAAACAGCGAGTGTCACAATTTCTCAATACTACACTTGATGAGTTCATGATGAACTCTTTTGAAGATGCTCTGATGCTCGCTTATGCTGACAACATCGACAAATGTCCTAAGATAAGCTTTCCTTCGCTCGACTCTGCCTTTATTGATAGAGTTATGGGCATGATTAATCAAATGAAGCAGGGAGTTGAAACTGCTGAAAAGGAGGAGATTGACGCCTCCAAGATTCTTTCTTTTGAAGTCGAACCTGAATCAGAAGATGAAGGCGACAAAGATGATGTCGCCGAAGAAGAGGGGGATGATGATAATGATGGCAATGACGATGATAATGATGATACTAACATCAATGGCGATCGAGGTTCAGGTGGTGATGGAAGGGGCCACATTGAGACTTCTGACAAAGACGAGGACGGTAATACATGAGCTTTTGAAAAAGATCCATCTCCTCACAAAGCAGTCCCGCCTGAATCTGCCGCACCCTCTGCTCCTCAAGAAGAACTTGCTTTTGTTAACGTCGAGGTATTAGAACCACTATGCTATGATTTCGATGATAACAACTATACAATCATACACATACAATAAATATTCAATCTACTTACAAAAAAAGCTTTCAGAGTTCAACTTGAAGACAATTAACAAAGTAGAAGAACCATCAGTATTAGAAATGCCAATATAGAGTTGTTATTGCCATAGATATAACTTGTAAAATCTCCTTTAGTAGTTATTTTTAAACACAAGCATTGCACAAAATACTTCATATATCAAAAGGCTGAAATAAAGAAAACAACAGATGTCAGACGTCTGACATTACATATCAGACGTCTGACTAAAGCTTCTGTTTTTTCAACCAAACTTACATCAGACATCTGATAAAACTTTCAGACGTATGTTTCTGGCTTCTGACTAAAAAATATATGTAAGCTCGGACGTCTCAACTTATAGCCAGATGTCTGTGCTGAGCAACGACCTTATACACTGAAAAGACATCTGCTTCAATCTAATGGCTGCTTTCACAACTCTTCACCGCACCTCTTTCTTTTTACTGATTGCAACTTTTAGATTGAAATAGAAAACTCTAATGGATATTACTCTTCGCAAAACTCTTCACCATCTATATATATATGAAGATTTTAAGAATTAAAGTATTCGAATTTTCTGAATCCTATATCTACATTCTTTTGCATACTCTGATGTCTAAAAGCAAACCATATCAGTCTTTATCACTTCTTGAAATCAAAAGCTTCACATACACATACTGCTCAAAGGAGATTATAGGAAGATTTGTATTGTGCAGTCAAAATCAGTGTTTTCCAGAACACATACTTGTCTCAAAAAGAACTTTTGTGTTAAGCCTATTCCTCCGGGCAAAGCGAGGGTTGTTTACTAGTTGAAGTCGAAGAGGAGCTTCGGGACTGGACGTATGACAGGAGGTCCGAACCAGTATAAAAACTCTGGTGTGATTGTTTCCTTACTATTATTTACTTTACTCTGTTAATTATAGGCTAGCATTTTACTATACTTGCATATTAGATATAAACATACAATCCATACATCCTTACATTTGGTATCATAGCATGGTTATTTCAATTCACAGTAACACGTAATTGAAACATAATTATTATGGCAAGTACATTTCAAGAAGGACAATCAACTGCACGTCTACCACTATTCACTGGATCAAATTATGCTTACTGGTCTACACGTATGCGTATTTTTATGGAAACAAATGGTTTAGAAATTTGGCAAGCAACATAAGTTAAATATGTAGCACCAGAAACAAATATAAGCACTTGGACAGATGCCCAATAGAACACAGCAATAAAAAATGTTAAAGCTATGAATGTTTTATTTTGTTCACTTGATAACAATGAATTCTCACGTGTCATGTTGTGCACTACTGCATATGATATATGGCGTACACTACAAATCACTCATGAAGGCACTAACAAAGTCAAGCAAACAAAGATTTCTATTTTACAAAATCAGTTCTCTTCTTTTAAAATGAAAGCAAATGAATCTATTGGTGATATGTATGCTAGATTTCAAACTATCTAACACGATCTCATGGAACTTGGAGTTAAATCTACAGATTTTGATTTAGTTACACGTATTTTAAATTCCTTAACAAATGAATGGGAACAAAAATTATTGCCATTTAAGAAGAAAATGACTTATCTCAACTAAAAGTTGAAGAATTGATAGGAAATTTGATGTCATACGAAGTAAATTTGCAGGCAATAAAAGAACAAATCAATGAAAAGAAAAATATAGCCTTCCATGTCAACGGTAATAACTCGGAGTTAGATGAAGATAAGATCGTATTTATTGCCAAAAATTACAACAAATTCAAGAAATTCAAAAGGATGATGAGATCTCAAAATGGAGGAAATTTAAATTCATCCAACCAAACTTCAATCAAATTCTTTGGGTGTGACAAGTTTGGATACATGAAGAAACAATGCCCAAAACTCAATAATGACAAAAACAAAGGCAAGTTCGAGAAATTCAAGAAAAGAAAACAGGCTTTCAGGTAAATTGGGATGACTCAGATTCGTCTTCGTCATCAGACAGCGACAACAATAGTGATTCTGAGCAGGCTAATGTCTGTTTCATGGCAAACACCGAGGAGGTATGTCCTGATCTTACTAATGATGAAATTTTAAAACTTAGCATGGAATTAGATGACAATAATAGAGAAACTAAAAAACTAAATAAAGAGTATGTTGCCAAAATTAATCGTATGGAACTTGAAATAGGTCTATTAAAAGATGAGAAAAACATTTTAGAAGAAGAATTAGAAACTTCACAAGAGAAAAATATAAATTTATCTATTCAAAATGACTAATTATTATGTAAAATAGGAAAAGTCAAACTAGAAAATGATGAAATTAGAAAAGAAAACGTTATATTAAAGAACGATGTAGAAGCATTAAAATCAGAAATTTCTCATCTTAATGATAAGTTAGACAAGATTACCAACAATGTTTCAAAATTTAATAAAGGAAAGCAGAACTTGGATAACTTGATCAAATTTTCAAAACCACCTGGAAATCGAAATGGATTAGGATTTAAGAAATCTTTAAAACATAAAAACTATAGTTCACTATATAATAGATTTAAGAAGTCAAATACTACAGAAAAGATGTCTAACACCAAAATAATTAAAATATGGATTCTGAAATCCAATAACAGACTAATTAGACAAAAACTCATAGATAACTATCTTAAAAATGTTGTTCATAATAAAAATTATCTTTTTAAAGGTCCCAAACCCTCTTGGGTATGGCAACCGTCTCTTTCTAACACTTAGGACCCTAACAAAAGAAGTGGGTACCAATTAAACTGTTTTTATCTTGCAGGTACCCAAAATAAAATCAAATAACAAGGAGAAATGGATACTCGATAGCGGATGCTCCAAACATATGATTGGAAATGCACAAATGTTATCAAATATAACATACAAAGATGGTGGTACTGTAACTTTTGGAGATAATTCAAAAGGATATGTCATAGGAATTGGAGATGTCATCAATATTGGTATGTCCACTTCACCTATTATTAAAAATGTTCTTTTAGTTAAAAACATAATCTTTTAAGCATTAGTCAACTTTGTGATAAAGGATTTAAAATTGATTTTGAAAAGAATAAATGCAATATATTTGATCAAGATAAAGATCTGATTTTCGAAGGATTAAGGAAAAGAAACATCTATGTTTTAAATATGGAATTTAATAATTCAAGTGATTTATGTCTAGCTACGGATTTTAATGACCCATGGATATGGCACAAAAGATTATGCCACATAACATTAAGTCCTTAAACAAACTAGCTAAACACAATTTGGTTAAAGGTCTCCCTAAACTAAATTATAAAGTTAAACATTTATGTGATGCATGTCAATATGGCAAATTGAAAAGGAGTTCTTTTAAATCAAAGAAGGAAATTTCTACCAAACAACCTTTAGAATTATTACATCTTGATTTATTTGGACCTACTCAAATATGATCAATAAATCATAACAAATATGTATTTGTTATTGTTGATGATTTTTCACATTATACATGGACATTATTCCTAAAACATAAAAGTGATACTTTCGAAATGTTTAAATTTTTTGCTAAAAGAATTAAAAAATTAATGAATCTTAAAATAAAAAGTATAAGAATTGATATAGAGGTGAATTTGAAAATGAAATTTTTTAAAATTTTCGTAACAAAAAGGGAATTACACATAATTTCTCATTTCCACGAACACCGCAACAAAATGGTGTCATCGAAAGGAAAAATCGCACACTGCAAGAATGTGCATGAACTATGCTTAATAGTGGTAATCTACTAAATATTTTTTGGGCAGAAGCTGTAGCTACTGCTTGTTTTGTACTGAATCATGTTACATTATGTCCTTTAACTAAAAATACTTGTTATGAAATGCTTTTTGGTAAAAAACCCAAAGTATCATATTTTTGAATATTTGGCTCAAAATGTTTTATATTAAATACTAAGGATAATCTTGGAAAATTTGACTCAAAAGCTGACGAAGGTATCTTTATTGGATACTCAGATCGTAGCAAAGCTTATAGGATATTTAATAAACATACCAATACCATTGAAGAAAGTCTACATGTTTCTTTTGAAGAAAATTTTTCCATTACCAAAAACAATGATGATGATGAGTTTTTACTAGAACCTTCTGAAGATAACACAAATATGCATAGCAATGATGAAAATATGGTTGATAATAATAATTCATTAAGATCACCACCTCGTATTCTGAAAAATCATCCAATTAACAATATAGTTGGTAATTTAAATACAAGAGTTTCTACAAGACATCAATTAAATCAAATGAGTCACGTTGCATTTATTTCCAATTTTGAACCTAAGAATTATAAAGAAGCTTCAAAAGGCAAATCATGGATTATCGCGATGCAAGAAGAACTAAATCAATTCGAAAGAAATGAAGTGTGGGAACTTGTACCAAGACCTACGGATCAATCCGTAACCGGAACTAAATGGGTATATAAAATTAAAACTAATAAAAATGGAAACGTTGTTCGTAATAAAGCAAGATTAGTAGCACAAGGATATTATCAAGAGGAAGGCATTGACTATGAAGAAACGTTTGCTCCAGTCACACGTTTAGAAGCCATCTGAATGTTACTTGCATTTGCATGTCATCATAATTTTAAACTTTTCAAATGGACGTAAAAAGCGCTTTTTTTAATGGTTTTATAAAAGAACAAGTGTACGTTGAGCAACCCTCGTTGTTCATACATGAAAAATTCCCTGAACATGTATATAAACTAAAAAAAGGCTCTGTATGGTTTAAAACAAGCACCTCGTGCTTGGTATGATAGACTAATAAATTTTGGTTTTCAGGTTAGAAAGGTAGATACAACCTTATTTATCAAAAGAAATCAAAATGATATTTTAGTTGTTCAGAAATATGTTGATGACATAATATTTGGATCAACAAATGAAAACCTATGTAACGAGTTTGCAGATATCATGAAAAATGAATTTGAAATGTCACATATGGGAGAATTAAAACATTTCTTAGGATTACAGAATAAACAGTTAGAAAATGGTATTTTTATAAATCAAGAAACATACTGTCTCAATTTGTTAAAGCGATTTAGAATGGAAAAAAGTCTAGTAAACCAACCCCCATGAGCACAACTACACATTTAGATAAAGATGAAAAAGGAAAGGATTTTGATTAAAAGTTATATCGAAGTATAATAGGATCGCTATTATACTTAATGGCTAGTAGACCCGATATCATGATGAGTGTGTGTCTGTGTGCAAGATTTCAAGCACAACCTAAAGATTCACACTATCGATCAGTTAAACGTATTTTGCGTTACTTAACCAGAACTACGAATTATGGTCTTTTCTATCCTAAAGATAGCTCCTTTGTACTTGTATCCTATAGCGATGCAGATTTTGGTGGTTGTAAAACTGATAGGAAAAGTACGAGTGACACCTGTCACTTTATCGGTCAGTCTCTAGTTTCGTGGTTTAGTAAAAAAACAGAATTGTGTATCACTTTCAACTTGTGAAGCAGAATATATTGCTGCCGCTTTAGCTTGCGCTCAAGTAATATATATGCAACAACCCTTAAAGATTTTGGAAAAATTATAAACAAATCTCCAATTTTTTGTGATAACACTAGTGCAATAAACCTGTCAAAAAACCCAATAAATCATTCTCGAATGAAACATATAGATATTCGTCATCACTTTTTAAGAGATAATGTCGAAAAGGAAACAATAACTCTAGAATTTGTAAACATCGAAAATCAAATTGCTGATATTTTTACAAAACCTCTAAGCGAACAAAATTTTATTAAGTTAAGATGTGACCTAGGTATTGTATCGTTACACGATCTATAATGAGATATACCGTTTCTACCAAAAGTTATTTTTTTTACTGGCTAAAATTTCAACTGTTTTCTTAACCACTTATTTTTTTACCAACCAATGTTTTATGGCTGACATTGTTTTCCAACAAATAATCAGAACTTACTCTTAAAATAGTATATATAATTTCATATATATATATATATATATATATATGAGAACTTCATCAAGAATTTTATCCAAAATCTTTTTAACCAAAGAAACAAGCTTTCAAAACTAGTATATTAAAAATGTCTTCGGATCATGACTCTACATACTCTGCTATCGACTATGCCTCACCCTCTTCCGGAAGTACTTATACTTCTCCGTCTAAAGTCATGCCTAAGTCATCTCCATCCCTTAACATCATTCCATCACCAACATACCATACTGGGTACTCTCTAAAAGGAAAGAAAGCCAAACATGGAATTAATCTTCAATTAGCCTTACTATCTGACAAAGTTGACGATATCCATCATTACCAACATGAAATGATAGGAGTTCAAAGAGAGATGTACTACGAACAACGACGTCAGGGAGCTCACTTGAATTTCCTTGAGAAATGCATCCTCGCCATATTTGGCCATTCACCAACAAAGGACCGTGTCCACGCAAGGTCTCCTCGTTTAAGGGAAACTCCTCCAAGAGCGCACAAGATCATTCCACAATAATTATGGGGTGAAGGGACATCGCGAGAACAACGCAGTCCTGTGCCTCCTTACTAGTCACCACTTCGGCCGTCAACAGAGCACACCAAGGTTGAACCAAATTCTTGGGAAAAGCAAAACAATTATTCTTCTGACTCCCCAGCTAACAACTAAAGAAGAATTTATCGACGGTTAATATATATATACGTATATATAATATAAATATATTTGTATTTTCTTCATTTTCAATAAAATATTTATATATTAATTCACAGAGGTAAAAGTTAATTTTTCTTCAATCAGACGTCTGAAAGGAAAAGGCAGACGTATGGACGTATACAAGGGTATCTATTAACAACTGAAGACAGACGTCTAAATAGGAAACATGAATATCAATATTTTTTTATTCGTTTCAGCACAAACATTTGTCAAAATCAACAGATGTCTGTTCACACTCTCTGGAAGAAAAACCACAGAATGTTTTAGCACAGACGTCTGAACATAAAATCAGTTGTCTGTCTGAACCCTCTATAAAATAAAAGACATAATTTTTTCAGCGCAGACGTCTGTGTTCATAATCAAACGTCTGACCCAACACTCTGGAAAATTTATAATCTCAACAATAGACGTCTGCTCTATTATTCTATCGTCTAAAAGACTTCTCTGACTACGAATACTTCATGCTCAGACGTCTGTTACCCTAACACCTAACGTCTGAACGTATATTCTGCCCCACCTTTTCAGCCTCCTATAAATTATCTTTTACATCCTTCTTCATTTCCACCGTTCATTTTTTCCAAACCCTCAAGAAAACCCTAAAACCCCAATTCTATTTTCTCTCAAAATTCCCAAATCAATGGCCCCAAAACCAAGAAATATAGTACCAAAACGTCGCAAACCTTCCATGGGACAAAGCTCTCAGCCACCTACTCAGTAATTTGTAACCGATCACCATATTGACGAATGGATTGTGGAGAAGCAACAAGGAAAACAACGACTTCAAGAACAAGAGAAAAAGCCCTTCCACACCGGACCTTTCTACGCAGTTCGCCAATTCATCCACTATGATGCCATAGATCTACTTGAGGATGCTGGGCTATACCACTTGGCCAAATATGACGATAATGCTGGAAAAATTGACCAACTAGAGGTATTTCTTTTCTTAATTAATCTTTTCTCATTAACTCTTTGGGATCCTTCTGATGAGAATAACTGGATCTGGACTAGTGTTTATGGTCATTTGATTAAACTCAATGTTGAAATGATTGGGCAAATACTTAATTGCTTTTATGTTGGAATTCCATTACAACAAGTTCCTAATAAACGCTATGCCCCTAGAGATGTTGTTACTCATCTTATCTGGGATGACGACTTTCGGAAATTAAAACCATCAAATTTATGTCCACGAGCATGACTTCTTAACATAATGCGCATAAACGCTGTCATCCCTAGATTAGGAAGTCATGAACAAGTCTAAGATGATGATCATAAAGCTTTATATGCTACTTTTGGTCAAATTAAAGTAAATTGGGCTCAATACATCTTTGACCAAATAAAAAGTTTTTGGACTCCAACCCATCGTAGCATTGTTTATGCTCCTTACATTATGAGAATTCTATGGTCATTAGGAATTCCTTCATATCTTTCCCAATATGAAGAAATATCTATAAAGGATAGTGGCATTAGATTTATCTCTTTAATGCATCTCCCAGAGACACCGCCGAACATTATTCTTTTCCCAATATCAAGCTCCTCAACAACATCAACAAGCACCTATAACTCGACCTTCTCAACCACCCAGAGCAGCATCTACAGAGTATTACTCTGATACTGAAATACAGGAAGCTAGATTGGCAGCAGGTCCAAGAGAGAACTATCGAGATATTGCACTACAAAATCAACGCCTTCTCTCCCTAAATCAACAGGTGCTAAACAAAAAGATGTCACCTTTGGAACGGTCTTTTTCTACTCGTATAACCAAAGTAGAAAAAACGTTGGATAAGGTCGTTTCCACCTTGGGAAAGGTTCTCCGAAAGGTTCGCGGTCGTTCTTCCTCCCGCTCGTCCTCTTCTCCGTCCCCTACGCCACCACCAGTTTTCTGCCCAGGCCATCTTCAGCCGCAGGGCCTTAACAGGAACGTCCACAACACTCTCGTCCTGGCAAAGCGCCTATTTGTCTATACACCGAAGAGAGTGAAGGTTTATCGTTGCCTTCAGAAGATCCTCATGCCTCACATTACCCCATAACTATAGTTATTACCTATCATTCCAGGGTCTTTCTATTCATGAAGATTAGGAATATGCTGACCAGTCTCAATGGCAACAAGGAACATATGATGAAGACTCGTCAAGCTTCTGGGGATATTATAACTATCAGTGAGATTTTTAGTTCGTTTGGTCATATTTATTCATGTCTCTCTATTATTTTATGATTAAATGCCTGTATAACTGTTTACATTTTTCTTTGCCTGATCGTGGACTTATATTTTTCAGTTGTTCATCTATATTCTCTTTTGATTATGCCAAAGGGGGAGAAATGTCATATTACATGTATATAAGGGGAGGAATCACATTCAGGGGGAGTAATATAACGATTGTATAGTTGTCATCATCAAAAAGGGGGAGAATGTTAGAATCACTATTCTATGATTTCGATAATAACAACAATACAATCATACACATACAATATATATTCAATCTACTTACAGGAAAAAGCTTTCAGAGTTCAATTTGAAGACAACTAACAAGGGAGAAGAATCATCAGTATTAGAAATGCCAATATAAAGTTGTTATTGTAATAGATATAACTTGTAAAATTAATCTCTTTTAGTAGTTATTTTACAAACAAGCATTGCACAAAAAATTCTTTTAATGCTACATATATCAAAAGGCTGAAATAAAGAAAACAGCAGATGTCAGACGTCTGACATTATATATCAGACGTCTGACTAAAGCTTCTGTTTTTTCAACCAAACTTACATCAGACGTCTAATAAAACTTTCAGACGTCTGTATCTGGCTTCTGACTAAAAAAAAATATACAAGCTCAGACGTCAGAACTTATAGCCAAACGTTTGTACTGAGCAACGACCTTATACACTGAAAAGACATCTGCTTCAATCTAATGGCTGCTTTCACAACTCTTCACCGCACCTCTTCCTTCTCAATGATTGCAACCTTTAGATTGAAACAGAAAACTCTAATGGATATTACTCTTCACAAAAACTCTTCACCATCAAAATATATGTGAAGATTTTAAGAATTAAAGTATTTGAATTTTTTGAATCCTATATCTACATTCTTTTGCATACCCATATTTCTAAAAGCAAACGATATCAGTCTTTATCACTTCCTGAAATCAAAAGCTTCACGTACACATACTACTCAAAGAAGATTATAGGAAGATTTGTACAATACAGTTAAAATCAGTGTTTTCCAGAACACAAATGTAACATCCCCCTACTTGGAGGCCCAAAACTAACAGCCACGGATGTTATAGTCATCCATAGTTATTAATCTTCGGCGAGCAAATACGGCGATGTTAGATACATTAATACACAGATCATAGAAATATGTAAAAAATTTAACAATTCAAAAACATATTTCCATATTCAAATCAAACATTTCTTGTTCATTACATAATCCCAAAACTTTACCCACGTTCAACAAAATATAATTATTACAACTACGCCAAGAGTGACATAGGAAGATGCCCCCTTGGTTGATCAGAGAATATAGTAAGGCTAATAAATCTGCCTTTACAACAAAACACACAGCATTAAGAAAAACTCTAAATATCTATCGACCTCCTGCACGCCTTTGGAAGTTTTATTCGTCAGAGAAGAAAACCTGGGAACCTTAAATCTCAAACTACTCAAAATAAATTGAGTACCCGCGAGTTTAAGGGGAAAACAAAAACTTCGAGTCGGACATAAAGCCTAGTATGAATAATAATCTAACATCTCAATCCTTTTAGATATCTGGTGTGACCACGCCACTTAGCGGAATGGGTTTTCCCCTCACTAATATCCTAAAACCTTTTTAAAACCGTATTCTGTGCTCCTACATCCACAATGGTTAAAACATACATTTCAAAACATTATGATGATATGCATACTTGAAAATAAATGATATTTCCCTTCCCCAATTTAAACTGACACCCTGTCTTAGTTATAGTTCCTGGATCACTATTAACCTTTTTAGTTTTCATGGGTTTACTAATAACCTTGTTATAATTAATGGACACCCTATCCTATTCATAGTTTTCATGGGATCACTAAGAATCTATAGGCTTCTGCCAGTTAACTTAATTAATTCATGGGTCCTCCTAAACCTATTGGTCTTTCCAATAACTAATCACCTTATCCTAGTTTTCATGGGTTGACTAGGAACCTATGGACTTATCCAGTACTCACTGCACATCCTAGTTTTCATTGGTTGACTAGGCACTTAGTGATACATCCATTAACCACTTACTTATCCTAGTTTTTATGGGTTTACTAGGAACCTACTGACTGATGTCAATTCTTAATCAGGATATAGTTTTCATTGGTTCACTACAAACCAATTAGTCCCTGCCAACTGTCCTTATACATAGTTTTCATGGGTTAACTATGAACCTTTTGGTATGCACCAATAACTACCTTATCATAGTTTTCATGGGTTTACTATGAACCTCTTGGTGCCTTATCATAGTTTTCATTGGTTTACTATGAACCTCTTGGTATGCACCAATAACTACAAAGTTTAGGCATCCTATTTTTTTGGTCACCCTGATTCATGGATGCAATTCTACTCATTCAAGAGTTTAAGTAATTTATATTTACTATTTGAGTTAACCTACCGGTTCTTCTACCCCTTTTCTTTCCAAAATACAGTTATGGGTTATCATGTGAATATACTCATATTTGAAGAAGTAAAACATAAATTAACAATACCACTCCTGTGGGTTTAAAGTCCTTGAAATATATCTCATAAAACATTGTTTACACCTTTAACTTATATTTTTATCAAGGCAATACTTCTTCAAAATTACACACTTAAAACCCTTACAAAACTCATTTATATAAGCCGTGGGTTTTCCTTTAAAAATTAGAGTATGGTTTTCAAATCTTTTAAAGCCAAACCTTTCGACCTTGTCGGAAGGTCTTCAAAACAACCTTTTGAATCAAACCTTTCGAAACCATTAAAACCATTCAACAATTCAGACCTTTCGAAAGCATTCAACTCTTAAAATATAAACCTTTCGAAAATTTACTGAGTTCAAGTTAAAATATGCGGAAGGTCCTCTTTTAAAACCTTTCGACCTTGTCGGAAGGTCTGCTTCGAAAGCTTTAAAGCGTTTCATTTAAAACAATAGACCTCCGCCTTTTTTTAAAGCAATTCCTTCGAAAGCTTGGGTTACATTTCAATTAAAACTAAAGGAAAATCATCTAAGTCGAAGGCTTTGATACCTTTCAATAACAATGGGAGAAGCGACTGGTTTTTAAAGCAAGTAAACCTTTCGTCTTTGTCAAAAGCAACAACTTCGAAAGGTTGGAAAAAGCGGCTATAACCTTTCGACTATGTCGGAAGGTTCAAAACAAAACAATGCTAAGTGCCAGTAACCTTTTGACTGTGTTCGAAGGTTTCAAAACGAAATAGAAGTAAAGTAGCAATAACCTTTCGACTTTGTCGAAAGGTTTAAAAACCTATATTTTAAACATTTGACCGGGTTGAAAGCAACTAAGTCGAAAGCTCTAATTCGAAAGCAAAGCAGGTGAAAGCTTTAATTTATAAAATAAACATACCCCAACCTCTTTGGCCATCAACCTTTCGACCATGAACCCTTCGACCTTGTCCAATTCATTACGTACCAAAGTGCTTGATACCATATGCATTGGTTTGACCTTGTCGAAAGGTATAACCTTTCGACTTAGTCGAGAGGTCTGGGTCGAAAGGTTTAATACTGTAAAAGGCTGAAACATGATAAAAGTATGGTTTCTTTGTTTTTAACTTAAAAAGGTTAACTTTTCAACTAACCTGCCTTGGTTTATCAAATTCTCATTGGTTAATAATTTCTTTTCAGAAAATGCTGCCACTACTTCCAAATTTAAATAATAATTTTATTTTATAAAATGCCCCTTCTCCTTAATTAAATATATAAAACATTTAAGTCCCATACCTTAAATAATTTTATATATTCAACAAAACACTTAGGAAAAATCTGGAAAAATCCCAGAAAATCTATTTTAATATCTTTTCCAACATATAAAAATTTAAAACCCAAATAATCATTTTTTTTGCCGTAAATAATTTATAACCCAATAAATCATTTTCTTTACTAGAAAATTCGTATAAAATCCATATAAACTCAAAAAATTATGAGAATTGAAACACATCTCCAAAATATGTTTTCTATAACATAAAATTTTCCTATGGCATTTAAAAATCATTTCATCTCGGTTTTACCCTAAAACCGTGTATATATCTTATTAAACAACCTTATTTAAACACATATAAATTAAAATCAAGCATATCATCGTTCAACATATCATAAAACAGATTTATCCTAAAATCTGAAACCATATGATGTTTAAAATCAAAATAAAGATATAGAAATTATTATTTAACTTAGATTGGATAAGGAAATTGAAGTTTGATTGAGATTGATTCCTTTTAACTTGAATCCTAGCTTTTAGTTGATTTTCTCTTCTCTTCTAATGGCTGGCCTTGCTTCTCACGGTTATGAATATTTTGTTTTGGTGAAATGAACGTGTAGGACTAAGAAAGATAGTATAAGCATGGGAAATGTGGGCGGCTATTTACCCCAATGCCCTTATTTTTAATTTCCTAACCATTTATATAAGTTCATTAGCTTTAATAAGCACGTCCACCTAGTTTATTAATCAACCTCAATCTCCTTATCTACATTATTCTATTTAATTTATTCTAATTAAATCTCCTGAATAATGTCACTAAAATTAGGGGTGTTACAGGCTCCCCTCCTTAAAGAATTTCGTCCTCGAAATTCAATAAGGACTAACTAGCAAACATAGTAACCATCTGTAACATCTCCGAGCAACCAATCTATGTAAATCTACTATAGACATACCATCAAAACAGATCAGGATAAGTCTCTCACATCCTGTGCTTCGTCTCCCAAGTACAGTCTTTCTCGTTGTCGATCCACTGAACTTTTACCAACTTGCATGTCTTGGTCCTCAATCTCTTCTCATCTCTTGCTACAACCCGAACCGGTTGTCTAACAAAAGTCAAATCAGGCTCCACTACTAAGTCCTCTAACTCTGTCTGTGGAATAGTAGCCTCTAGATCATGCACATACTTACGATGATAAGACACATGGAATACATTATGGAAACCTACCAAACTGCTCGGCAACTCTACTCTGTAAGCGAGCTTTCCAATCCTTTCTATAATCTGAAATGGACCAACGTACCTCGGGGCCAACATGCTCGACTTTCCAAATCGTACCACACCCTTCATCAATGATACTTTATTGAAAACCTTGTCTCCTACTGAGAACTCTAAGTCCTTACGCCTTTTATCCGCGTAACTCTTCTGCCTGGATTGAGCTTCCTTCCTCCGCCCTTGGTTTAACTTAATCTTTTCCGACGCCTCTCTTACCAGATCTGGACCTAAAACCAATCTATCTCCGGTCTCTAACCAACATGCTTGCGATCGATATGTTCTTCCCTACAAAGCTTCAAAAGGCGCCATTCCTATACTAGTCTGATAACTATTATTATAGGAAAACTCAATCAGATGTAGGTGACCTTCCCAAGATTCACCAAAGTCCAATACACAAGCCCTCAACAAATCTTCAAGTACCTTGTTGACTCCCTCTGTCTGCCTATTCATTTGTGGGTGATAAGCTGTACCCATCTTGAGCTTGGTACCTAATACCTCTTGCAGACTCCTCCAAAATTCGCTAGTGAACAATGCATCTCTGTCGCTGACTATGCTACTAGGAATCCCATGAAGTCTAACTATGTTATCTTTACCGGAATGAAATGGGCACTCTTGGTCAACATGTCAACTATAACCCATATGCTTTCATTTCCCCTATTTGTCCTTGGAAACCCGTCTATAAAATCCATCGATATCAAATCCCACTTCCAAACTGGAATATCTAAAGGCTGAAGTAACCCACTTGGCTTCTAATGTTCAACTTTCACTTGTTGACAGTTAATACACTGCCGAACCCACAAGCCAACATCCCTCTTCATGTCTTCCCAATAAAAGCTCCTTTTCATGTCTTGATACATCTTGGTTCCTCCAGGATGAATCATAAACTTCGATTGATGATACTCTTCTAGAACTTCTCTCATTAAGTTCTCTACACCTGGAACGCATAACCGTCCTTTCTTTCTCAACCATTCTCTTTGGTCAAGATTAAAATTCTTTAGGTCATCAATCTCTAATCTGACCTCAAGCTTTTTAATCCTTTCAGCTAAAACTGGGTTTTCTCTCTACTTAGAAGCTATCTTCTCAATCAGCATTGGTCGCACTTCTAAACAAGACAACATGAGAGTACCCTGACTAGAATAGATCTCAGCTGCACCCCACAAATGGCTAAAGCTTCTAGATCCTTCCATTTTGCCAACTTTGCTAACACCACATTCTGATGTTTTCCCTTGAGAGCATCTGCTACCTTATTTCCTTTTCCCGGGGTATACTCTATACCGAAATCATAAGCAGCCAAAAACTCCAGCCACCTCTGCTGTCTCATATTCAACTCCTTCTGAGAGAATAAATACTTTAATGACTTATGATCGGTATACAACTCAAATCTCTCTCCTAAAAGATAATGCCTCTAATTCTTCAAGGAAAAAATCACCGCAGCCAACTGCAAGTCATGAGTAGGATATCTAACTTCATGCGGTCTAAACTACCTAGATGCGTAAGCGATAACTTTGCCCTTCTGCATCAATACTGCTCCCAATCCAGTCCCACATGCATCAGTGTATACTACCAACCCTTGGTTACCCTCCGGAACTACTAACACTGGCGCATTGGTTAACAGATGCTTTAACTTAAGGAATGCTTCCTTACATTTGTCGGACCAAACAAACCTTACGTCCTTCCTGGTCAACTTAGTCAAAGGCGCTGCTATCCGCGAGAAATCCTTGATGAATCTCCGGTAATAGCCATCAAGTTCGAGAAAACTCCTGATCTCGGTTACCGTCTCTGGTCTCTTCCAATTATTGACTGCCTCAATCTTAACTGGATCAACTGACAATCCTTCCTCTAAAACCACATGACCAAGATACTTAACTTCTCTCTTCCAGAAATCACACTTGGAAAACTTCGCCTTCAACTGATTCTGCCTCAGCGTCTCCAACACTACTCTAAGATGAATTTGATGCTCTCTTTCATCTTTAGAGTACACCAAAATGTCATCTATGAACACCAACACAAACCTATCCAAGTGCACTCTGAAAACCCGGTTCATCAAATCAACAAAGAAAGCAGGCGCATTCGTCAATCTGAACGGCATTACTAACCACTCATACAAACTATACCTAGTTCGAAATGCAGCCAAAGGAATGCTATCCTCCGCCACTCTCAACTGATGGAACCTCGTCGCCAAATCCAATTGGGAAAATACTCTGGCTCCACTCAACCGACCAAATAGATCATCAATCCTTGGTAGAGGGTATCTATTTTTGATTGTCCTTTCGTTCAACTTACGATAGTCGATGCACATCCTTAACGACCCATCTGGTTTCTTCACAAACACCGCAGCTGCTCCCCAAGGCGAACTGCTTGATCTAATAAAATTCCTTCCCTCAAGATCCACTAGCTACACCTTCCTTCATCTCTATCGGTGTCATCCTGCTAGGTGGTCTACTGACAAGTTCAGCTCCCGGTAGAAGGTCTATTCAAAACTCAATAGCTCGTTTCGGGGGTAATCCAATAACCTGCTCAAAGACATCTGCAAACTCTCTAGCTACCCGAACCTGACTAAGCTCTTCTCCAACCTCTATGGTACTCAACAAAGCACAAACACTCTTACTGGAATTCTCCACCGAGAAAATGATTCGGTTATGACTATCTTGGTGCCTCAATGATATTTCCTGATCTTAGCAAAATATCATAGCCTCATACTTACCCAACCAATCCATACCTAAGATGATATTGAAATCTAAGAAATCAAAAACATACAAGCTGCATGCAAACTTATGACTTAAAAACTCTAGTTCTAACTGGTCACATCTCATCGCAAGAGTTGCATACCCTCCTATTGGATTCGCAACCCTTAAGGAAGTAATAAGGTATGTGGTATCTATACATAACCTATCAACCAAATACTGAGATATAAATGAATGGGATGCACCGATATCAAAAAGTACCCTAACAGGTATACTCTGAATCAAAAGCGTACCTTCCATCATAGTTTTCCCTTTTTTCGCTGTAGTGGGTTTAGAAGAAGATGGTGGTCCAATAGCAAACACCTTCCCACTGTCCGTCCTAACTGGCTCTGGACACTGGTTCTTATAATGCCCAACTTGGTCACAGTTGAAGCATTTCACATTCTTCTTCTCAACATGCTTCTTTCCTTTACCAGTTCTGCACTCGAGGACATATTGGCCATTCTTATCACATTTATAACACGCTAAATCAGCCTTCGCCTTCTTAGCGGCCTTCCATTTCTGGCACCTTTATTGTTAAAGAATTTCCTTTTTCTTCCTTGAAAACCATGGAACTCAACTGGCATCCCATCTCCACCATCACATGATAAGGCTCTCTAATATGAGTCATAGCCATCCTGCTTAGCTCTGGCCTCAAACCTCTAATGAATCTCTCATTCCTCCTAACATCAGTGTCAACCAAAGCATAACCATATCAAGATGGCTCATCAAACTTAGCAGCATACTCGAACACAGACATTTGTCCTTGGATAAGATCCATAAACTTCCTCATCAATGCCGATTTGGCAACCTCAGACAAGAACCTCTGCTCAAACCTCATCCTGAAGTCAGCCCAAGTCAACTCTTCCTCCGGCACTCCGGCCGTCACGCTGTTCCACCAATGAAGCGCTAACCCCTACAACTGTCTAGAGGCTAATCTTCTCTTCTCCCCATCATTTAAGCCTAAGTCTGTAAAGATCCTTTCACCGTTCTACAGCCAATTCTCTACTTCAACAACATTTTCTGTTCCAGCAAACGGCTTTCCTCCTAGACTATCATAGTCTCTACTTAGCTTAGCATAGTTATATCCAACCGGAACTACAGGATTAGCTCCACCAACATTCCCAGTAGCTCCCGCTTGCAAAAGATTAGCCAACAACTGATACACCATCCCCACATCAACTGGTGGATTTCCAGCACCTACATTGGCCTCAACATTTTTGTTAGCATTAGCTTGTCGACCTTGGTTTCTCCGAGTATTAGGTCGAGCATTTCCTTTGGTTGTGGTGCCTCCTCTACCCAGATTTCCTCTTCCGTTTCCTACCTCCATATCCTCTTTCTCGTATATCTGCATATGAGCCTTAGTAAGATCCAGAAGAATGGTCTAAGAGAGAGGGGAATACATACTTAGATATATACCTATATATATCAAATACAAGTACGTTACTATAGCGTTAACCCAAAACCCGATCTTATTTTTAAATTTATTGGATTATGTTTGAAAAAGCTTTTAGGTTTAACTTTTCTTTTAAAATTCATAAACCTATGCTCTGATACCAACTTGTAACATCCCCCTACTTGGAGGCCCAAAACTAACAACTATGGATGCTGCAGTCATCCATAGTTATTAATTTTCGACGACCAAATACGGTGGTGTTAGATACATTGATATGTAGATCGTAGAAATATGTAAAAAAATTAATAATTCAAAAACATATTTCCACATTCAAATCAAACATTTCTTGTTCATTACATAATCCCAAAACGTTACCCACGTTCAGCAAAATATAATTATTACAAATACGCCAAGAGCGACATATGAAAATGCCCCCTTGGTTGATCAAAGAATATAGTAAGGCTAATAAATCTGCCTTTACAACAAAACACACAGCGGAAAGAAAAACTCTAAATATTTATCTGCCTCCTGCATGCCTCTGGAAGCTTTATTTGTCAAAGAAGAAAACCTGGGAACCTTAAATCTCAAACTACTCAAAATAAATTGAGTACCCGAGAGTTTAAGGGGAAAACAAAAACTTCGAGTCAGACATAAAGCCTTGTATGAATAATAATCTAACATGTCAATCCTTTTAGATATCTAGTGAGACCACCCCGCTTAGCGGAACGGGTTTTCCTCTCACTAATATCCTAAAACCTTTATAAAACCATATTCTATGCTCCTGCATCCACAATGGTTAAAGCATACATTTCAAAACAATATGATGATATGCATACTTGAAAATAAATGATATTTCCCTTCCCCAATTTAAAATGGCACCCTATCTTAGTTATAGTTCCTAGGTCACTATTAACCTTTTTAGTTTTCATGGGTTTACTAATAACCTTGTTACAATTAATGGACGCCCTGTCCTATTCATAGTTTTCATGGGATCACTAAGAACCTATAGGCTTCTGCCAGTTAACTTAATTAATTCATGGGTCCCCCTGAACCTATTGGTCTTTCCAATAACTAATAACCTTATCCTAGTTTTCATGGGTTGACTAGGAACCTATGAACTTATCCAGTAACTCACTGCACATCCTAGTTTTCATGGGTTGACTAGGAACCTACTAATACATCAATTAACCACTTACTTGTCCTAGTTTTCATGGGTTTACTAGGAACCTATTGACGATGTCAATTCTTAATCCGGATATAGTTTTCATGGGTTCACTACAAACCAATTAGCCCCTGCCAACTGTCCTTATGCATAGTTTTCATGGGTTAACTATGAACCTTTTGGTATGACCTTATCATAGTTTTCATGGATTTACTATGAACCTCTTGGTACAGACCAATAACTATCTTATCATAGTTTTCATGGGTTTACTATGAACCTCTTGGTATGCACCAATAACTACAAAGTTTAGGCATTCTATATTTTGGTCACCCTGACTCCATGGATGCAATTATACTCATTCAGGAGTTTAAGTAATCTATATCCACTATTTGAGTTAACCTACTAGTTCTTCTACCCCTTTTCTTCCCAAAATACAGTTATGGGTTATCATGTGAATATACTCATATTTGAAGAAGTAAAGCATAAATTAACAATACCACTCCTGTGGGTTTAAGGTCCTTGAAATATATCTCATAAAAAATTGTTCACACCTTTAACTTATATTTTTTTATCAAGGCAATACTTCTTCAAAATTACACACTTAAAACCCTTACAAAACTCCTTTGTATAAGCCATGGGTTTTCCTTTAAAAATTAGAGTATGGGTTTTCAAATTTTTTAAAGCCAAACCTTTCGACCTTGTTGAAAGGTCTTCAAAACAACCTTTCAAATCAAACCTTTTGAAACCATTAAAACCATTCAGCAATTCAAACCTTTCAAATGCATTCAACTCTTAAAATATAAACCTTTCGAAAACTTACCGAGTTCAAGTTAAAATATGCGGAAGGTCCTCTTTTAAAACCTTTCGCCTACAATGGAAGCAACCTTTCGACCTTGTCGGAAGGTCTGATTCGAAAGCTTTAAAGCATTTCATTTAAAACAATAGACCTCCACCTTTTTGTAAAAGCAACTCCTTCGAAAGCTTGGGTTACATTTCAATTTAAAACAAAGGAAAATCATCTAAGTCGAAGGCTTTGATACCTTTCGATAACAATGGGAGAAGTGGCTGGTTTTTTAACCAGGTAAACCTTTCGTCTTTGTCGAAAGCAACGACTTCGAAAGGTTGGAAAAAGCGGCTATAACCTTTCGACTATGTCAGAAGGTTCAAAACAAAACAATGCTAAGTGGCAGTAACCATTCGACCGTGTCGGAAGGTTTCAAAACAAAATAGAAGTAAAGCAGCAATTACCTTTCGACTTTGTCGAAAGGTTTAAAACCTTTCTTATAAACATTTGACCAGGTTGAAAGCAACCATGTCGAAAGCTATAATTCGAAAGCAAAGCAGGTGAAAGCTTTAATTTATAAAACAAACATACCCCCAACCTCTTTGGCCATCAACCTTTCAACTATGAACCCTTCGTCCTTGTCAAATTCATTACGTACCAAAGTGCTTGATACCATATGCATTGGTTTGACCTTGTCGAAAGGTATAACCTTTCGACTTAGTCGAGAGGTCTGGGTCGAAAGGTTTAATACTGTAAAAGGCTGAAACGTTCTAAAAGTATGATTTCTTTGTTTTCAACTTAAAAAGGTTAACTTTTCAACTAACCTGCCTTGGTTTATCAAATTCTCATTGGTTAATAATTTCTTTTCAAACAATGCTGCCACTACTTCCAGATTTAAATAATAATTTTATTTTATAAAATGCCCCTTCTCCTTAATTAAATATATAAAACATTTAAGTCCCATACCTTAACTAATTTTATATATTCAACAAAACACTTTGGAAAAATCTCGAAAAATCCCAGAAAATCTATTTTAATATGTTTTCCAACATATAAAAATTTAAAACCCAAATAATCATTATTTTCGCCGTAAATAATTTATAACCCAATAAATCATTTTCTTCACTAGAAAATTCGTATAAAATCCATATAAACTAAGAAAATTATGAGAATTGAAACCCATCTCCAAAATCATGTTTTCTATAACATATAATTTTCCCATGGCAATTAAAAATCATTTTATCTTGGTTTTATCCTAAAACCGTGTATATCTCTTATTAAACAACCTTGTTTAAACACATATAAATTAAAATCAAGCATATCATCGTTCAAAATATCATAAAACAGACTTATCCTAAAATCCGAAATAATATGATGTTTAAAATCAAAATAGAGATGTAGAAATTATTATTCACCTTAGATTGGATAAGGAAATTGAAGTTTGATTGAGATTGATTCCTTCAAACTTGAATCCTAGCTTTTAGTTGATTTTCTCTTCTCTTGTAATGGCCGACCTTGCTTCTCATGGTTATGAATATTTTTGTTTTGGTGAAATGAACGTGTAAGACTAAGTAAGATAGTATAAGGGTGGGAAATGTGGGCGGCTATTTACCCTAATGCCCTTATGTTTAATTTCCTAATCATTTATATAAGTTCATTAGCTTTAATAAGCATGGCCACCTAGTTTATTAATCAACCTCAAACTCCTTATCTACATTATTATATTTAATTTATTTTAATTAAATCTCCTGAATAATGTCACTAAAATTAGGGGTGTTACGACATAGTTGTCTCAAAAAAAACTTTTGTATTAAGCCTATTCCTCCGGGCAAAGCGGGGGTTGTTTACTAGTTAAAGGCGAAGAGGAGCTTCGGGACTGGACGTAGGATGGGAGGTCTGAACCTGTATAAAAACTCTGGTGTGATTGTTTCCTTACTATTATTTACTTTACTCTATTAACTATAAGCTAGCATTTTACTACACTTTCATATTAGATATAAACATACGATCCATACATCCTTACACGAGGAACCGAAAGAAAAAGAGAAGGTTTCTCAAACATCAGTCCCGATATCATAGGTATGGGATTCTCTGTTTAAACATTTTTTATTTCGAAGGTAATAATTGTGTAAATAATCTATTTTAGATAAGGAAGAAAACCGTTCACCCCTATAAGACCAAGCTTGAAAGGAAACAAGCAGAGATAAATAGGTTATATAAGGAGTTAGATAAGCTGTTGAGGGAGCATAATATACTTTCTGACAAATATCATAGACTTAATAGAAGCGTAGCAGTGTTAGAATCTTTTAAATATCAAGAAGCCGCCCCTCGGCTAAGGAAAGGGACATTTTAGTTAATTTCTTATATAAGGTCTATTATAGACACCCCATCGTTGACTTTTCATATTTAAGTGAATTTAGTAGGGGTTTACGTAGGCACTTACACAAAAGGTACTTGGATGAATTCGAATCTGATCTGCATCCTGCAGCTTGTTGGAGCTTACCACGAGTCAGATCCATTCCCCAAGATTAACCTCCTGAAAAACTTAAGTATTATAAGGACAAATTTTATGAATTATTTACTCAGTCAACCTTGTACAAACAAGATGAATGATTGTAAACATGTATTAATATATTGATTTGTAAATATTTGTTTTAGTCTTGCTTTTTATACTTAGCTTCATTTTGTTATGTTATCACGGAGAGAATGCCCCCTAACCTTGTCTCTAAAGATTACCTAAGTCAATACGTTCAATTGAGAAGATTTTATCTCAAGTCATCAATTTTAAAATCTTCAAAATTAGCAAGATATTGTTTCCTTGGAGATTTTCAAAGGCTTTACATGGAAAACCCTCGTCTCCTCTTTGACTTTCTTGGTGAAGAAAAAGAGAAAATACTCAAAGAAATTCAGACATTCCATACTAAACTAATATGTGGACGCGATAGTCCTCCTACCGGAGAGTGGGACTACAGTGAATATCCATCGGTTATTACTCCAAAAGGTGTCAATATTCCTTTTGACTCGACAGTTAGCTTTTCTACTAATTCATTAAATAAAGTTAGAAATACAGTTTCTCAGCTTTAGATGTGAAGTAAATATTCAATTGTACTCTTTCAGTTTCATTGTTATCCACTACAACAAAAGTGTCTTTTCTTAGCTTATGGATACAGCGTTTTTAACTGGGTTGCCATCAAAAACGATAATTTAACGATAAAATACTTAGTCTAACATTTGTGCGCGCTGTGTGAAATTATAGGCGGTAATTTATTTCCTTCCCTCCATTTCTACGAACTCCCATTAAACAAAACTTCCCCAAAATTTCAATTCCCCCATCCAAATTAATTATTCCTTCTTCCAAAAAATAACTTTGCCTTTCCCACTGCAATCGATTGGCCCTGTTGTAGTCATCTCCATTGCAGGCTCGTCCCCATCTGCACTCGTCCCTGTCGTTGTTGCAGGCTCATTAATGGAAGCGACTATTAGCCCTAGTTCCCACTGCAGCCAATGGATGCGAATCTATAGGCATCATCGCCAGCTGCCCTTTGTCCTTGAAATTTCAGAGTAAGTTGTAGCCGATTAGCCTTTTCCTTTGTTTTATATTTCGAGATTAAGTTTCTGATATTGTATATATTGCAAGCTCTCATGGTTCCTTATAGCTTTTGATTTTTTACAATCCTCCAACTCACTTTTCCACAAACAAAAATCTCTCTAAACTTTCTTGCTTCAAAATATTTCATTTTATATCTTTTTGATTACTCGATTTCTCTTTGAACTTCAAATTTCAACCTTAATTTCGGCCTATGGAATGTAAAAATATGAAACATAATGCTGGGAGCGACTTGAGAGGTATTATTTAAGATTTATGATCCTTTACGTTTCGACAGGTTAGGTACTATATTTTATTTTCACTTAATTGTTGGAACTTTTTATGTTGCCTCAGTATGATCAGATGCATATCATATATTGAGATGCGTATTTTATTTGTTTGATTTTAGATTAAATTTAATTTTGTTCGTGAGCAAAATTTAAAACTGCCCAGTTGAAAATGAAATGCACTTTAGATAGAAATGCCTATCTTCTTTAAGTTTGATATCTTTGTGATTGATGTTCAAATTTTCGTTATATATACGTGAAAGTTATTTTATATTGCTAGTATTTGGATAATTGTCTCTTCTATTGATGCTTGGATTGGTTCAATCCTTATATATGGTATATATGGAATAAAACCATCACATATATCCATAGACAAATTTCATTGCTGACATCAAATGCTTATGTCGTTGACCGATAAATTCACTAATCTTTTATCTATATAATATTAAAAAATAATAGGAGAACATCTAAATCAATCTTTTGAAAAGATCTCAAAGGATGATGTGGGTGTGAATTGGATGAAAAAAGAATTCTCAAGTTCAACTCTTATTGCTCAACTCTTTAAGCTCAACACTTCATAATTTGTGCAGTTCTCTTATTATTAACAATTGAAATCATGGATAATCAAATTGTTAATCTGTTCCAGTTAGTTTAAGCAATTATGTTTTGGGATTAGTTCCATGTACTTCGATTTCAACCACTTGTTATGAATTTTTGCCATCTCATTAATTGGTGAATGCTTGTTATAACTTTATAGGAAGAAGGAATATAAAGTAGCAATAAAGTTTGCAGCTCATGCTGATCTTCTCCATTTGCATCAATTTATTAATAGCAAACTGCTTGATGCTTATTTTTAGTTTGTGGAATTGATGTTTATTTTATCTTATTTTAGTTTAATTTTAAATTTTGGAATAAGGTAACTAGGTACACCACAAACAAATATGCTTAAAGAAAAAAGCTGCAGCTTGATTATTTCATCTGAATGTTATTTATTTGTATATATACATGTCTTATCAGATTTTCAGCCTTGTTCATCTTTTTTGCATACAAAAGTTAAAGATATGTTGCCACCTCAAACAGGGAAACAAAAAGAGAAATGGTTAGGTATTTTCACATGTTCCTGATTTTTTAATGTTATATTTGTTTTTGTGTATAATTGTTGACTCATTTGCAGCAACACTATGTTTGTTCGACTCAATCCCTACAAGTCCAGGTATGATGGAGATGATTCTCTGTTGTCTTCCTTTGAAATTATTCCTGAAAAATTGAACGTTGGAAGTGAAATGATGATAAAAAAACTAGCTGGTGGTATATTTTCTAGGCTGTTTCAAGTTTCTCCTATGAAGCCTTCACTTATGGTAGTCGGAGTTGATGGTGATCTTATGGTTAGGATCATGGGGTGCAGATGTCTTCGCCTCGTGTTCCTCCAGGAATGATCAAGAGAGGGTAAACTATAAAAACTATTTTACAGTTTTTTTAGGTTCATAATTTAACTTATTTTTTCAATATGGGTAGCTTTAACAAACTAATTACAACACATATTACACGTATTACTTTTTTATTATATGTTTGATGAAGTGCTTATAACCGACAATTATATTATGATAAGATTTTTTAGTTTGGAATAATAAGTTAGAGGATTGAAAGTTTTTGAGCTTTAGAACAATATGTTATTCTGCTAACCTATAAGTGCGATTAAGTTATATTTTATAATGGTCGCAAAATGAAACAGAAAAGGTCTAACAAAGAAAGTGGTGTGTATTCCTACACCAGCAGCAGTAAGTAGTAGTGGTAGTAGCAATAAGCCAAGTAGTTAAACTTGTATATTATTTGTTTTAATTTGTTATATTTTCAAATTATATTTATTTTTCTATCTTACCTGTTATATCTGTTAAAGGCTTGGTTATTTAAACCTGGTATCTTCTGTCCTTTCTTCCCCCTTTCTCCATCTTCTCAATTCTTACATAAGAAAAACAAAGCCTCGTTTGTTCTTGGTGAGTTATTTTCTAATAGCTAAAGGGTAAGTATGAATTTTTTTTATCATTTCTTTGCTTCATAGATATAAATCATTTATTGCTTTAAAGGTTTTATCTTCGTTTATTTAATGATTTTAATGCTAATCGAATCGTTTTAACGTCTAATAGTTATGCTTTTTTTAATAACAGTGCAATTTATTACTCTTGATTACTTATACACAAACATGCATGCCATAAGCATGTTAATTTCAAACAATACAGAATTGTATTACAAAACATTATTACTTTCTCCAGCTCATAAAGCAAGAAGCAATTAAAATAAAGAACAAATTTGGAACTCCCAGGCGTTCAGTGTTGGAAGATGCTTGTGAAGGCCTAGGAAGCTGTTTTGATTATGGATTTGTCTATTGGACATGAGTCTTCGTTTTGGATGGTTCAATAGAAAACTAACAGGTATGATATTTATTTATGTTTTGTAAATAATTTCTGGTCAGAACTGCATAAAAGCTATAGCTTTCATCCAACTGTCTAAAATTATTTTTACCGCATAGTTAGGTAGGCAAACAAAGAAATATTAATTCAATACACCAGTTCAGCACTAATCGAGCTGGTAGGTGAGTGTGCGTTATCATTACCTTGTTGCATTCATGATGATGCTATCAGAAATTGAACTTCTTTTTAGTTTTATAATATTAGTACTTCAGACATGCAACGGGACAACTGTATGCGATATCCAAAGATTTGGCTACATATATATCAGTAAATAGGTTAGTGTTTTGTAGAATATGGTTCTTCTATTCTAGCTTCTTTTTTCGAAAAAAAATAAATAAACAAAAATAAACTATAGATTGATGTTCTAATAGTTGACATTAATTGCTGTAGGTTTAAACAGTCTAAAAAACCACCAAAATGCATTCCTGAATTCCATTAAAAAAAGTCTATGTAAAGGTAAAAAATAATCGATAAACTTCTGTTCTGGTCTTTAACCACAACTTGGTCCAATTCCTGCCTCGAATCCACATTATGTTTTTATGATTATTTTTTTTGTCAATTAAGTTTAGTTTATTTTATTATACATAAATTTACTGCACAAGTATGCCAATGAGGATGGTTCTTTAGGTTCTTGGTTCATAGGTCTCGACGTTGAGCACATGGATGAGAGGAGCCTATGCTGTGGGACACCACCAGGTAATATTTACTTACTTACCCTAAAGGTTTTGGCTTTTGAGGTATTGTTATATCATGTATTCATATATGTTCATTAAATTTCTAGAAAATATTATTTGTATGCAGCATGATGCTTATGAAGCTTGTGTATGTTGGTGTATTACTTGATGCCTGCATCCTACTGTGCATAAAGTATGTTACTAGTTGTGCATACAATGGGTAATTTCTACAAATCATTTGCTGGATAAGGTAGAATACATACACAATAATTGTTTTGGTTTGCTAATAAGGGAAATATTTTGTTTGTTTTTTTACCCATACTACAACTCGACAACTCAGGCTTTTTTATCCCCTGATCACACCTGCTGGGCAAAGTGGCCTTGCAAGTGCTCTTACCAATTCTTCAAAAAGACTTACACCTAGTACCTGTTGTGCAGATCCTGCTCTACCGTTTGTCAGGTAATTTTTCCCTTCTCACAAAACATATGTCACCTAAATAATGAAAATTTTGTCTAATTTTTACTTGGTTTTATTACTTACGGGTAATGGGCATATGCTGACATGGTGTGTGACTTTGGTTTATCCTGAATTGATCTAATAATTTAATTAAACCATTATTCTGGAGTGTGAGTTTCTGGGCATAGAATGTAGAATTATGACTTCTTTTGTTCGTGTCTTATTTAAATTGATCTTGAATATGATCATGGAGAATAAAACTGAAAGATCTATCTACTTTAATCATGTAACTATCTGTTACCTATCTTTGTTACCAATTATTAGTGGTTGTGCTCTGGCTACAGTAACTGAACTTAACTTTAACACGATTGGTAAGTTATATTCTTGACTGTCAATTTAGTCTAGAGCAGTAACTTAACCTAATTTTTACCCGATGTGCTATTGTGTGTTAAGGTTATCGATGACCATTTATTATGTTATTCATAAACTAGCTCGGCAATAAGATGTTGCAGTAGATATCCACAAATTCCTAGGATTCAATATATAGTGAGCTGCACTTATAGGTTAAATAAACATTGTCATTACCCAAACCTCAATTCTTTTAGGACAAATTTATTTTGTTCATTAATTTTATATATTGCTTATTAACTGGATATGGGCTGCAAATGTTGTTTTTTTATATATTATACCTACTTGATAAAGGAATTATATTTGGATTTAATATACTTAATTATGATTACAGGCTTCAAGGGTGCCATGATATCAAATGTTGCATTTGTGTTAAGAAACATTTTCTCAAAAAGGGGAATGAGAGAAAAATCAGTTAGTGGTAGAAGATAAATGCAAGTCACAGTAGAGATGGCCAAAGCTGGCCAGTTGTTATTCAACTGCAGAGGGAATGAGTTGCTGTACAGAATTGTTGCGAGCTAACAAAATGATTTAGACAGAACTAATGCATCTTGCAGCATCGTAAATGGCAAAAGTGGATGGCCAAGCAAGCGCTGGACTTGAAGCCAAGGCAAGCAATAGTTGATCAAAATCATAATTAGGTTTGTCTCAGCAACACTTTTGCATTTGATTATGCTTACCCAATACAATAATCCAATATCAGAAGACATATCATAATATATACAAGAACACATAGCTCCTATGTAACAGCTTTTACTTTGAAATATTCGATGGAACATTGTAAGTGTTTACTTGTTCTATATTTTGTTTATGAACTATTGATGACGAACTATTTATGTTTGGTGTAAGAATATTGTGTATTTTGATTATGAAATTTCATACGTTGGTTATCAAATATGTGTCCAAAATGTGGTATTGATACAATATGTTGATTTTGAAATGTGATATTGATATAATATGCTAATTTTGAAATGTGGTATATATACACATTGTGGCGGATGTTTATTGAAATGGAATTAAAACATTCCACAGCGTTTTTAAAACGCTGTTAAAACATTCCACAGCGTTTTTAAAACGCCGTTGAAAGTTTTAACAACGTTTTAGAAACGCTGTGGAATTGTATCTAAAAACATAAAGCACGATTTATTGCAACAAGGAAACGCTGTAAATAAATATCACAACATTGAAAAAATGCCTGAAAATCTTATCTTAGCACGAAACAAACGCTAAGAAAGATCTCTAACTGCACCCAACTAAACGCTGTTAAATGATTTCATGACACCAGGGAAACGCTGTTAAAAAGGACATTTAACAACGTTTATTTCTTATCATTGTATATCTCTGACATATAACTGCATGTCGATATACAACGTATGTAAAAATGCTGTTAATAGCTTTTATAGCGTTTTTAAAATGCTGTTAAAGGTCCTGTTTGTTGTTGTGATCTAAGTTGTAATAATTTTTTTTATCGTAATAATAAAGAAATTTATCATTCTAGTTTTGACTTCATTTCTATTTATTTAAATAGGAGTTACAGTTATCCGCAGCTCCTCTCTCACTCGATTCAGCGTCATGCTTTGTTAATCTTAGAGATAAGCTGTTAACAGAACTTGAAATGACTAAACTCCTTGAAGATACCTTACTTGCTCATTTTCAAGGCAATACAGAAGCTTTAAAATGGCACAAAAGATTCTTAATCCAGAAAACGATTGTGAGAAATCTTAAGGATCAAATCGCCAGTTTAGAGGCTGATGTTTATAATAAGAATGAAATGATTTCTGCTTTAAGCATCAAGTTTAGTCGAATCCTTCGATCAACTTCGATCATAAAATGTCAGAACTTCTCCAACAGATAAGTGATTTGGAGATAAAATTGAAGAATGGCCAAACTCAGTGTGTGTCGCTGGAATTTATTATGGGGATAATATTCCGAGTATCGATTTACCAGCTCCGCGCGCGACTCCTTCTGTTGCTAAATCCACAAGATCTACTTCCCTCGCTAGCTAGAAATTCCCCACGATGACCAATCCTCCTCCTGTCTTAGACGAGAGGGTAGTGGGTGAATGGTGTAGGAAAGTTAAACTCAAAGTGGCAAAGTATTTTGATGAACAGTAAAAAGTTAAATATTTGTAGAGTATAAACGAGTATGCTACCAGAATTCAGGAACTTGAACGCGACAACTACTTCCTTCAGAAGCACATTGCCGAACTGGAAAGGGAAAATAAGACCCTTAGAGGCGCAAATAGAGCTTTTAATCGTGCTCTGAAGACTAATGTCGATGAAATTGACGATGTAGATAGGATAAGGAAGAAAGAGAAGAAACTCAAAGAAGTCCTCTACATCGCAATTCGTAATATGTAGATCCTTCAATTGTTGAGAGCCCGAACAAGGCTACTCGAGATTTATGATCGATTTATATTCATGAAATGCATATATTTGTAAATAATTTCATAAGTTGTATAAATCATGTAAATTTTGTAAACATCACCTGATTTGTGATCCTTTCCTTTAATGTTATTTCTGAAGCACTTATTTGATAGCTTATACCACAACTTCTGTGTTTGCTGAATCTTTCATTCTTCTTTGTTGTTTTGATTTCCTTGAAAAGTATGAAGCAAACAACATTTCTTATTGTTAGCTTGAAATTTGTTTATAAGTCTATGCATATAATTTGTGAAGATTAACAAATCATCATGTTAATCATACGAAATGTAGTTTATATTTGATCAAATGTCCAAATCCCAAAATGGACCATGATGAGAAATTTTAACCATATTGCTAGGATATTCAAAGTTTATCGATGGAAAATCCTATCCCGAAGCAGGGGTATAAATATTAGAGAGTCCTCCTTTGGAGATAGTTAAAGAGCTAAATATGAAAAAGTCCAGAAATCATTATCTGAATATTTGTAGTAGAAATCCAATGACCCATACTCGGGTATTAATGAAATTTGAAAGCTTATAATTCCGAAACCCAGATTCGGGTATTAATGATCTTCTTGATAAAAGTCTTTGACCCAGATTCGGGCATTAGTGGTGGATAATCAAAAATCCATAATTGAAATTCTCAATCCCAGATTAGAGCATTAATAAGTAATAGTCTCGGAACCCAGATTCAGGTATTAATAAGTGGAGTTCTGTTCTACTCCTTTGATTCTGTCTTCTTTGACATGTATGAACCCTCTAGGTCTTGTATGTAGTTGCAATTTGATCAGTTGCCTCTTGAGCTTGGACGTCTTAGTCCATAATCTGATATGCCACTTCTTAGGCCTGAACATCTTGTTCTTTTTAAGATATGCCTTTTCCAAGGCTTGGACATCTTAGTCCTTTGGAGATATGTCATTTCTCAGGCTTGGACATCTTAGTCTTTTGGAGATATGTCATTTCTCAGGCTTGGACATCTTAGTCCATTGTTTGATGAGCCTCTTCTTGGGCTTGGACATCTTAATCCTTTGTTGTTTGGTGCTCATGGTTAGCTCATTCTTAGACGCTGGAACCAAGGACTTACCCAACCTCCCTCCAGGAGGCGCCTTGACCTGACCAGGGGCGCGACCAAGGGATATCCGGTGCTTTAACCTGGCCATAACGTGGTGCGGATAAAGGCTTACTCCGACCTCCCTCCAGAAGGTGCCTTGCCCTGGCCATAGCGTGGCGTGGACAGGGGATTGTTTGGTACTTTATCTTGGCCATAGCATGGCGCGGATAAAGGCTTACTCCGTCCTCCCTCCAGAAGGTACCTTGACCTAACCAAAGGCGCGACCAAGGGTTTGTCTGCTTCTTTATCCTGGCCATAGCGTGGCGCGGATAAAGGTTTACTCCAACCTCCCTCTAGGAGGCACTCTGCCCTGGCCAACTCGACGCAGACAGAGGCTTTCTACCGTCTTAAGTAGTGTCGAAATAACAGGAGATTTCACTCCCAACCATGTAGATTCTCTTTAGAAAAATATCTCTTTATTGATCTCATTCAATATTTCTTTACAAATTCGTTAATATTTCCTTGACGGAAAAAGTTGTTTATCATCCCTTTTTGGGCTCTACGATGATTAGTCTTATGTCCATTCATTATGTGATAATGGCAGTAGGATCCCCCAAGATTCCTTTCATGTTTTGGCTTTTTTTTCTATGATGGCCAATAATTGAGCTCATACTTGGTTAACAAGTAGACATTCTCCGTGGATGTTGTTAAGTTGCATTCTTTAGGAAGTCTAGACTTGAAACTTGTTTCTTGAGGATGGCTTTTTAATTTCTTGTCACTTGTTCCTTGGCCTTATAGTTTCACATTCTTCGATTGCTTTTCTTTTCGATCCCTTTGGAGTTCTTGAGTTGGAAATATTTTTGTTGTAGTTTGTTGCCATTTATGTACGAAGGCATTATAGTCAGCCATTATCTCTTTTTCAAAGATTGTGCCTTTGGAATAATGTTGAATAGTTCTCCTCATTTGACTGAATACATTGTCACTTCCACTTTTCCTTTTTCCTAAGGCTAGGGGTGGGGCCAATATGAAAGGGGTTTAAGCCCCATTTCTCTAGATCATATGATTCCACTTTTTCTTGTTCATGATTATTAGAGCTTCTAATCTTAGCCTTTGCTCCTCATATTGGTTGGAATCCTTGATGGTTCTTGGGGAGAATCCTATCAGATGTGGTTCAAAAGATCCATGCTCGGATCTTTTAATCCTTCTAGCCACGATGGTGTTAGACCAAAGTAGATAAGCTTGAAATTGAGTTGGGTTAGAGACAAGTGGTGTTGGGTGTTCAACCAAGTCAGAGGTTCGACCCCTCCTTCTAGCGCCAAAATGTTAACAAGAAATCTTTTCAACACCCTGAAGTTGAGTTAAGGAAGAAGGTTTATCCCTTTTGGTTTCCTTTAGTTAAGTTGAAGAGAATAAAATGTGTGCTTTCTCCTTTGGCTACCCATTCGAACTGGTTTCTATAGTGAGAACTTTCTCGGGTCAACCTTTCGACCTAGTCGAAACGATTAATTTCCTTTCTTATCAGCCTTTCGAGCTTGCTAAAATAGTTTGGTCTTTCCTTCAAAAGCCTTCCTTTCGAAGCAGTTGTAGAACACAAATAGGTATCTCTAAGACTGGGATTTAGGTTAGGTTTGGTGCGTTTCGACCCTATCGAAGGCTAAGTTGTTTAGCGTGTAAGGCTTGGGTCTGGGATCTGAAGTAAATCCATATGAGATTGAGGTTTCGACCCTGTCGAAAGCCGTAGCCTTAAGTGTCTTGGGGGCTGGATTGGGAACCAAGGATTAGAGTAGATTGGGATAAGGTTTCGACCTTATCGAAGGTAGAAGTCTTATAGAAGGTGGCCTAGAGTCTACCTCTAGAGTTACTAGGATATATAATGATCTTGATCAGGTCGGAAGATCCTTTTGACATGGTGACACCTAGAAAAACACAATGAGTTCTGATAATAATGCTTTGAAACAACCAAGTAATCTATATTGCAAAGATCTTCCCCTTTTTCAGCACAAAGAAGCCTTTATTACTCAATTTCCCCAAACAATTTACAAATTAGGGTTTTACAGCCTTTTGAATTAAGAAAGTACAAGTTTAGAATGACTGAGTTCTGATCTCCTAAACCAGATCTCTTGGATCTTATTTATAGATGCGGGTTGGCACCTTTCAACCCCAATGCTTTCGACTTAGTCGAAAGGTGGCTGCTGTATTATCTTTAGATTGCTTCCGCCTTTGTCGAAAGGGATGGTTGCGTCTTTCTTATCTATGTTGCTTTGTAGGAGCTTTCGACTCTATGGATAGGCTTTAACCAGTGGTTTCGAAGGTGTTGCTATACTGGTGGCTTCGACTCTGTTAGTCGCTTCTAAACTTCTGTCCGTGACTTGATGCGGAACCTCACTGGATAATAATGGCTTCGACCGGTTCGAAAGGTTTGGTTTGGATTTCGAAAAGGTTGCTCTGGCCAATGCATGTTTCTGAGTGGTTTGAGTGAAGGCGAAACCTTTGGTTTCAAAAGGTTTGGCGCGTATATGAAGAGTTGTTCTTCTTCGTCTTCGAAAGGTATTGCTTCAACTCATTCGAAAGGTCTTCAAGCATGTGGAATCATTTGCTTCGAAAGGTGGACACTGAAGCAGAGTTGTGCTTTCGACCCTTTTGACCCCTTCGAAAGGTTGAGAATCTTCTAGACTTTGGTTGCAGCATCCTTTCGACCCCTTCAAAAGGTTGCGAAACTTCTACACTTTAGCTATAGCATCCCTTTGATTCCTTCGAAAGGACTTGCTGAAGCTTCTTCCTCTTGTTTTTCTTTATCTTATGTCCAAAGTGGTTTCGACAAGGTTGAAAGGAATTTTAGGTAGTAGCAACATTCATTTGGTGTATTATCAAATCATGAATAGAAGCAAGTGAAATCAATACTCGAATAAATGTAATTCTAGAATTATAGGTGAAAATGTAACAAAAAAGTATACATTTTCTCTTTGCTTAAAACCCTTAGCTACTAGATGGACTTTATATTTATCAACTGTTCCATCAGATTTTAATTTCGGTTTAGGTACTCATTTACAACCTATGGTTTTACAACCAAGTGGTAAATCAATCAAGTGTCAAGTCTTATTGGATTCAAGAGAATCCATCTCATCATTTATAGCATATTGTCAAAAATCGGCATCTAATGAAATAAGGCTTCTTGGAGGTTTATGGGGTCCTCCTCTAAAGTGCTAGCACAAAAATCTAAACCATAACGTTTTGCAATTCTTGCTCTTTTACTTCTTCTAGGTTCATTTTCAAAAGAGTCATTTTGTTCATTTCTTATGAAAATACTATTATTAGATGTGCCCCCACTATTCCTTAACTTAAAAGGAAATTTTAGTTCATTAAAATTAGCTTCATTAGATTCAACTATGGAATGTGCATTCAGAACATTAAATCTATATACTTTGCTATTAATAGCACACACATTCATATGCTCTACTTGCTTATTTAATTTTTTTAGGGCTAGGTATACGAACATATGCTAAACAACTCCAAGTTCTAAAATATGACACAGTTGGTTTATTATTTTCCAAAATCTCATAGGGAGAAACTTTGTTCTTAGATTTAGGAATTCTGTTCAACACATAACATACAGTTAACAAGATTTCCCCTCACCAATGTGATACTACGTCTGAATTAAGTAAAATAGCTATAACTAATTCAATTGAAGTCCTATTTTTTCTTTCATCCTTACCATTCATTTCAGGTGAGTAAGGTGTAGTTCGTTCATATATTATACCATGTGAAATATAAAATTCAATAAACATATTGAATTCATATTCAGTGCCTCTATCGCCACGTAATCTTTTAACTTTCTTACTAAACTGATTTTCAATTTCGATTACAAAAGATTTAAACATTTCAGAAGCATCACTTTTATTTTTCATTAGGTACACAAGTAAAATCAGAGCAGTCATCAATAAATGTGATAAAATAGCGATGTCCATTTCTAGTCAAAGTTCCATCCAATTCACATAATCAAAATGAATCAACTCTAAAGTTTCAAATTCTCCAATTACATATTTATGTGAGTTTTCGTAATTTTGGTTTGACTATAAAGATCACATTTTTCAAAAACTTTTTGAAACATGTTAGGAATTAATCCTAAGCTACTTATATTTTTTATTATACGTTTGTTAACGTGACATGGTCTAGCATGCCATACATTTAATGAACACAACATTTAAGCGGAAGGAGATACTTTATTACATTCAACTTAAACATGCCCTCGGTAGCATAACTCTACTCACAAACATATCATTCATAGTGATGGTTTACAAATCAGCCTCTATAGTTTGAGTAAAGCCAGCTTTATTAAGAAGATAACCCCAGACTAAGTTCTTTCTCATCTTTGGAGTGAACATCACGTCCTTCAGCATGACAGTCTTTTCAGAGGTAAACTTTAGCTCAACACTTCCAATTCTAGCAATAGTAGTGATGTGAGAGTCACCCAACATTTCTTATCCTCAGCATCCGTGTATGTTTTGAACATAGCACGGTCATAGGAGACATGGCATGTAGCGTCAATATCTATCCATCATCCTTCTAATCCCCCTATAAGGTTGATCTCTGCAATCATAGCAGTTAACTGGTGCTCTTTAGTCAGGTTCGCTTGAAGAGCTGGACAAGGTCTGTTCCGACACTTTCGTGCTATATGACCTGGTTTGTTACAGTAATAACAAATAAACCGACCAGAATCATTTTTTAAAGGGTGGTTGTTGTTATGGTGCAGTATGGTTCATTCAAAGGTTCTCGTTCTTGTTGCGGTTCTGATTAAGCTTATGGTTCCGATTCTTAAAGCTTTTGAGATTCGGTTTCAGAACCGCAACCTTCTTATTGTTGTTGGAAACATCAAGTACTTCCTCTTTCATATCATGTTTTCAGGATTCCTCCTTAATTCGGAGGCTTGTGATCAAAAGTGAAAATTATTTAGTTTTATGTCTAAGCTTATTGTTGAACACATTCCAACTAGGGGCAATTTATCAATAAGTACTGCAACTTGAAACTGTTCGTCAATAGTCATTTCTTCGAAGACGGTCTCATGAGCTATTTTATGAAGCTCACGAGACTGCGCCTATACTGACTGTCACCGGACATCAGATATTTGAGGTAGCGGCTAACTGCATATTTCTTTGCTCCAGCTTCCTCCATGTCATACTTCTTCTATAGCGCCTCCTAGCTCTCCTTAGCCGATTTGTCCTCTACGTTGTAGTAGTCATATAGGTCATAGCAGAGACCATTCAGCATGAAGTTTTTGCATAGGTAGTCATGCTCGATCCATGATTGTTGTTCCTTGCTCTCTACTTCGGTGGGTGGATTAGACAGTGGCGGTTTGTCAGAGTCAGAACATAGACCACCTTTTTCTTTGTCAGGAAAATTGCATCTTCTGCCTCCATCTTTTAAAGTGCAGCCCTTCGAATCTAAAGGGTCTGCAGCCCTTCGAATCTAAAGGGTCTACTAGAGTCTGGCAGTACTGTTTAGGTAAAATTGTTGGTCGCGGCTATTTGCAGCATGTAAAATCATCTTAAGTTATTGCATCTAACTATTGAAAATGGCTAAGTCACGTACTTCATTACGAATTTTATTATCATTAATTTTGGCATCGGCTCAATAGTAATAGCTCATAAACATATTACTGGTATACAATGTTATTCATTGAGGATTTTGTCACTTATTTATTTATTTATTACTTCACTTAAAATTTTAGCACTCTCTTTCTCACATTCGCTTGCTCTCGCACTTTCTATTCTCTTGTTACTCTATGAATTCGATTTAGAGATCTAAACAAGTACAATCTCTTCATTCTCTCTTTATACTGTTAGGATTTCAATATACTTTAAGACCGATTAATCATGAAACCCTAGACCTGAATCGGTTATCCATATTGATTTAATTGAAAAGAAATAGAGGAAAGTAAATGGGTTAGTGGAAGCCATACTTGAATTCATACTTGCTGTTGGAAAAGTAAATTTTTTTTGTTTTCCATATTGACACAAACCCTAGACCTTATATTAGATCTGAATTCATAGTTGCTGCTTTCATAAATCGATTAAGAGAAAGAGATAGATCTAAAAGATAAGAGTTGGATCTGATCTTCCAAATTGATATAAACCCTAGATCTGAATTATTTCCATAGAAGAGATTAGGAGAATAATTGGAACTTATGTAATTTGGGGACCATAACCCCTTATTTATAATGTTGGCATTTTCTAATTTAGCCCTTCAACAACATAGAATTGCCCCAGTATCTACACATTAATACCATGACAATTATACATGTAAGTAACTTTAATTCATAATTTGATCACTTTAATTAGGTTTTACACCAAAATAGCACGACACGTTTATTTTACATATGTGGCCCACATATTGAAATTTTCCAATAATCTCCTCTTGGGCCATAAATGTAATAACCTTATAAATATGTTTAACTTTATGAGTTCCAAAATTTGCTATTTATAACATAAGGTGTTTCTGAAACAATCTCGTCCATTACCTATGCTGACAAAGGATCAAAGTGGCTTTCGTTACATCAGTGTAACTAAACCAATCAATGGTCACATATACCAACACAATCAAACGATATAGTTCAATCATGGATGCATAGCATGGAAATTACATGAGATGTGATCTATACATGTCTATTTCTAACTGGTCCTACTTTAGTGAGATCAAAACGTTCAATATTTGAACAACCTAGAGTGCAAACAAAACTTTATTACATTATTTCTGATCATAAAAAAGAACTTGATATATATTTGTAACCAAAGTATTGAGCAATGTGTTATATGACAGTACCAAATACAAACTCCCCCTGAAACAAAATATTCTTACATAAAAGTTACACCAATTGAGCAAGATGCTCATGCAAATCCTTTTGTAAGCGGATCCACCATAGTGGAGTTTGTCACAGTATGCTCTATGAATTACAATCTATTTTGCACTCTCCCTTTAATTGAAAATAATATGTTGTTTATTGTTACAATATTACTTTAATGATCTTTCAATTTCTTTATTCAATAGTCCATTGCTTTATGACAAAATTATACATTTATTTTCCATCGTTGGATGCCCGATAACGGAAAATAGCAAAGAAGGCTATAAGTATCTGTATGACAGCTTTTCTTATATAGCTTCATCCAAAAAAATAACAATAACAACAATAATATTATTGTTATCTGAAGTGGATCTTTTGTACTCTTGGCATCCAAAATATTCAGACTGTAATCCCTTATGATCTCCAACCAATCAGTCTTGAGCATATAATCCTTTGTTTTTTAAAGATATATGATAACCATTTTGGTTACTAACAATTGATCCACTTTTAATGTCAGTAAGATATCTGCCAAATAATACACGCAATATCCATCTGTGTATATGCTTTAGCATGCATTAGACTCCACACCGCAAATGCATGAGGAATCTTTTGCATTTCTTTAGCTTCAAGGATGTTCTTATATTACTATGTAAGACAACATTTGTCTATTTTGGCAAAAGAGAATTGATTTGCAGTTTGCATACCAAACCCCCTTTTTTTTAAAGCCTTATCTGCCTAGCCCTTTTGTGATAATCCAAATAGCACTCCATGAATGATAATGGTGTATTTGAATCCCTAATACAAAAGGGTAATCCATAAGTGGATTTCTTAGTTGTTTCATCAATGTCTCCATTGAGTAACACGACTTTAATATCCCTCCAATATTGCTTAAAATCATAATCTACAACAAGTTTCAAAATAATTCTAAAGAGTCTTTTAGTAAAACCAAAGAGAAAGTCTCTTTAAAAATAAAACATTGTTTTCCTTTTTGAGTATAGTCTTTACTGTAATGAGCCTTATACCTTTCCACATTACTCACTTGATCCTTTTTTGTAATTATTCAGAACCAATGATCTTGTTATCTTAAGGTGGTGGGAAAGATCTCAAACTTATTATCCTTATAGATTTAGACTATATATTCATACCTTAAATCCATATTTCAAATTAGTACCTTATATGGATTGATGCAAGTCTAAAGAATCATCTTCACCAATCCAATATTTATCTTTATTAAAAAAAACTATATAGTCATCAGAATAGTATTTCTTCTTTTCAAGTGGATTTCCTTAGTGACCTTGCACTTTGAGGTTGTTGAGTTTGTTTTCTTGAAACAATAACCTTAATTTGAAGAAAATTTAGTTTGACATTGCCTTATTATGGTTTTTAATCTACTTCTTATTAGTGGGAAACAAATCCTATATATTATCCGAAGAAGTAACTGTAGTTGAATCAAAGATAATGATTCTCCTTAAAGACAATGATATATACCTTGAAATTTTGTTTAACATTGTCTTATTATGCTTCTTAATTTACTTTTTATTAATGAAAGGAAACAAATCATATGCATTATCCGAAGAAGTAACTGTAGTTGAATCGAAGATAATGATTCTCCTTAAAGACAATGGTCCGTACTTTATTTCTTCCCCCAAACTCAACATCCTCAAAAATTGTAGCATTTCCCATCTTATAATTTTTTCTTAGTGTAGGTTTATAAAACTTGTAGCTTTTAAGTCGCTTAGAATACTAATAAAGTATTTGCTATCTTTAGTGCCTCAATCTACAATTATTTAGTAAGCTGAAACAAATAATCATATTAATCACCGAATCAAAATTTGAGACTTCATTATAAAAGGTATTTAGCATAAGTAGATATATATGTGCTATATTTTAAACATTAAGAGCTTTAATTCCAACAATGTTTGAATTTATTCATAAATCAATCTTATTATTTCTAAATGAACAATAATAACCTAATTTGTTCATATTAGAAATAGAAAACCGAAATCTATCTAAATGACAGCATAACAAAAATATCAAATAAATCCAAACAATATCACTGAAATCTCAATAATTTCTTAAAAATATCTAGTAAACTTTACTTTATATATCTGTATATCGTATTAAAGAAACAACTATAAATATATATATTTATATGTTATTCCTTTTGTTCTAGATCCTTAGCGACTTGTTTATCCTTATTTATACATTTATGTACAGTGTACGATAAATAAGTACTTTCTATCTTACCATGCTTCAATCTCTCTTCTTCTTAGCACAATGTGAAATGAGCTCAACAAAGGTCATTTTATTCTTAGAGAATTAATAATAATCTTAAAATGGATATACTGTGAATAAAGAGAGTACAAGAAAAAATAACAATAACTTGAGTGTCTTTAACTTTTGAAGCAATATTTTCCATATAGTGCTTATTTATGTTTACTTTATTTTGACTTTATGGAATCATGTAATATAAAACGTGCCTGTTGCTCCTTACCATTTTAACAAAATGCTTTTCATTCTTAATAAAGAACTCCTTAAAATTGGTTATCCCTACGGGTACCACATCCTTGAAACTTTCTGAAATATTATACTTTATGATCTTTTGACTCTTTCCTTTTGAATTGTCTCACCTTTGAATGTTCTTCATGACATTATAAGAGCATTCAACTATAATATGAGTGGGTGTGACCCTCCTAATTGCAGGAGCTAGACCCATAAAGTTAAGAACAAACAACATGTTTTCTTAATGATCCTTTGAGTCAGTCCCAAACAAGTTGATAGCATTAAAATTGGCAGACACTTTAGTCAAATTAGTTGAAAATTGAACAAAAATTAAGGATTGACCGTATATGCCCATATCCAAATATCATCCATAGTAAATTCAAATAATTGATAAGTCTCTTCTTAAGATACCTAGCACAATATTAATATCAAGTCTTTGGACAATAATATTAACTATAGGTGGTACTCTTGTTGTAATGATCAAACACTGATGATAAATTCAAGTCAAATAATAATCTTCCTTTGGGCCGATTAGTTATTCACTTGTAAAACCTTATAATTATCACATATTTATCACCACACATGTGTAAGTTATTCGGCCAAATATTAGTCTTCCCTTGGGCTGGTTAACATCCGCATGAATAAATACATACAAATATCAAACATTTTCATGAACAACTAAAATAAGAGAGGTCACTTTGCTGACATGTTATTTCAATTAGCTCACTTGGAATGTAGGATATTTACGATTAGTTTGCAAAGTGATACCAAAAATATATTTGAATTTATTTCTTAGTGTATGTACAATATTTCAAGTGCTATAAAATACTCCCAAAAGCATTTTAAGTCCATATGACAATTGAAAATCTCAAAATTATAACTGTGGCACAACTTGTTTTAATCATAGCTGTTATAGTCTTTTACTTTAAGTATGTGGTTACATTCATGACATTTTCTACATAAGTATGATACAAGATATCATAAATAAATCACATAAAAAAATATCACAGATGAACGCCATAATTAAATGCCATATAAAATTATGCATAAATGACATAGTAACTGTCATACTAAATAACATGCAGTAGCTATAATGTACATCTGAACCATAATATAGCCATATAGTATGCTGCTGTGTCACTTTATCTTTAGTTTATTATTTGAATACTTAGTTAAGGTCAGTAACCATGTATTTTGGCAAAATATGGAAACTGATGTTCCTTTTATTTTATGCTAATCAAAGCACGAAAGTGAAACATGTTTTCATTAAGCATAATTCAAACATATAAAATATAATATGTAACTATTAAACATAAATGCATCAAATAATAAACTATACGTCTTTTCTTATTTAAAATACAAACATGCTGCATCATTAAATTTATTACAACTGACGCATTTACTACATTTACTGCATTTATGATAATTTATTTATTTATTATCATAATAACCATATTTAATGCAATTATGATAAAAATAAATGCAACTGACCCGTTATGTGGTCCAAAATGTAAATTAGTGTCATGTTAAAATTCATTTTAATAATAAAATTAACAATAACACATTAAAAGAGCGTACTTTATTTCTAATTAACCAAAATTTCCGAAATAACCTAAATATCTTATATAAATATCCAAATTACTTAATCAAAAGTTAAGTAAGGTAAAATAACCATAGAACCAGATTTACATTTCTTGCATAAATGGTTCTAAATTATATATATCTGTTTATATCATTTATAGACATTAAAAAAAAATGACTGTACATATTAGGTCCAAAACATTCCTCATCTTAAAATTCACAACTTATTTATAAAATATACAATAATAAACATGTGAATGCTTTAACCAATATAATTTTTTTTTAAATTTTTTTAGAGGAAGTTAGATTTTTTTTCATAATTTAATGATTTCAAAATTCTATCCTATTTCATAAATAACATACAGATCATTTAGATCTATCTATCTTTCTACACCAAAACAATTTCATAAATTAGTCTTTCAATTTACAACAAAAAATTGATATAAACCAAATCTAAAATCATCATCAAAAAGTCCTTGATGCATAGATCAAGCAGATCTGAAACTTAAGTAAGATTATTATAGGACTTCTAAAAAAAGTTCAATTCAAACTTACTCATAATTAAAAAAATTCAATGAAATCAATGATGGGTGGCTCTGATACCACTTGTTAGAATTTCAATATACTTTAAGACCGATTAATCATGAAATCCTAGATCTGAATAGGCGACTCATATTGATTTAATTGAAAAGAAATAGAGAAAAGTAAACGGGTTAGAGGAAGCCATACCTGAATTCATAGTTGCTGTTGGAAAAGTAAATTTGGTTTGGTTTTACATATTGACACAAACCCTAGACCTTATATTAGATCTAAGTTCATAGTTTTGCTTTCATAAACTGATTAAGAGAAAGAGATAGATCTAAAAGATAAGAGTTGGATCTGATCTTTCAAATTGACATAAAACCCAGATATGAATTATTTCCATAGAAGAGATCAGGAGAATAATGGGAGCTTATGTAATTTGGGGACCATAACCCCTTATTTATAATGTTGGCATTTTTTAATTTGGTCTTTCAACAAATTAAATAGAATTACCCCAGTATCTACACATTAATACCATGACAATTATAAAAGTAATTCTTTTAACTTTAATTCATAATTTGATCACTTTAGTTAGACTTTACATCAAAATAGCACTACACATTTATTTTACATATGTGGCCCACATGTTGAAATTTTCCACATATTGAAAATTTCCAACATGTACAAGTAAATTTCAACTTTCATATCTTAATCTCATACTACAATTTTCATTTCCCCTTAAAATCACCACTAAAACCCTGGATTTGGTTGTGTCATGGCGAGAACAAAGAAGACTCAACCTGTAGCTGGATTGAGGTATTGTTTTATGTGTTTTATTTTACTGCTAATTATTTGTCAAATTTTAACCATGATTACTACATAGGGTTTCAGATGTTAAAACTTCCTGAGTTAATTTTGTTTATATTTACAATGTTAAATCCTAACTTTCAGATGTTCAAACAATATTTTAAAAAAAGTAAGTTAGTTTTAAATATTAGCATATTAACTAATTGAAGAATGTTGCTGCTCTACGTGTTTTGTTTTCCACCATAAAAGTCCATTGGGTTAATTCTGTGTATTAGTACTAAACAAAATAAATCCTATGTATTAGTACTAAATAGTGTCCATTGTGTACTAAACGAAGAAAAAAATTGATATGTTAAATTTTGTAATTAAGGAAATCCATGGGCACAACATGGTTATCTTATATTTACCTAAGGGAATTCAAGGGCACAACATAATCCTATGTTAAATTCTGTATTAGTATGAAACATTGTCCATTATGTTGGCTATGGCCAATGGCCATTCAAGGGCCAATGTTATATTCTGTATTTATGGGGAAAAGGACATTACTCTCACCTAACTCTCGTCCTTGTTTCCGTTTACTTTTTTTATATTAAACTAAGAAAAAGATATTTTGATATCATAATTACCCTCCTAAAGAAAGAAAAGTGTTTGGGTTCTATATTTCATTAGTCCAATACTCCAATTTTGGGTTAGTAGGTGAAAAAGAAAATAGTATGTATGCAGTAGATGCAACATGAATGTTTTGATGTCGCTATAGAAAGACAGGACAGGTTGAAATAATATGTTCTACTTCTCAGGAGTAGACAATATCTAACTGCATGAGAAAATAAGAGCTAATAACACTTAGCTTTCAAGGAAATGTTAGTAATACAACATGTATACTTGATTATAGTAGGTTATTGGTTAGGGAGAAATTAGACAAGTCTATTTTTGAATCTTTTTGCTATTACTAATTTTTATACAACCCATAGAAAAATTAATAGTGTCAATAGCAATATTAAGTTTATATGATGGACTAAAATGTTTTTCTATGTAGACCTATTTCTTCATCAAGTATTCCTTTTACAACATGTATTCGTGGAAGAACGGTGACCGAAAGAGAGAAAGAGAGGCCCAGTGAACATGAGATGGTTAAAAGCATTGTTGTACGTGAACCAACCAACAATGATATGCATGCAAAAAATAAAAAATATGTTGACGAGGAAGTTGATGGCGAAGAAGATGGTAGCAAAGAAAGAGAAAAAGGTTGTAGTGGAGGTAAAGAAAGTGGCGATGATCGGATGATGGTGAAGAAATCGATAGAGATGAGGGAAGTAGTGAAGCAGGGTGTGAATATGATGAGGAGAGTGAAAATGATGATGGTGTCGAGGATAAGAGTAGTGAAGAAGATATATTGTATAGTCTTCATGCACGAAGCAATCTTAAACACATTGGAGGCCAGCCGATGAATTCATCTATACTCATTGGATATTAAAATCACATTGCTCGAGTTATATGGGAAACCAAGGTACATACATATAACATGGTTTTTTTAACGTTAGTGTTACATGAATGTTGACTTGTTTCTGCTATTTAGATATCATCAAACTAAGTGAGGATTCTAAGATTACACTATCATATCGGTACTCTTAGATTATAGGATTGGAAAAAGGTGTGTCAAGTAGTCAAAGATATTGTGGAAGGTGTTGGTTTTAATACACGTGTTAAATATGCTCATTCCAAAATCGATAAAGTCCTTATAAATGTATTTGTTGAGCGGTTATACAAAGACAAATACATTTCACCTTCAGTTTGATGAAACGATGATCACGATTGATGATGTGACACATATTTTAGGACTAAAAGCTAAGGGTAAACTTGTTTCCTTTGGTTATGGTGAATCAAATAAACTAAATGGAATCAAAATTTTGAATTAGTTAAAAACACTCTAGGAGTTGGAAAGAAAGAAGCATCAATTGCTTTTGGTGATGCTAGTGGAAAAGGCGATGAAAAAAATGAGAGAAAAGAAACTAAAGTTGGAGTGGCTTTTATGGTTGAAGTGGAGTATTTATAATGACTTGCCTGACTATGTGCTTCATGCCCATGTCGCTGCAATACATTGCATGGTTCAGCTCTGTTCTATGCTGCTACCGTTTGCCTGAAACCTCTACCTTAATTCCGCAGTATGAGTTGCTTAGACATTTTAATGCAAGCCAGTACAGTTTGTAAGTTGCAGCCTTCCATGAAATGTTTTAGGCTTATTTGCTTCAACCAAACGATTCAAAATACTTGATTTGGCCCAGCAATTCAGCTTCAATGCAATGCAACCCATTTATAAAGTACACTAATGTTAACTATGTAGTTTGAGTAATGGTGTTATTTTTCCTTTTTACCATTATCATTTTACCACCAAAGAATAGAATATATTAATGCATTGTTGATGTTAAATCGAAATTTAGTTCAATATTCGAGATATGTGTACAATGAGGCATGTTCGAAGAAATTCCAATAATACCCTTTAGTTTTATGATATTTCACAAGATTGTTTAAAACACGGTTCATCAGTTCAACAAATAAAATAGACAGGTCAAAACAACAATAGACAATATGCTGAAGTAAAGTCCCTATATTCAATTATGAGCATGTTACAAAATGTACAATATGCAATTTTCAAATTGTTCGAGCCCTTGTTTGCATATATCATCTTCTCCATCTTAGTCTTTCTACCATTAGAATTGTTCTCAAGCCCTCAACAAAGAGAACTTGGAGAAGATCCTAATTCAAAAAAATAATAAGAGTGAGAAAGAAGTTAAGAGACCCTTTGCATGAAATGATGCATCTCTATTTATAATAGTTGAACGGAGGTAAACTTGCTTCCATGGACGGTGTATTGCCATCTTGGTCAACAATGCCTTTGGAGCTTTATGAAGGGAAATACACTAAATCCTCTTGAATTTGCTCATGTGAATGATTTCAATCCTCTTTCTTTGCATCGCCTTTGATATTTCCATGGTATTGATGTTGTGCGACATCAATAATATGTGATATTCATGAAATACAACATCGATTAACATATGATGCCTGTTATTATGTCGGCGACATGCTTTTTAATGAATTGCCTTGGCTGATGAAGTACGATATCAATAAGATGCAGCATTGGTGATAGACGGCTTTGAAGAGAGGCGACATTACTTAAAATGTGTCATTGAAAAGATGCGATATTAATGAGATGCGACATTGATAGGGCGCGACATTTAGGAGAGGCGGTATTGATAAGTGACAGCATCGGCTTTATAATTCACTAGTGATTTTCGACATGTTGTTGTATGACATCACTACTGCTCTAATGGCATGCGACATTGATTGAATGCAGCATGAAATCAATGCGACATTGATTGAATGCAGCATGGAATCAATGCAGGATTAGATGACATGCAGTATCATTATAGCTGTAGGCATTTGATATCTTTTCACTTGCTAGTCTTCGACGTTGACTTTCATACTGATGATGTGCGACATGAAATTAGTGTATCGTCATTATCAGTTGTAGACCTTCGATATCAAATATTCCCCTTCCTTAGCATCCGAAGCTTTGAACTTCGACATAAATCTTTAGCTTCGGCATTGATTCCTCTACCTGTATCCTTTAGAAAATATGTGGATAATATTTTCTCCCTCTTTGTATAAAAGAAGTTTTTTACACTTTAGTGTAAAGCCAAGAATTTTGTCATTTTCCCCGTTCTTTGCAAGGTTTTCTTTCTAACTTGTTTTCTTGTAAAACACAAAACAAGTGATGATTTTCACTATAAACTTTAAATTCAATTTCAACTTTAAACAATCCTTTTTGGATTTGATTAAGCTGTGAATTGGTATATATTCTTTTGCACAAAGAGTCCTCCATACCTTCTACATAAGACATGATTATTTTTAAAATATTATAATATTTTCTTAAGAAGGCCAAAAATCTATTTGACGACAAGTTTATTTAAATAGAATTCCATAGAATTAAGATTAGAATACTATTTGGAAATGATGATTTCATGAATAGAAAACTAGAAGGCCATTTAAGAATTATAATTTCCTAAGTAGAAATTTAGAAAACCATCTGGAAATATCATAGGAGGGAGGACCAGGAACTCTTCTGTCAATAGTAGAAGACCAGAAATCCATCTAACAGTAATAACTTCTTAATTAAAAGACCATAAAACCATCTATTGAATAGAAAGCCAAAAACCATATGGTAATAATGTCTTGAACAAAAGGCCAAAAAATTATTTGGCAATAATAGAAGACCAGTAGACCCATCTTCCTATAATAATAGAAGACCGAAAAATCATCTGACAGTAATAGAAGCCCAGAAAACCAATCTGGTAATTATAGAAGTCTAGAAAACCCATCTGGTAATAATAGAAGACCAGAAAACCTTCTGGCAATGATAGAAGACTAGAGAACCATCTGATAATGGTAGAAGACAAGAAAACTAATCTGGTAATAATAGAAAAACAGAAAACCAATCTGATAATAATATAAGACAAAAAAACCAATCTGGTAATAATAGAAGACCAGAAAACCAATCTGCTAATAATAGTAAACTAGAAAACCCATTTGATAATTATAGAATAGAAGTCCAAATAATCCATTTGGTAGTTGAAAATTGCTTTTGTCCAAAAGCACAATTGCTTGATCTTGCTTTGGAGCACAAATGGCTCATTCTTGATTGATCTTTCTCTAGAAGATTGACTTTGATTCGAAACACAAATGGCTCATTTTTGATAGATCTTCCTTTAGAAGATTGATTTTGCTTTGGAGCACACATGGCTCATTTTGATTGATCTTCCACTATAAGATTGATTTGATCCATTCTTTTGGATAGAGTTCGATTGACTCGATTGATTTCTTTGGCACCATCTTAGGTGATGATCTCAACTTGGATCTAATCCCTTATCACTATCTTAGGTGATGATTTAGGTCTTTCGTCCGGTGCGTTTGGTAAGCTTTCCTCAAGCAGAACCAAAGACTTACCCAATCTCCCTCCAGAAGGTGTTTCAGTAAGGCCTTAGAGACGGTACTAAAGGCTGGTTTGTTGCTTTGGTTAGGCCATCTTAGATGGGACCAAAGACTTACTCCATCCTCCCTTTAGGAGGCGCTCCGGCCAGGCCACGTAGGTGGGGGTAGAAGGCTTGCAGATGCTTTGGTCAGGCCTTTTCAAAAGGGACCAAAGGCTTACTTTGACCTTCGTGTAGAAGGTGATTTTACCAGGCACTTGTGGTTGGGTCAAAGGCTTTATTTCTCTCCTTACTACCATCTTAAGTAGTGGTTTAGGCTTTTCCTTTTAATTCTTTCCTTTCATTGGACTATCAATTCCGTACACATACTTGTCTTGTTCTCTTTATTTATTCATCATAGGGAAATATGGTCTTAGATGTTCGACGTTCCCAGTTCTTATTCTGACATTACCATTTGGTCGACATAGTCGATAGGTCCCTATGAGGTTACTTCGTGGATAATAAGGGGTCTTTCCTAATTTGGCCCAAGCGGTCTATCCACTAGATTTTTAGTATTTGCTATAACTTTCTAGAGTACCAAATTTTCTTTTCGAAATGATCTTTCCTTGTTTTGGAATTGTAGTACTTGGTTATTTTGCGTTGATATCCAGCTGTTCGTACGGACGCTTTGTCTCTTAACTCATTGATTGGGCCTATAGATTCTCTTTTTAATTCCTGATTTGGATTAAATGCATATGAAATTCTTCAATGAGAGGACAGTTCAACCTCGATTGGAAACATTGTTTCACATCCATATGAGTATGTCTCATTGCAGTTTTGGTAGAAGTTCTATATGCCTTAACACAAGAGGTAGTTCTTCTATCCAATTTCCTTTTAGAACGGTATTTTCTGAATTTCATGGCTATTGTATATTGATATCCTTTGTTGATATTTGGGCGCTTGCTCAGCCGCATCGTTCCTTAGTTCATTGATCGAATTTAGGGATTTTCCTTTATCTCTTAACCTTTCGATGGGATGCCATTCCAGTTGGAAGCATCGTTCCTCATGCATATGAAATACATCTTGTTGTGGCTTGATATGCCCAAAGTGTGAGTGGTAATTCTTCTACCCAATCCACTTTGTGTTCAAATACATTTTGTGGTTCTATTGGTAATCAAAGATCAGCTTTCGATAATTGATATCCTTGAACCTGTGAATGTGTAACATCCCCTATCTAAAGGCCCAAAACTAAGCGCTGCAGATGCTGCACTTATCTATAGCATTAGCTTCCGACGACTAAATACGACTATGTTAATGGTATCAATAATTTCAGAAGCACTTATATGAAACAAAACACAGATATCAAAAAACCACATTTACTTCATTACATTTCAAAATCAAATGTTTCACATTCATAACACATATTCCCCAAATCGTTCCCAGGCACAAATCAAATATAATTATTACAAATTACGCCAAGAGTGGTATATGAAGATACCCCCTTGGTTGATCAGAGTCATATGGTCATAATAGACCAAATACAAACAACACAGTGGAAAATCCATCAAAACATAACAAGAATTGCAAATCCTAAGTAGCTATCCGTTGCCTCCTACATGCCCCCGGTAGCTTATTCGTCAACATTCTAAAACCTGAAATTATTTTGAGCACCCGAGAGTTAACCCCTCAGCCTACTCAAATCAATTTTGAGCACCCGAGAGTTTAAGGGGAAAACATAAACTTCTAGTCAGACATAATGCCTGGTGTGAATAATATTATACATCCCAGAATAATTATGTTAAGTGAGACCACGACGCTTAGCGGAACGGGTTTCCCCTCACTAACATCCTTTTAAAACATATCTTTGCAAAACCTTTCATAAAACCATATACTGTGCTCCTGCATCCACAATGGTTAAATACTAAAAAGCAATCCTTATGTAAACATACATAAATATCAGGTAATAATGAACTATCTGTTCAAACACACAAGTTTTGTTTGGATAACTTTTAACCTTTGGCTGACTTGGGCCTACCAGACAATATAATCAAAATTAACCTAACACCTGTTAGATATTCTTCTTCTGGATTATCTATCCTTAACTATCTGTTAAACATTCCCATCTGGACGGTCTGTCCTTAACTATCTCTTAAATACTTCACTTCTGGATGGTTTGTCCCTAACTTAATCATCTCCTAGGTCTTCTCGATTCTAATGGTTTTTCTGGCTCACCAATAACCTATCTGTATACGAACATATATTCCTTTCGGTGTGTAACCATAATTTTAGTCTACCTGTGACAAAGCCCTACACACTGGAATTTTGGACAACAATTAGCTGGGGCTATTAGCTAATGTATAGGGCGCGACCCCATACTAGTCTCATCTGGTTTTCTAATATCTGAGTCATTTTCACTTAAGGATCCCCTCCCATAATTTTCCTTGAAAACATTTTCGAAATGATTTAAAACCTTTAAATCAAACTTAAACAAGGAAAAATATATAATCTTTATACTTCACTCAAAATCATATCACCATGTCATATATATTCTTTACTCAAAATTTAGTTGATGAAAACATTCAACCATTTGAAAGAACCTCTTTCTAAACTTTTGAAATCCTTTCTTTCAAAATCAAACATTAAACCTTTCGAAACTATTCTCCAAACCTTTCGAAACCATTGAAAAGCAAACCTTTCGAAAGCTATAAAAGTTTGGACATCCTTCTTAAAAACCACTTTAAAACATTGCCTTAGAAAAACCTTAGAAAACCTTCCATTTAAACCTTTTGAATCCATTGAATTAAACCTTTCGAAACCATTGGACTAAAACCTTTCGAAACCATTAAACTAAACCTTTCGAAACCGTTCAACTAAAACCTTTCGAAACCATTCAATAAACCTTTCGAAACCATTAAACTAAACCTTTCGAAATCATTCAACTAAAACCTTTCGAAACCATTCAGTAAGCCTTTCGAAACCATTGAATTAAACCTTTCGAAATCATTCAACTAAAACCTTTCGAAACCATTGGAAGCAAGCTTTCGACTTTGTCGAAAGCTCTGCTTCGGAAGCCTTAAACCTATCCTTTAAAACAACTCTTTCGAAAACTTTGGGTCTTACTTCAATTTATAAAACAATGGTAAATCACCTAAGTCGAAAACTTCCTTTCGAAAGAATGGAGAAGCGGCTAGTTTTTAAAACAAGTAAACCTTTCGCCTTTGTCGAAAGGTTTAAAACAAAACATTTATAAAGCGGTAGTAACCCTTCAACTGTGTCGAAAGGTTTCAAAACGAAACAGTGTTAAAACAGTAGTAACCTTTCGACTGTTTCAAAAGGTTTAAAACCTTTATATTTAACCTGGTCGAAAGCAACCAAGTCGAAAGCAACCAAGCCGAAAGCTCTTATTTGAAAGCAAAGCAGGTGAAAGCTTTTGGTTTATAAAACAAACATCCCCCAACCTCTTTGGCCTTTAACCTTTCGACTAAGAACCTTTCGACTCTGTCCAATTCATTACGTACCAAGGAACTTGATACCATATGCATTGGTTTGACCTTGTCGAAAGCTTTGAACTTCTCGACCTTATCGGAAGGTCTGGGTCGAAAGGTTTATTGCCGTAAAGGCTGAAACATGCTAAAAGTATGTTTTCTTTGTTTTTAACTTAAAAAATATAACTTTTAACCTAACCTGCATTTGTTTGTCAAATTTTCATTGGTTAACAAATTCTTTTCAGAAATATGCTGCCACTATTTTTAGAATTAAGTAATAATTTCATTTTATAAAATTCCCCTTCTCCTTAATCAAATATATAAAACATTTAAGTCCCATACCATAAATAATTTTATATATTCATCAAATAACTTAGGAAAAATCTGGAAAAATCCCAGAAAATTTATTTTAATATGTTTCCTGACATATAAAAATTTCAACCCCAAATAATTATTAGTTTATGCAAAAATAATTTATTATCCAATAAACAATTTCCTTCACTAGAAAATTAATATAAAATCCATATTAATTTAGAAAATTATGAAAATCGAAAACCTATCTCTAAAATATCATTTTTGACCTATATTTAAATTTTCAGAGCATTTGGATGTCATTAAATAGGGTTTTCATGTCAAACATATCATAAAACTAACATGAACATGTATAATCCATCAACAACACACACACAGATATATATAATGTTAATCATCAAAACATGACATATACTTGCAAAATCATTTCGGGTCTAATCTTAAAACCGAAAACCAAAAGAAAATGGGATGTAGTAATTATTCACCTTAGCCTTGAGATTATAGATATGAGATTTGATGTTGATTTAGTTGATTTTCTTCCTTCTTTTGAATCCTAGCTTTAATCTTCTTCTTGAGAATAATAATGGTGGCCGACCTTAGGAAATTTTAGTTTGAGTAAAATGAAAATGAACGTGAGTTACATTCCTAAGGGTTTAGTGTATAAACCTTACCTATTTCCTATATTGCCCTTCTCATATCCTAACACATTAACTTAGGTTATTTCATTTTAATTAACACACTAACATGACAGGCTACCCTTTGTTAATCAAATCTCAACCTTTTAATCTTCACGTTATTTTATTTCATTTACCCAATTAATTATTCTAAATAATGTTATAAAAATATGGGGTGTTACAAACTCCCTACCTTAAAGAATTTCGTCCTCGAAATTACGATAAGGTACACAATCAAAACAACCAAAGGTAAAATATACCATCAAACAAATCAGGATAAGCATCTCTAACTTTGCTCTCAGTCTCCCAAGTACAGTCTTTAGCATCGTCACTTCACTGAACCTTTACTAACTTGATTGTCTTGTTCCTTAACTTCTTCTCATCTCTTGCCACAATCTAAATCGTCTTTCTAACTATGGTCAAATCCGGTTCTACTACTAAATCCTCTAACACCGTAGGTGCTATGGTAGTCTCCGGGTCTCTAACAAATTTTCTAAGATGAGAAACATGGAAAACATCATGGACTCCAGCCAAACAACTCGGTAACTCTACTCTATAAGCGAGTTTCCCGATCCTCTCAACAATATGGAAAAGTCCAACGAATCTAGGTGCTGACTTTCCAAATCTAATCACACCCTTCATCGGTGAAACCATAATAAACACATAGTCTCCGTCGGAAAATTCCATGTCCTTCCTTCTTCTATCAGCATAACTTTTCTGCCTACCGAGCTTCCTTCATCCTAGTTTGAATCAACTCAATCTTCTCTGCAACTTCCTTCACCAAATCCGGACCAAGAATCAATCTATCCCCGGTTTCTAACCAACATACGAGAGACTTGCATGGTCTTCCATACAAAGCTTCAAACGGTGTCATCCCAATACTAGTCTGATAACTATTGTTATACGAGAATTCGACTAGATGAAGATGGTCCTCCCATGATCCCCCAAAATCCAATACACAAGCTCTTAACAAATCCTCCAAGATTTTGTCAACTCTTTCTGTTTTCCCATCGGTACGTGGATGGTAGGAGGTACTCATGTTGAGCTTGATTCCTAATGCTTCATGTAGACTTTTCCAGAACTCACTAGTAAATAAAGAATCTCTATCACTGACAATACTACTAGGAATTCCGTGCAGTCTAACTACATTCTTCATAAATATCTTTGCCAAAATAGGTGCTGTCCTAGTTGACTTTACCGGAATGAAATGGGCACTCTTAGTCAATCTATCTACTATGACCCATATGCTTTCATTTCCTCTTCTAGACCTTGGCAACCCATCAATAAAATCCATAGAGATGGAATCCCATTTCCATAACAGAACTTCTAATGGTTGAAGCAATCCACTAAGCTTTTGGTGTTCAGCCTTTGCCTGTTGGCAATTCAAGCACTACTTAACACACAAACCAATGTCCTGTTTCATACCTTCCTAGAAGAAACCTCTCTTCATATCCTGATACATCTTCGTTCCTCCTGGATGGATAGTGAACTTCGAACGATGACACTCATCCAAAACTTCCTTCCTAATGTCTCCTACATTTGAAACACACAACCTTCCTTTCTTCCTCAACTACCCATTTTGGTCAAGACTGAAATCCTTTAGGTCATTAATCTACGTTCCTTCCCTCAACCTTCTGATCCGTTCAGCCAAAACTGGATCCTCCTCCCGTTTAGAAGCTATCTTCTCAATCATTACTGGTCGAACTTCTAAACAAGACAACATAGCATTTCCCGCACTTGAAACTTCCTCGGATCTAAACTGCACACTATAAGCTAATAATGCTTCCAAATCTTTCCACTCAGCAATCATAGCCAATACTGCATTCTGATGTTTTCGGCTGAGTGCATCCGCCACCTTGTTTCCTTTTCCAGGTGTGTACTCAATTCCAAAATCATAAGCAGCAATAAACTCCAACCATCTCTGCTATCTCATGTTCAGGTCCTTCTGAGAGAACAAGTTCTTCAACGACTTTTGATCACTATAAAGCTCGAATCGCTCTCCCAAAAGATAATACCTCCACACCTTTAAAGCAAATATAACGGTAGTTAACTCCAAATCATGCGTTGGATACCTAACTTCATGTGGTCTGAGCTGTCTAGAAGCATAAGCAATCACTTTACCTCTTTGCATCAACACAGCTCCCAATCCAGTTCCACACGCATTAGAATAAACAACCAAATCTTGATTCCCCTCCGGAACCACTAACACCGGTGCATTGGTCAATAAGTGTTTCAAGCTTTGGAATACTTCCTCACACTTATCAGTCCATACGAACTTCATATCTTTTCCTGTAAGCTTAGTCATCGGTGCAACTATCCGCAAAAAATCCTTTATAAACCTCCGATAATATCCAGCCAATCCAAGAAAGCTCTTAATCTAGGTCACCGTCTCGGGTCTCTTCCAATTATTCACCACCTAAATCTTAGTCGGATCTACAAACAACCCTTTCTCTGAGATGACATGACCAAGGAACTTCACTTCCTTCTTCCAAATATGACACTTCAAAAACTTAGCCTTCAACTGATGCTCCCTCAACGTTTCGAGCACAACTCTAAGATGAACTTCATGCTCCTTCTCATCCTTAGAGTATATCAAAATGTCATCTATGAAGACCAATACAAATCTATCCAAGTGCTCTCGGAAAATTCTATTCATCAGATCCATAAAGAATGCCGACGCATTGTTAGTTTGAATGGCATAACTTACCATTCGTATGGTCTATACCTCGTCCTAAACGCCGTCAAAGGAATACTATCCTCTGTCACTCTAAGCCGATGAAATCACGTCACCAAATCCAGCTGAGAGAATACATTGGCTCCACTTAACTGATCGAACAAATCGTCAATTCTTGTCAATGGATATCGGTTCTTTATCGTCTTCTCATTCAACTTATGATAATCGATACATAGCCTTAACGATCCGTCCAGCTTCTTTGCAAACACTGCGGCAACCACCCATGGTGAACTACTTGGTCGGATAAAACTCTTGCCTTCCAAATCCACCAACTGCACCTTCAAATCTCTTATCTCAGTGGGTGTCATCCTGCTCGACGGCCTACTCACCAGCCCTGCTCCAGGCACCAAATCAATCCGAAACTCTATGGCTCGTTTCGGTGGTAGTCTAACTACCGGCTCAAATACATCAACAAATTCTCTAACTACAATGACTCGATGCAACTCATCCTCCAACTCTATAATACCCCATAAATCATTCACTTCACGACTAGGGTTCTCTATGGTATAAACTATCCGATAACTACAATCCGGGTGACTAAGTGATATTTTCCTAACATGGCAAAATATCCTAGCATCATATTTACTTAACCAATCCATCCCAAGGATAATCCCAAATCCCACAAAGTCAAACACATGCAAACAGCAATCAAAAGTATGGCCTAGCAAATCAAATTCTAAATGGTCACACCTCATCCCAAGCGTTGCATACCCTCCTATCGGATTTGCAACCCTTAAGGAAGTAACTAAGTATGAGGGTTCTAGGTTAATAATATCTACCAAACATCGAGAAATAAAAGAATGAGATGCTCCAGTATCAAATAGAACGCTAACAGACATACCATGAATCTGCAACGAGCCTTCCAGAACAGCCTTCCCTTTCTCCTGCACAACCGGCCTTGAGGTTGTGGGCTCCAAAGCATAAACTTGCCCCCTTCCTTCTCTTGTAGGCTCTTGGCACTTGTTCTTGTAATGACCGATCTGATCACAATTAAAACATCTAACATTCTTCTTTCCACAACCTCCTTTTCTTTTCCTTTACCAGTTCGACACTCATTAGCATAGTGTCCTTTCTTGTCGCATTTGTAGCAAACCTCTTCAGCCTTTCCTTTCTTCTGTGCTCCCCCTTTCTGAGCATTATTTTTTTGGAAAAACTTCCTTTTCTAGCCCTGTCCCATCTGGGCCTCCTTCATGTTCTTCCTCAAGTAAGCCCACACCTCTTCTTGCCTTAATGCCATCTCAACCACTACATCACTAGGATCTCTCAAATGCGGCAAAGTGGCACTTATCAACTTTGGCCTCAAGCCCATTATAAACTTTTCATTCCTCCTGATCACGGTGTCTACCAAAGAAGACCCATATCGGGCCAACTCCACAAACTTCCTCGCATACTCCAAGACGGACATATCTCCTTGTTCCAACTCTGCAAACTTCCTCACCAATGCCGACTGCGCCATTACAGACATAAATCTTTCTGAAAACCTTCTCCTAAACTCCTTCCAAGTTATGGTTTCCTCATCAACTCCAGCAGTAACAATATTCCACCAAAATAAAGCAGCTCCCTGTAGCTGCCTCGAATCCAATCTCCTCTTTTGTGCATTATTCAATCCTAAGTCAGCGAAAATTCGCTTGCAATGCAGTAGCCAATTTTCCACCTCGATTGCATCTTTAGTACCAATAAACGGCTTCCCTCTAAGCCCGATGTAATCCCTACTCAAGTTAGCATACTGATTGACCATCAGAACATCCCGAGCTCCACCTCCAGCAGCATTACCTCCAACAACTGCGGCTGCTATTCCAGCTTGCATCATATTTATAACGAACTGATACATTGCTCCCATGTCCATCTGGGGAACTCCTGCACCAACAGTTTCATCTTGCACCTGACCGAGACCTCTCCTAGTATTTGGTCGGGCATTTCCATTAGTGGTGGTACTATCTCCTCCAAGATTTACTCTGCCTCTTCTTCCCTCCATATATGTATTCAAACCTCGTGAGATACAGATGAATAGCCTAACTAAGATAGGAGTCTATAGAGATAGCATATACTTATATATATAGCAAATACAAGTACGTTATTATAACGTTATCCCATACCCTGATCTTAATTTAATTTCTAAGGATTACGTTTTCAAAAATCATTTTTTAGTTAAAGTATTTCATAAACTATGCCCTGATACCAAGCTGTAACATCCCCTATCTAGAGGCCTAAAACTAAGCGCTACAGATGCTGCAGCCATCTATAGTATTAGCTTCCGATGACTACATACGGCTATGTTAATGGTACTAATAATATCAGAAGCACTTGAATATGAAACAAAACATAGATTTCAAAAATCACATTTACTTCATTACATTTCAAAATCAAATGTTTCACATTCATAACACATAATCCCCAAATCGTTCCCAGGCACAAATCAAATATAGTTATTAAAAATTATGCCAAGAGCGGTATATGAAGATACGCCCTTGGTTGATCAGAGTCATATGGTCATAATAGACCTAATATAAACAACACAGTGGAAAATCCATCAAAACATAACAAGAACTGCAAATCCTAAGTAGCTATCCATTGCCGCCTGCATGCCTCCGATAGCTTATTCATCAAAATTCTAAAACCTGAAAAGAACCTTAACCCCTCAGCCTACTCAAATCAATTTTGCGCACTCGAGAGTTTAAGGGGAAAACATAAACTTCAAGTCAGACATAAAGCCTGGTGTGAATTATATTATACATCCCAAAATAACACTACAAGAAAATATAATTATTATAACGCTAATAGAAAACGCATTATTCCATAGCGTTATTGTTTTTGTTAATTTGTTTTATTTACAGTAGAAATTATCTACGTAACACTTACTGCCCCAATTAATTTCGATGGCCGCCAATTACTCAAAAATTATTTCACTCTTCCCTCTTTATTTTTTTTCGTTCCATTATTTTCCACTTCTCAAACCGAAGAAACTTTAATTCCCTCTCTAACAAATCCCTAAATCCACTCTGCTTCGCCAGCCGATCTACGCTCTACGTCATTCTAATCCGCCGTTGCTTCTGCTCTGCGCCTCCGCACCACATCCCTCTCGAGTCAGGCATCTCACGACAGCATAGACACATAGTATCGACCGCATCGAAGCACGATAATGACCACAACAATGATTTAATTTCAAGATCTATATTTTCGAAAGGTAAATCAATTCAATTAAATATGCTCCATAATTGCTTGAGACATTAGTTATACGTATATGAAAAAATTAAATACAGTAGAACTCCCATTTGTTTACTTGTCTCATAAAGTTAGTTTGCAATTTGAATGGAGATCATTAGTATGATGGTTGTTGAGATATTTGATGTTGGATTCCTATATATAATCTTTGTCGAGAATAATATGTTCTCTGGTCAAAATATATAGTCAATACATGCACTTTATATTAATTATCTGCTGTGATAATAGATGATTTTTTTTATAGACATCCATATGTTCATGATAAAAAAAGATAGCTAGTTTGGTACAAGAGACATAGCACTGACATCTTGCAATAAACTCCTTTGAAAAACTAAATTGTATCCAGATTAAGTTTAGGCCTGAAACTAATAGAGTTAAGTGGTAAATTCATTATTCAAGTATTTGTGACACACTTTTCAAGTTACATACGTATATATATTCTTAAAAGCAATCTATATATATGATTGTAAAAGTAGCATTGGCATTTTGATTTAAGTGATAGAGTAAGTGGTTGTAAAACTGACAGAGTTAAGTAGCAATAAAAGATGCATTGGCATTTGACTTCTATATTTCTTCTTACCTCTAAAGAGTTCAGTTTAGTATGCACCAATTTTTAACTGTTTCAATCATTGTTTGTAGTGTCAAATGTGTATATATTTTTGGTTTTTAAGTCATCATTCAAGTTTAGGCTTAGAATTGCTTCATATCCGCTGACTGAAATCAATTGCAATCTGATTTTGTATTTATATAGACATTTGCGTCTAATAAGTCAACTAAAAAAACCGTGCAAGTTTTTCATGAGCCATCATATTTGGGTGTATGCTAAGTGTATAACTTCATTCGGTGAAATTTGAATTTTGAAGCACTAAACATATATATCAGTTTGTTGAGTACTTTTTTCTAATCTTGTAGGAAAATCTGCAGTGGGGAGCATGCTCATATACTTTGAGGATAAAGACTAGCTGCTTTCAACCTAGATATACCAGAGATTACACTAGTATTTCGTTTTGGGATGTTTACAGGAATGAGGTATGATTTCTATTATCAAGGTATGATCTTTGTAAGTGTCCATTGTTTGGATGGATTTGTCATAGTGGCTTTTGTTAATTGTTTGGTATAGTTTTGCTAAAAGTTGCATTTGAAGAATATATTAGAAATTTTATTATTGAGAAAGAAATAATTAGTCCGTACTTGGACTTATTATAGACAACATTCACACACTAGTTCAGATGTTGAAAAAGATTCAGATTCGAACATTTACTGACATTGGTTGAGAAATTAGAATATGAAGGATATTCTCAACTAAAATATTGTTAACAAGATGAAACATGAAATATTTGTTATTGCTTTCCAGATGTACAAGTCCAAAGTACATATCAACCAATTTATGTTTATAATAAGTGGTTATCGCTGAATAGAAACACTTGAATAAGTGGGTTAGAGCTGAATTATGAGCATATTTGGCAAGTACTTAGAAGTAGTTAAAACACCTATAAGGTGCTTATAGTACCGTTTCTATGTTTGCCCACAATTTATAAGATGGTAAAATAAGTTGCTTTGAAGTTGATGAGTTATAAGATAAGTCGCTAGCAACAAATATTTACTTATGGCTCATTTTAACTTTTACTGCTGAAATTTATCCTAATTTCAACTTATTTTCCTAATTACTTTTACCTTTTAATTTTTGTTCATTAAAAGTTAAAAAATCATTATTCAAAACTACTTTTATGTAGTTATAAATGAAGTTCCCAAATGGTTTTATAACTAAACAGTGTGTTAAGCACTTTACACTTGTTGATAACTTAATGCCAAGGTTCATGAGACATTTCTACAATTTAGTTCGAGAAACTTCTTTTTTAGTTTTCTTTATTTTTCAATTAAAAATATCTACATAATTATTATTATGTATGCATTAAAGGTTGCTTAACCATTCAAGAGTGAATATTACATGGTCATCACACAAACTTGGGCTGTTTATGGTGCAACTAAAAGTGGCTTTGATCCCAATCAGTTGCGATACAAAAAAGAGAGAAGGCATGTAGCTAAATTGCAATAGTTCAGGGAAAAAGCATTTTTATATTTTTATTAAATCCAGATTTTTTTTGTTAGGATAAATTTTGTTGCATATTTTAATCCATATGGGAGTCCACTATTGATAAATTTTATAGCATATTTGAATTCATATGGGAATCCTCAGTCAATAGATTAATTTTGCTTAAAAAAATATGTCAAATTTATATTTAGTTACCGATATTAAGTAAAGTTACTGCAATGACCAGGAATATGTAACCTGTTGTTGCTTCTCATCCATGTAATAAGATAGTTCAACTACCATTTTTTCCTTTTAAGAATATGTTGATTTTAGAAAGGAGCTTTTAGTGTTTAAGCATCAACTTGAATGCCATAAATATATTTTCCGAATACATGTTCTATAGTTCGTTTCAATATTTTTGTATAAATTAATTTATAGTGAATGGGAAATAAATTATATTTTTATAGAGTGTGTGACGCTCTTAACAACCAATATGTTTCTTTACATGTGGACATTATATTATATCGATCAATGAGTATAATTGAAACCCAAAGCATCTCCTGCTTCTGCTGCTTGTATAATTGAAATCCAAAGCTTTATTTTCTCCTGCTTGTATAATTGAAACCCAAAGATTTATTTTTAGTTAAGCTAGAATTCAACAAGTAATTATTAAATGCTCCAATTTGATAAAATGGGATTGGTAAGCCTCCTTCTTATCACTTAGACTGGGCAATTACTTGTATAGAAACTTCTACAAATTTTTTGACTTTCCTTTTTATTCATTTATATCATCTAATCAGCTTGGGATTCTAATAAAGCTAGAAATTTGTGAAATATCTTGCGAAGTCCAAACTTCCAAATCTATATTGTTTATACTGACCATATTTGTACTCTGTTAATCTTCATTTCTATGAAAACAAACCAAGTTTATAAAGATAATACTAACAATAATGATGATGGTCATAATAGTAATAATAACAATAAACAAACCAAGTTTATAAAATTTAACTAAGTTTAACCAAAGTTCACTAAGTTTAGAATAATAATAATAACAACAAATTATAAAGTAATGACCAAGTTAACTAAGTTTTATAAAAATTAACTAAGCATATAATAATAATAATATATTAACTTTAAGTTTTATAAAAATTAGCTAAGCTTATATAATAATATTATCATCATTAATAAATCATAAAATATTAACCAAGTTAACTAAATTTTATAAAAATTAACTATATATATACAAACAACAATAATAATAAATTAACTAATTTTATAAAATTTAACTTGATTTATATAAACTAATAGATTATTAACCAAGGTAACTAAGTTTTAAATTTTAACTAAATTTATAAAAATTTAACTAAGATTAATAAAAATTAACTAAATTTTGAATAATAATAATATATTATAAAATATCAACCAAATTAACTATTTTATAAAAATTAACTAAGTTTGTTATTTTTCATAAAATTTATTGTTTAACTAATGTTTTATAATAATAATAATTCAACTAATGTTTATGATAAATAAGTTTTTAAAAATTAACTAATACCTATAATAATAATAATTAAAATTTTCGATTATGTTTTGTAAAAATAATATTTTTTATAAAAATTAACCAATTTTATAACAATAATAATAGTAATAATTCATCTAATGCTTATGATAAATCAATAAATTAATAATATAATAATTTCACTAATGTTTTTGAAAATTAACTATAATAATAATATTACTAATAATAATAATAAAACCATAATAGCAATATTAACAACTAAAAAGACTAAGTTTTCAAAAAATAAATAATTTTCATAAAAATTGACTTAGTTTATAATAATATTATTACATAACCATATTATAGTACAATCCAACGACACCAGTTCTATCAGTCTTAGGTACTCCCAATTTTGTTCATGAAGTTTAGGCTAGTGTATATAGTACACCTGGCAGCAACATCATTCAGTAAAACAATGTTCATGGTTCACATTATATTCGATTTCAATTAGTATTTTTTCATGGCTCGTTGTGATAGTCACACATATTCTATTGCAAGTTATTCTTCTCCTTTATGATGTTGATGTTTAGTCAGCAACAAATAATTCAGCTTCACATATTAGTCTTCCCACTCTATAATTGCAACCCATATTTCAGATCCACTTTTGATTAATATCATTATTTTCGTTGGCATGCAACAGTAGTCAAGTTTGTTATATTATCCGGTGAGTTAATATTTGTGGAATGAACATTGTTTTGATGCGGTACATGGCTAGCAAATTTGGTAAGTACATGGCTAGCAAATTTGATAAGTAACATGTTCTCTATGTAACGCTAGCAATCATTCTTTTTGGTAGTCTTTAAACTTCTTTTATAGTATTGTATATACAATGATAATTAATTTACATGTAATATTTTTGTATTTAGAATGATAAATGATATGAGATAAAACTAATATTAAACATATAAAAGAAAAATAACCCTATACCCCAACCCCCTCCCAAAACTGAATGAATATACTCAAGTAGAATAAGATGCTGGCATTATAGTCGATACAGACGATCTTTCTACGGTTTGATGTTCTTTCGGTGGTCATTGACCTACAATTCATTCGGTATGAAGACGCTAGCGGCGTAAATGTTCATGGGATGATGGAAATGATTAAAAGAATGTTGCACTTTAGGTCGGATAGCACAAATATAATTTCTTCAACCACTGTTGCATTTGTAATAATCCTTGTAATAAGCCATTTAAAATCCTTTGTTGACAAACCTTTCAAAATGAATCTTTTAAAATGGAACTGACGGTGTCTGGACTGAGTGAAGATAGCCCTGGACTCGATCTTGTAGCTGTCTTAGATGTCAGCGGGGGCATGAGCGGAGATCAAAGATTAACCAAATTGCAAAGGGCGATGCGATTCCTTATTAGGAAACTTAGCCCAATTGATCATTTGTCCATTGTTTCTTTCAACCATACGGTAAAAAGATGATGTCGATTGCATCAGATAACCGAAGATTCTCAACAACGGATCGAAGGCATAGTCAATAGTTTAGAAGCTAAAGGGGGCACAAACATTCCAGTTGACATTTCAGAGGCCTTAGATGTAATTAATGCATGCAGGTACATTGGTCGTACCACAACAATCATGGTTATGTCCGACGGTGAAACCATTGGTAAAACCCTTGAAGAAAAAGATTACTATATTTCTAAACTTCAGATGAAAGAGGTACCCGTTTTCACATTCGGCTTTGGCAATGGCCAAGATTCCAGGGTAAGTTCAACATCAATTCATCAATTTGTATGTATGTATGTATGATGTGTGTAACGCCACTAAACCTAATGTACATATATATGAACAGGTGCAGAACAAGATTGCAAAAGGCAGCAAGGGAGGCACCTATGTGGATGTTCAGAACACGAGTACGTTGGGCCTTGCAATTTCACAGTGTTTGGCAGGGCTTTAACTGTAGTTGTTGAGGACCTGACGCTAATAGTGGCACCACTTACTCTGCCACCATTGCAGCCGACAATGATTAAGAATGTGAACACTGGCTATTATCCAATGTCTAAGGACCTCAATGCTGGAGGCACTGTAACTGTTTCCTTTGGAGATCTATACGATAAAGAAGTACGCAAGGTCCTGGTAGAACTTCTTCTTCCTAAAGTGAACAGTCGGATTGGCATGGATTTCTTTTGAATTTCTGTCTCATATAAGTATAACTAACTTCCTCTTTTAATTATTTAACTTGATGATCACTTGGCTGTTCTGAAACTGAAGAAGAAATGGTAATACATGTGCAGGTCGAAAGGAAAGAAACTGGATGCACCTCCTATACTGGCAACAGTGACAAGAACCATATATGCCTTGGCTACTTGGGGAATTGCTCTAGCCAGGTAAATGCAATGGGTATTTGTATTTGTATTTTCCTTAGTTGATATTTACACTTATCATACCAAACATCTGTATATTTGGGCCAAATGGGTAATACCATAATTGTTGCGAAGAGTATTAAAGCTTCATTTTGCCTATTGATTCATCTAAATTATTGAACATGTGTAGGTGCGATGTTGTGTGTGCTTGTGCAAGTTTGGGTGTGTGTAGTTTGGTGCATGTGTGTATGTGCACTTGTATTATTAAGAAAAAGCAAACGCGGGCTGTTGTAATGCAACATGCAACAAGACATTATCTTCATCCATCTAAGAAAAATTTGATGTTTAAAAAAGTTATGTAAATCTTCATCCGTCTAATAATAGAAGGTACTACCAATAACCTATAATTTTCATCATAGTTTTATATAATTATTTTCAAATTGTTCTGAATTTTCAGGAAGTACTACCAATGACCGAAGACATGCATGAAGAAAGGCTTTAAGCAGTTCAAGTTCTTAGTGATGCATTTGGTACTTGTAGACGTTGACTTTAAACTATGTTGTCTTTTGTTATCATGAATATGTATTGAATTTGGTAACTCATGTATTGAACTTATTTTTTCTTAGTTGATACTTTATTTTGTTATCATGAATATGCGTTACATTTGCTGATTATTATATTTTTTCGTCATACATTGTTCAAATTGTTATCTATTTAAATAAGATTCATTTTGATTGTTATTATTAAAATGTAATAGTGGAGTGCATCAAATATATAGTAAATAAAGCATAGCTCCTAAAAAGCGATATAACTATATGACATGTGATATAAAAAGATAATGCAATGTATGAGGTTACTGTCAAAGGCTAGCAGCAAATAGGCATTATTGTATCTACACATTTTATAGCGGTATATATGCTGTAAATGGTTGTAGAATATACTATAAACATGTTGATATATAGCGTGAAATAGGCTCTATAGAATAACTATTTTATAACGGCTATTTTATGCTAAGAAATTATGCTCTTTTATAGCGATTTCTTTTGTGTTATAAATGTGCAATTCCTTTTTATAACATGTCGATATACAGCGTTTATCAGACCGCTATAGTTGTGTTTAATAGCGGCTATATGCCGCTATAAAAGACTGTTTTTCTTGTAGTGTAATTATGTTAAGTGAGACCACACCGTTTAGCAGAACGGGTTTCCCCTCACTAACATCCTTTTAAAACATATCTTTGCAAAACCTTTCATAAAACCATATACTATGCTCCTGCATCCACAATGGTTAAATACTGTAAAGCAATCATTATGTAAACATACATAAATATCAGGTAATAATGAACTATCTGTTCAAACACACAAGTTTTGTTTGGATAACTTTTAACCTTTGGCTGACTCGGGCCTACCAGACAATATAATCAAAATTAACCTAACACCTGTTGGATATTTTTCTTCTGGATTATCTATCCTTAACTATCTGTTAAACATTTCCCATCTAGATGGTCTGTCCTTAACTATCTATTAAATACTTCATTCTGGACGGTCTGTCCCTAACTTAATCATCTCTCAGGTCTTCCCGATCCTAATGGTTTTTCAGGCTCACCAATAACCTATCTGTATACAAACATATATTCCTTTCGGTTTGTAACCATAATTTTAGTCTACTTTTGACAAAGCCCTACACACTGGAATTTTGGAGAACAATTAGCTGGGGCTATTAGCTAATGTATAAGGTATGGCCTTATACTAGTCCCATATGGTTTTCTAATATCTGAGTCATTTTCACTTAAGGATCCCCTCCCATAATTTTCCTTGAAAACATTTTCGAAATGATTTAAAACCTTTAAATCAAACTTAAACAAGGAAAGTATATAATCTTTATACTTTACTTCAAATCATATCACCATGTCATATATATATATATATATATATTCTTTACTCAAAATTTAGTTGATGAAAACATTTAACCATTTGAAAGAACCTCTTTCTAAAATTTTGAAATCCTTTCTTTCAAAGTCAAACATTGACCCTTTCGAAACCATTCTCCAAACCTTTCAAAACCATTGAAAACCAAACCTTTCGAAAGCAATAAAACTTTGGACATCCTTCTTTAAAACTACTTTAAAACATTTCCTTAGAAAAACCTTGGAAAACCTTCCATTTAAACCTTTCGAAACCATTCAACTAAAACCTTTCGAAACCATTCAATAAACCTTTCAAAACCATTGAACTAAACCTTTCGAAACCATTCAACTAAAACCTTTCGAAACCATTCAATAAACCTTTCGAAACCATTGAACTAAACCTTTGAAATCATTCAACTAAAACCTTCCGAAACCATTCAATAAACCTTTCGAAACCATTGAACTAAACCTTTGAAATCATTCAACTAAAACCTTTCGAAACCATTCAATAAACCTTTCGAAACCATTGAACTAAACCTTTCAAAATCATTCAACTAAAACCTTTCGAAACCATTGGAAGCAACCTTTCGACTTTGTCGAAAGCTCTGCTTCGAAAGCTTTAAATCTATCCTTTAAAACAACTCTTTCGAAAACTTTGGGTTTTACTTCAATTTATAAAACAAGGGTAAATCGCCTAAGTCGAAAGCTTCCTTTCGAAAGCATGGAGAAGTGGCTAGTTTTTAAAACAAGTAAATCTTTCGCCTTTGTCGAAAGGTTCAAAACAAACAAAACATTTATAAAGCGGCAGTAACCCTTCGACTGTGTCGAAATGTTTCAAAACGAAACAGTGTTAAAACATCAGTAACCTTTCGACTGTGTCAGAAGGTTTAAAACCTTTATATTTGACCTGGTCGAAAGCAACCAAGTCGAAAGCTCTTATTCGAAAGCAAAGCAGGTGAAAGCATTTGGTTTATAAAACAAACATACCCCAACCTCTTTCACCTTTAACCTTTCGACTAAGAACCTTTCGACCTTGTCCAATTCATTACGTACCAAGCAACTTGATACCGTATGCATTGGTTTGACCATGTCGAAAGCTTTGAACCTCTCGACCTTATCGGAAGGTCTGGGTCGGAAGGTTTGTTGCCGTAAAGGCTGAAACATGCTAAAAGTATGTTTTCTTTGTTTTTAACTTAAAAATATAACTTTTCAACTAATCTGCCTTTGTTTGTCAAATTTTCATTGGTTAACAAATTATTTTCAGAAATATGCTGCCACTATTTTCAGAATTAAATAATAATTCATTTTATAAAATTCCCCTTCTCCTTAATTAAATATATCAAACATTTAATTCCCATACCTTAAATAATTTTATATATTCATCAAATAACTTAGGAAAAATCTAGAAAAATCCCAAAAAATCTATTTTAGTATGATGCCTAACATATAAAAATTTCAACCCCAAATAATTATTGTTTTAGCCGAAAATAATTTATAACCCAATAAACAATTTCCTTCACTAAAAAATTAATATAAAATCCATATTAATTCAGAAAATTATGAAAATCGAACCCATCTTTAAAATATCATTTCTGACCTATATTTAAATTTTCAGCACATTTGGATGTCATTAAATAGGGTTTTCATGTCAAACATATCATAAACTAACATGAACATATATAATCCATCAACAACACACACACAGATATATATATATATATATATATATATAAAATTTTAATCATTGAAAAATGACATATACTTGCAAAATCATTTTGGGTCTAATCTTAAAACCAAAAACTAAAAGAAAATGGGATGTAGTAATTATTCACCTTAGCTTTGAGATTATAGATATGAGATTTGATGCTGATTTAGTTGATTTTCTTCCTTCTTTTGAATTCTAGCTTTAATCTTCTTCTTGAGAATAATAATGGTGGCCGACCTTAGGAAATTTAGTTTGAGTAAAATGAAAATGAACGTGAGTTACATTCTTAAGGGTTTAGGGTATAAACCTTACCTATTTCCCATATTGCCTGTAACGACTCGGATTTTTCGCGTTCGAAAATCGACATCCGTACTTCACATTGTACTAGAATGCCGCAGAATCGACCGTTCAAATCCGATTCGCCGGAGCTATAACACAATTAAGTAAACAACACAGCGGAAGAAAGAAAACAATATAGATATGCAACATCTGATACAATATCCAGATACAATGATGATACAATGAATATCTATATACATCAGAGATATGATACAACAAATAGCAGAGGAAAAGAAAAGATAACATCAGCAGTGGATAGAATATCTCCAATAGAATGCTCCAATCCATAGCTAGCGGAAAGCAAGGTCAGTCGTCCAAGGACTGACTAGCTCCAGATAATCTACTCAACCTGAATATCTGAAAAACCCAACTCTAGACTACCCGTGTGGAAAATAGTGGGCACCCAGAGTTTAGGAAGGGAACAATAAACTCCGGATCAGTCATGGGACTGGTGTGAGCAACAAAAACAGTTTATTTTTAAACAAACACAAAAGGCTTTTAAACATTGAAATCCGCAATGCTTTTCGAAAATGAAACTACCATAAGGCCTCCCGCCACACACACAATGCAATCGCAGAATTGGAGGAGATTTCTCCTTATGATAGTCAAACATGCTTACTACGTAAAATCACTCGATATTATTATCATTAGTGCATAGTGTCGAAAACCATTTCGAAAATATAATATTAATCTTAGCCAGCATACAACATTATTGTATGCCTACTATAGCTACTACGTTCAATAGCAGGTTACCGCCACATTCCATAGCAGGTAATACAACTAAAACCGTACAGGGTTCGTATTGTTTCTTTGGATTTCCAACAAATGATCAGGCTAAGGAACTTCCTTACCGAAATAGAAACGCCTCTGGAAAGACGCTCCGGATCCTAACCGGATCTCTGCAAACAAAAGGCCGACGCTACCTCACGCTGTACAGCTGTAACTAGGCAACTAACACACGAGTCATGTCATCCCCTGGTCGTTACCGACCTTTATCCGAGGGCCCTCGATCATAAAGCAACAACCACAAAGTATAATAACTGTGTAGCATCCACATAGGTAAAATATCTGGGCTCCATACCATGATATCACCTTTTATCCAGAAGGAAATGACATACCCTAGGGGCGCTACCCCTACAAACCTTTGTCGCCACATTCCTGTTTCGACCATTACCGGGTTGTGAGGCTCGATGAAGTCTCGTCCACAAAGCTACGCTTTTTCACAAAGCCACGCTTTTTCACAAAGCCACGCTTCGATCAACAAATGATCAGCAGCACTTCGTATGCCACATTACCAAATTGGGAATGTATCACTAGTAACCATCAACTACATAACCTCTGAGCTCGTACGTCTCAGAGAAGGGTGTTAAGCTAAGAGAATAAATTCTCCGCCACCAACAGAAATGTATTTGATAGAAACCAGCTTTACATCTCAAAGTGTAATGTCAGACACACATCCATACAAGTCTGTTCCGGGTTCGAACAGAACCGAAGGCACTTCTCACGAAGCCCTTGCAAATCCGGATAATTTCCAATCACGTCCGGACTTCCCGTCACTAAGGGTGATAAAACCTCTATATCGGGGATCAGCCGATGCAGAGTAACTCGACGGTAATCCTTCCGTTTTCAAAAATATCCGGTCTTCACCACCGGTCTTCAAATGCTATCCATATCGTCGTATCACTATTCGGAATGGGTTATATGACACAAAGGTCCTCTCCCGGCTAAACCGAATAACGAGCGCAATTAAAAATCATATGGATACTGGGGTCTCAGTTAAATCATAGCTTAAAGCCCAAAACTTTTCATTCGAATGGTAAAACAAATTACCATTTCCAATCTTTTAAACAAAAAGATTCATTTCAAAAACCTTCAATGGTAACAATTTCCACACCTTTAATCTTTTAAACAAAAAGATTCAATTCACAAAGTTTACCCCGTTCACAAAGATTCATTCATACAATTCAAATCGATTTCCAATTCAATTGAATTAACTCGTTAAATCTTTAAATCAAGATTTAACTTATAGCTTTCAAAACTCGTTTCCAAGATTCATTCATAGTCTTCCAAAACAATTCCATTTCAAGTTAGATTAATTCATCCGGTCTTTGAAATCAAAGACTCATTTCATAGTTTTCAAAACATTTCAATTCTATTTCAAACTTGAAATTCTTTCAACACAAATTTGGAAGTTCATTACTTTTGTGAAAGCTTTTACTATTTGAAAACAAATAGTTTTGTTTCAGAAAAATCCAGTTATATTTACACGAGTTAAAAACCCTTGAATTAAATTCAAATTCCCAAATCAATACCTTTAAAATGGTTTAACCCATATATAACTTATACAGCATCTTTAACCCCTAGTTTCAAATCGTAGAATTCAATTTCAAACTTGAATTCAAATTTGAATCAAATTATTTAAATTTTCAAAACTCGATTAAGTTATTCAAAATAACTTTTATCTTTGAAATTCCATTTCAAAAGCTTTTCACTTTAAACCCGAATTTCCAATTTCAAAATCAATTGAAATTAAAATTTCAATTTCAAAAACATTTAATTTACATCATCTGTGACTTAACCGATTTCCACGTGAAATCCATATTTGTGTGTGTAAAAGTGTAGTCCAGGGGTTCCACACAATAGTGCAACATCATCAATCATCACAGATATATCAATATCGATAAGCGGTATAATCGATAACGCTTATCTTCATTCACAGATTCATAGATAAAGTAAATTTATCAGTCACAAAGATTCATCATTACAATTCGATGTGGGTTTCGGATAACCAACTGGAATCCGACTCCCTGTCGCATCGAAATTCAAGTGCCGTTTTACGGGCCAAGGGTTTCATATTCACATAGTAATATATCACAGAAATAGAAATCACAGCTAAGTAAATTACAGATCACAGCATACATCAAGGTATATCACAAAGTATCACAATCAGGGATATCAAACAATCAAATCAATCAACAGAATCCAAACATTCATAAGTAAGATCAATGAATTATCTGATTTATTGAAATCAGATTTATTACTTATGAATAAATTACAAATCTTGGTTAATTAATCATTAATAAATTACAAATCACTTTGATAAATTATTCTTTAATCATTTATTAATTAACCATTAATAATAAATCAATTAACCTTTAATTAAAATTCATCATTTTATTAATTGTCCTTGATTAATTACATTAATTAATCCTTTGATTATTTGATTAATCGACTTACTTAATCAATTTAATCATTTATTTAATTTCTTTTAGTTAAGAAGTTATCTTTGAGTAATTAATTACCTTTAATTACTTATATTAATTATCCTTAACCATTCATAGTAATTAAACATTAATAACTTTTAATTAATATTCATAAATCTCTAATCAGTTGTTAATCGATCAAAATCATTAGTTAATTAAATTAATTAACTGTCCTTAATTAATTCATGTAATAATTATCCTTTTGACTATTTTACTTAACTGACTAACCTTTAATTAATTATTCTCAAATTAATCACCTTAATTAATTAATCGCATAGGTTTACTAATCACATTTATTAATTAATCACATAAATTAATTAATCAACCTTTATCAAGTTCAAAGTTTATTTTAAAATAACGGTTATACATATTAAACCACTTTAAACTTAATTACTTTAATATAATTCATTTTAAAACCTTTGAACTCAATTACTTAAATTTTTTAAGATTTTAAATCACATTACATTTTTACTTGCAATTTCAAGTTTTAAAACAATCATTTAACTTTCCATTCAAAATTTAACTTTTAACTAAAAGAATTTTATCAAAATCAAATTTAAACATCCGTTTTGAAATAAATTACTTTTAACAGCTATTTAATTTAAACTTGAATTTATACTTAACTTTTAATTTAACATAGTTTAACTTTGTCATAATTTAAAGTTAAGCTTCAGAAGATTGAACCGGTTCTGGAATATGCAACAAAGCATCTACTCGAGCCTCCCCAGCTGCATCGAGTCTCATCCCAAAAACTTCGAGCAAACCATGATTTAACCCGAGTAAAACTCGAGTTCAAAAACCCCACAACGACTTCGAGTTGAAACTTAGATTTCCCGAGACCAATACGAGGCAACCAAAATCCTGTAACCTCCCCAAAACCCAACAGCACAGCCCATCAGAAAATAGTGCACCGTGCACATGCACATCGTCAATCATCCCCTCCGGTCGTCATCGCTATATCGAGCAAGTCGAAATCCATCCCTGTACCAAACTCCGATCGTCGAAACTCCGTCATGTCGCTGAGATCGAATTTCGAATGAAAATTCGAAACCTGGAAAACTCGAAAGCACCTCACCTCGAGACCTGACAACATGCTGTTCGCACCGCCTCGACCACCAGAAATGCTCCAACACCGGCTACGAACGCGTCTCCCTCTGGGCCACCATCCCTCAAAATCCCACGCGACTCGATCGGTCCTAGATGGTGAAATCACCTTGTCTACAGACACGCAAACAATCTCGGCTACAACCCTAGTTTAAGCTCGACTCGCCAATTCATACAATAGAAAAATCCTTCCACAATTTTCCTGTAACCGTCGATACCCAGACTAACTTCGTGCAAAGTTTCAGCATTCAAAAGTTATTTGATTTCTGGAAATTGGCAAAAATCCAATTTTGGTTCAACTAAAAGCTACTCCTTATACCCATCACTAAAAATTATAATGTTTGTTTTAAAAATCATAACTTTCAACACGTATTCAACTTGTAATCTTAAAACAGTGAATTAAGATGATTGATTTTTCCATGTTTAAGGTATCTCTACTGTTATTATTATTATTATTATTATTTTATCCTGCATATTTTGTTTCTTTGAAACTATTTTAAAATTTAGTTTATACCCAAACTCACACATTCGTTGTTAAGAACAAAGTCTAACAACTATCAACTGATTTGGTATTTTGTTTTGATCAAGATGGGTGCTCTGAAACAAGAAGTCAGAGGTGGTTTCAACATACAGGCATTCGCACTTCCAGTAAACTTTACACAGAGGAGATATACATGTGTATATGCATCACGAAGTAATCCCAGATCTCAACTTAACAAACAGCAACTAATATACTCAGTTTAATTTAAAGTTGTTTACTCACCTTTATGTTGAAGACAGAGACCAGCTCTGTTGTTTTTATAGATGATGTTTGCTTCCATTTTTTTCTTTCCAGGCTTTTGCAAATCCCAACTTTGATTCTCTGGTTGAATTTGCTTTAAGAACTTGAATTTGTTTTAGTTTCAAGGTGGTGATTACTTCAGATTTTATTCAGTTTTAAAATGAACGAAATGAAAATGATGAAGGCTGATATATATAAAAGAGGAGTTGTACAGGGTATATAATTTATTGTACAAAAAATAACAGGGATATTTTCTTCTTTTGCTTGCTGATACTTCCCTTTGGTGGCTGAAAGGAATTTGTATACAATCGTATAGATTTTGTTGGCTGCCAAGAATAAGAGCATTTAATGTTGTTTGTACTTGATGTTTCATCCTATACTTATCTATATTTCCTTATACTTGCCTAAGTCTTGTTTAACAAGCTTTGCATTTCGGCTGAGAGATTTGTTTTGGTGTGCTTCTTTTACAAACTTCATTTGCTTTGCCTTCAAAAACTTTAATGCTGTGATGCTTTTAAATTTCCAGATTGCACTTGAAAACAGGGCTTTGATTTTGATCTTCTTTTGTTTTATAAACATATTATAAAAGTTGTTCTAGTTATGTTATAAATTTTCGACTTATGTGATTATACTTATGTTTTAACCATACTATTATATTTGTATATATATTTATAAGTAATTTGGAATGACAATTTCTATTTAAAAATATCAATTCATTTGTAAAGACATTCTATTATTATTTAACTCTATATTTATTTTTAAAACCATTTACTTACACTTTAAATTCAAGTCAAAATATATATATCTATATATTTACAATATTTTAAATTTAAAATGATTTATTCAGAATATACTTGAATCCGGGGAAACTCGCTCCATTTTATCAATTTAATTTTACAATTTTTATTCAAAAATTCAATAAATTATCGATTTAAATGAATTTAAATCTGGGGTCGTTACAAACTTCCCCCCTTAAAAGAATTTCGTCCTAGAAATTACCAAGGAGACAAAAAGATAGATGGAGAATATTTTATCAACTCAAACTGAACATCTATTCTGCATTTGGCTTACCAAATCAGAATATCAATAACAGACACAAGAACGAATCTGTTTAGCACTTCATAAGATACTCGGGTTATCCAGATCTACGAAATACGGAGTGATATCGGTTAGTTCGAAAGGATAACTAACCATCCGTAGAATATACTGGGTCCCAAAGAATAGATAGATATATCGATACAATTTCAAAATTTTTAGTTCAGAACTAAAGTATACCTACCAACCATAGCAAACAAAGCAACCAATTCATCCATACAAACAATTTTGTTCCAGTTGGAGTTTATTATCCCATTTTAATATATCGAATCTCTTCCTGGATCTACTAGAAACTATCGAAGAATTGAGAAAAGAGATGACGAACAAAGAAGATCGATAGAGAAAAGATTACTTCCTTGTTGTTACAGAGTATTGACCATTTTAGTCGTATTCCCTCTGTCCCCTATCTCATCCTCTTCTTGCACTCATACTCACTATCACGGAATAGTAAGAGAATTTACTGAGGCATTCGGACGGATATCTGAGAATTACTCATTCTAGGGTATACTTCACCCTATCTCTAATGAGCTACTTAACGTGTTATACTCCTGAGCTAAAGTTCAACCTTAGCTCTGATACCACTTGTAACGACTCGGATTTTTCGCATTCGAAAATCGACATCCGTACTTCACATTGTACTAGAATGCCGCAGAATCGACCGTTCAAATCCGATTCGCCGGAGCTATAACACAATTAAGTAAACAACACAGCGGAAGAAAGAAAACAATATAGATATGCAACATCTGATACAATATCCAGATACAATGATGATACAATGAATATCTATATACATCAGAGATATGATACAACAAATAGCAGAGGAAAAGAAAAGATAACATCAGCAGTGGATAGAATATCTCCAATAGAATGCTCCAATCCATAGCTAGCGGAAAGCAAGGTCAGTCGTCCAAGGACTGACTAGCTCCAGATAATCTACTCAACCTGAATATCTGAAAAACCCAACTCTAGACTGCCCGTGTGGAAAATAGTGGGCACCCAGAGTTTAGGAAGGGAACAATAAACTCCGGATCAGTCATGGGACTGGTGTGAGCAACAAAAACAGTTTATTTTTAAACAAACACAAAAGGCTTTTAAACATTGAAATCCGCAATGCTTTTCGAAAATGAAACTACCATAAGGCCTCCCGCCACACACACAATGCAATCGCAGAATTGGAGGAGATTTCTCCTTATGATAGTCAAACATGCTTACTACGTAAAATCACTCGATATTATTATCATTAGTGCATAGTGTCGAAAACCATTTCGAAAATATAATATTAATCTTAGCCAGCATACAACATTATTGTATGCCTACTATAGCTACTACGTTCAATAGCAGGTTACCGCCACATTCCATAGCAGGTAATACAACTAAAACCGTACAGGGTTCGTATTGTTTCTTTGGATTTCCAACAAATGATCAGGCTAAGGAACTTCCTTACCGAAATAGAAACGCCTCTGGAAAGACGCTCCGGATCCTAACCGAATCTCTGCAAACAAAAGGCCGACGCTACCTCACGCTGTACAGCTGTAACTAGGTAACTAACACACGAGTCACGTCATCCCCCGGTCGTTACCGACCTTTATCCGAGGGCCCTCGATCATAAAGCAACAACCACAAAGTATAATAACTGTGTAGCATCCACATAGGTAAAATATCTGGGCTCCATACCATGATATCACCTTTTATCCAGAAGGAAATGACATACCCTAGGGGCGCTACCCCTACAAACCTTTGTCGCCACATTCCTGTTTCGACCATTACCGGGTTGTGAGGCTCGATGAAGTCTCGTCCACAAAGCTACGCTTTTTCACAAAGCCATGCTTTTTCACAAAGCCACGCTTTTTCACAAAGCCACGCTTCGATCAACAAATGATCAGCAGCACTTCGTATGCCACATTACCAAATTGGGAATGTATCACTAGTAACCATCAACTACATAACCTCTGAGCTCGTACGTCTCAGAGAAGGGTGTTAAGCTAAGAGAATAAATTCTCCGCCACCAACAGAAATGTATTTGATAGAAACCAGCTTTACATCTCAAAGTGTAATGTCAGACACACATCCATACAAGTCTGTTCCGGGTTCGAACAGAACCGAAGGCACTTCTCACGAAGCCCTTGCAAATCCGGATAATTTCCAATCACGTCCGGACTTCCCGTCACTAAGGGTGATAAAACCTCTATATCGGGGATCAGCCGATGCAGAGTAACTCGACGGTAATCCTTCCGTTTTCAAAAATATCCGGTCTTCACCACCGGTCTTCAAATGCTATCCATATCGTCGTATCACTATTCGGAATGGGTTATATGACACAAAGGTCCTCTCCCGGCTAAACCGAATAACGAGCGCAATTAAAAATCATATGGATACTGGGGTCTCAGTTAAATCACAGCTTAAAGCCCAAAACTTTTCATTCGAATGGTAAAACAAATTACCATTTCCAATCTTTTAAACAAAAAGATTCATTTCAAAAACCTTCAATGGTAACAATTTCCACACCTTTAATCTTTTAAACAAAAAGATTCAATTCACAAAGTTTACCCCGTTCACAAAGATTCATTCATACAATTCAAATCGATTTCCAATTCAATTGAATTAACTCGTTAAATCTTTAAATCAAGATTTAACTTATAGCTTTCAAAACTCGTTTCCAAGATTCATTCATAGTCTTCCAAAACAATTCCATTTCAAGTTAGATTAATTCATCCGGTCTTTGAAATCAAAGACTCATTTCATAGTTTTCAAAACATTTCAATTCTATTTCAAACTTGAAATTCTTTCAACACAAATTTGGAAGTTCATTACTTTTGTGAAAGCTTTTACTATTTGAAAACAAATAGTTTTGTTTCAGAAAAATCCAGTTATATTTACACGAGTTAAAAACCCTTGAATTAAATTCAAATTCCCAAATCAATACCTTTAAAATGGTTTAACCCATATATAACTTATACAGCATCTTTAACCCCTAGTTTCAAATCGTAGAATTCAATTTCAAACTTGAATTCAAATTTGAATCAAATTATTTAAATTTTCAAAACTCGATTAAGTTATTCAAAATAACTTTTATCTTTGAAATTCCATTTCAAAAGCTTTTCACTTTAAACCCGAATTTCCAATTTCAAAATCAATTGAAATTAAAATTTCAATTTCAAAAACATTTAATTTACATCATCTGTGACTTAACCGATTTCCACGTGAAATCCATATTTGTGTGTGTAAAAGTGTAGTCCAGGGGTTCCACACAATAGTGCAACATCATCAATCATCACAGATATATCAATATCGATAAGCGGTATAATCGATAACGCTTATCTTCATTCACAGATTCATAGATAAAGTAAATTTATCAGTCACAAAGATTCATCATTACAATTCGATGTGGGTTTCGGATAACCAACTGGAATCCGACTCCCTGTCGCATCGAAATTCAAGTGCCGTTTTACGGGCCAAGGGTTTCATATTCACATAGTAATATATCACAGAAATAGAAATCACAGCTAAGTAAATTACAGATCACAGCATACATCAGGGTATATCACAAAGTATCACAATCAGGGATATCAAACAATCAAATCAATCAACAGAATCCAAACATTCATAAGTAAGATCAATGAATTATCTGATTTATTGAAATCAGATTTATTACTTATGAATAAATTACAAATCTTGGTTAATTAATCATTAATAAATTACAAATCACTTTGATAAATTATTCTTTAATCATTTATTAATTAACCATTAATAATAAATCAATTAACCTTTAATTAAAATTCATCATTTTATTAATTGTCCTTGATTAATTACATTAATTAATCCTTTGATTATTTGATTAATCGACTTACTTAATCAATTTAATCATTTATTTAATTTCTTTTAGTTAAGAAGTTATCTTTGAGTAATTAATTACCTTTAATTACTTATATTAATTATCCTTAACCATTCACAGTAATTAAACATTAATAACTTTTAATTAATATTCATAAATCTCTAATCAGTTGTTAATCGATCAAAATCATTAGTTAATTAAATTAATTAACTGTCCTTAATTAATTCATGTAATAATTATCCTTTTGACTATTTTACTTAACTGACTAACCTTTAATTAATTATTCTCAAATTAATCACCTTAATTAATTAATCGCATAGGTTTACTAATCACATTTATTAATTAATCACATAAATTAATTAATCAACCTTTATCAAGTTCAAAGTTTATTTTAAAATAACGGTTATACATATTAAACCACTTTAAACTTAATTACTTTAATATAATTCATTTTAAAACCTTTGAACTCAATTACTTAAATTTTTTAAGCTTTTAAATCACATTACATTTTTACTTGCAATTTCAAGTTTTAAAACAATCATTTAACTTTCCATTCAAAATTTAACTTTTAACTAAAAGAATTTTATCAAAATCAAATTTAAACATCCGTTTTGAAATAAATTACTTTTAACAGCTATTTAATTTAAACTTGAATTTATACTTAACTTTTAATTTAACATAGTTTAACTTTGTCATAATTTAAAGTTAAGCTTCAGAAGATTGAACCGGTTCTGGAATATGCAACAAAGCATCTACTCGAGCCTCCCCAGCTGCATCGAGTCTCATCCCAAAAACTTCGAGCAAACCATGATTTAACCCGAGTAAAACTCGAGTTCAAAAACCCCACAACGACTTCGAGTTGAAACTTAGATTTCCCGAGACCAATACGAGGCAACCAAAATCCTGTAACCTCCCCAAAACCCAACAGCACAGCCCATCAGAAAATAGTGCACCGTGCACATGCACATCGTCAATCATCCCCTCCGGTCGTCATCGCTATATCGAGCAAGTCGAAATCCATCCCTGTACCAAACTCCGATCGTCGAAACTCCGTCATGTCGCTGAGATCGAATTTCGAATGAAAATTCGAAACCTGGAAAACTCGAAAGCACCTCACCTCGAGACCTGACAACATGCTGTTCGCACCGCCTCGACCACCAGAAATGCTCCAACACCGGCTACGAACGCGTCTCCCTCTGGGCCACCATCCCTCAAAATCCCACGCGACTCGATCGGTCCTAGATGGTGAAATCACCTTGTCTACAGACACGCAAACAATCTCGGCTACAACCCTAGTTTAAGCTCGACTCGCCAATTCATACAATAGAAAAATCCTTCCACAATTTTCCTGTAACCGTCGATACCCAGACTAACTTCGTGCAAAGTTTCAGCATTCAAAAGTTATTTGATTTCTGGAAATTGGCAAAAATCCAATTTTGGTTCAACTAAAAGCTACTCCTTATACCCATCACTAAAAATTATAATGTTTGTTTTAAAAATCATAACTTTCAACACGTATTCAACTTGTAATCTTAAAACAGTGAATTAAGATGATTGATTTTTCCATGTTTAAGGTATCTCTACTGTTATTATTATTATTATTATTATTTTATCCTGCATATTTTGTTTCTTTGAAACTATTTTAAAATTTAGTTTATACCCAAACTCACACATTCGTTGTTAAGAACAAAGTCTAACAACTATCAACTGATTTGGTATTTTGTTTTGATCAAGATGGGTGCTCTGAAACAAGAAGTCAGAGGTGGTTTCAACATACAGGCATTCGCACTTCCAGTAAACTTTACACAGAGGAGATATACATGTGTATATGCATCACGAAGTAATCCCAGATCTCAACTTAACAAACAGCAACTAATATACTCAGTTTAATTTAAAGTTGTTTACTCACCTTTATGTTGAAGACAGAGACCAGCTCTGTTGTTTTTATAGATGATGTTTGCTTCCATTTTTTTCTTTCCAGGCTTTTGCAAATCCCAACTTTGATTCTCTGGTTGAATTTGCTTTAAGAACTTGAATTTGTTTTAGTTTCAAGGTGGTGATTACTTCAGATTTTATTCAGTTTTAAAATGAACGAAATGAAAATGATGAAGGCTGATATATATAAAAGAGGAGTTGTACAGGGTATATAATTTATTGTACAAAAAATAACAGGGATATTTTCTTCTTTTGCTTGCTGATACTTCCCTTTGGTGGCTGAAAGGAATTTGTATACAATCGTATAGATTTTGTTGGCTGCCAAGAATAAGAGCATTTAATGTTGTTTGTACTTGATGTTTCATCCTATACTTATCTATATTTCCTTATACTTGCCTAAGTCTTGTTTAACAAGCTTTGCATTTCGGCTGAGAGATTTGTTTTGGTGTGCTTCTTTTACAAACTTCATTTGCTTTGCCTTCAAAAACTTTAATGCTGTGATGCTTTTAAATTTCCAGATTGCACTTGAAAACAGGGCTTTGATTTTGATCTTCTTTTGTTTTATAAACATATTATAAAAGTTGTTCTAGTTATGTTATAAATTTTCGACTTATGTGATTATACTTATGTTTTAACCATACTATTATATTTGTATATATATATTTATAAGTAATTTGGAATGACAATTTCTATTTAAAAATATCAATTCATTTGTAAAGACATTCTATTATTATTTAACTCTATATTTATTTTTAAAACCATTTACTTACACTTTAAATTCAAGTCAAAATATATATCTATATATTTACAATATTTTAAATTTAAAATGATTTATTCAGAATATACTTGAATCCGGGGAAACTCGCTCCATTTTATCAATTTAATTTTACAATTTTTATTCAAAAATTCAATAAATTATCGATTTAAATGAATTTAAATCTGGGGTCGTTACATTGCCCTTCTCATATCCTAACACATTAACTTAGCTTATTTCATTTTAATTAACACACTAACATGGCACGACCACCCTTTGTTAATCAAATCTCAACCTTTTAATCTCCACGTTATTTTATTTAATTTACCCAATTAATTATTCTAAATAATGTTATAAAAATATGGGGTGTTACAGAATGATAAACATTGGGTCTTGTGAAAATCCTATAATAACTTGGAATGTTTCAATCATGCTACCTTGTCATCAATTGAGACTTTGGAACAAACTTTTGTTAATGAATTTCCAAGGAATATAAGGAAAGTAAAACTTGGTTGAGGGGAGACTTAGGTAAATCTACGTTAGCATGTTAGGAGTGCACAATCCCCATGTTGAATCCATACTAACGTTGGAATCATAATGCTTTAAAATTTGATAGAAGTTATGATCGAAATCACAAGTGCATTGGAATCTGGAACAAGTCATGATTTAAGAAACTTCAGTCGCTATGTGATCCCATTATTCTATTTTCGGACAATCCCTTTTTAGTCTAAGTACCAGAGCCTGAAAATTACTATATTGTATGTCGATTCGACTCTTGAGCTGTAGGTTTACTTAAACTTTTCCTCAGTTTTAATTGAAAGGTGGTTTTCTTGGAATAATGGTTTTGCCTTGATGTGTTAAGCATTCTTCCATTACTTGTTTTGGTTCATCGATTCGATTTTCTTTTACCGTATCCCATGTGTTTGAGGTAATCTGTATAGAAATCTTTTCATAGCCTTACTTATTCCTCCTGGCCTTTTTATTTGAGCTCAAGGTTATGGGAATATAAATCTATCATCCCGACTTTCTCGGTATTTCTTGATCTTAGGTTGGTGGTTATTCAGTTTCTATTACTGCTTTATTTTCCAGATAGTGTCGGTAACATGCTCTCCCATGAGTATTTCCTTATTTAAAATAAGTGTAGCTTCTCTAAGCATTCGTATGCTAAAATTATGAAGTGAATTATTAATGGTTCTGGGCCTTTCCTAATATCTCTAGTCAATATCTAGGCGTTCTTGCTACTTAACCATTCAGCCGTTCAAATGGATTTCTCTTTCCTCAATAAGTATTGGTTTGATTGATTTGTCCATTTTGTGGCTCATGCTCATAACTCTCGATGAATGCTTTTCCATTCTCTAACTTTTTGAAAGCTACATAGAGCATCTAATGGCCTGGATAAGTGATACTATTCCTATTGTTTGAAGTTCAAAGGATGTTTTTATAAAACTTATTTGTTAAAATAATCTCATAATAGAAATGTAAATCTCGAATAAGGGACTGAGAGGTCATGATTCATGAACCAATAGTCCTTTAATTGAGAATAGACTCTTTTAATTAGAGTTTTAGTGGCACCGATGAGCCTCAATAGTTCCAAAAACTTTCTTCGAAAAATATACATAGATTTCTCTTTTTCAATAATTTCCGAAAGCCTTGAGAATGCTCTTATCAACACATTCAGATCAAAATCTTTTATAGGAGTTACTGATGTTAAGCAACATATTTTTAAAGATTTTAGAAATCATCATTGAAATAGATAAATATATGTATTTCCTAATCCATAGGGTAATTAGTAATAAACTTTTTGATTTTTGAAATGTTTTTCCCAAAGATTTGTTAAGCAAAACTTTTTGAATAAATCTACTTTGTTTAAATGAATGTTGGTGTATATTGTATCACTTCAGGTTTTACTTAGTGAAAAAAGATCTTATTTGTAAGTCTAAAAAGTCATGATTCATAAACTAATAGACTTTAGAAATAAGAACATGCTTTTGTTCAAGAATTCCTTCAGTTAAGAGGATTTTGAATACTTATCTTTTTCGAAAACTAGCTTTATCTTGATATTTAAACTATTTTCTTTCATAGAAAACCAAAAATCTGCTTAGTAGAAGACCAGAATCTAATCTTATTGATATAGTTGAAACCCAAGCATGTATGATACCCTTGATAGCTAACATCCTTTAATTTATGCTGGAAATCCTGTTTATACATGAAACCCAATTCAAGCTTGGCACTTGGAATTATGATGACATTATTTGATACAAGCCCGAGATCTGGTGTGCACAATTTTCTATAGACCTGATGCCACCAATATTGCCTATAAGTTTTATGATATCACCTGGTATTCACCAATTTCGACATGGAACCATATTATCTTTAAACACTGACATGTAGCATGGAGCTTGATAATCTACGACATGGAACCCAAAAGTCCAACACCTGTCAATTCCAAAATCACCGACTACAACATGAATTTGGATGATTTCTAGCGATCTGATGGAACCCCATTCTATTAATTCTTCGAATCATTGATTCTGGCATTTGTTATCTTTGACATTGATCTTTGAATTTTGACACCAACTTCTGGATTTTGATATGAATTCTCTTGCTTCGTCATTAATCTCGACATGAAACTTTTAAGGACTTCGACATAAAATCCGTGGCATTGGACAATCCTATGGCATCGCTTGACCCAGCGGCATCAGATGACTTACGACCTCAAGATGTGGTCAGCATCAACAACTTACAGCATTGATTACCTACGACATCAGCTATTTACAACATTGGGTAATTTACGACATTCCTTGACCTACCGCATAACTCTACCTGTGGTATAATTCTACCTGCGGCATACTCTACCTACGGAATCATTACCTTTGCAATTATAAAATGCTACGGCATCACTCTCCTCCAATATCATATACCGCGGCATTCTCTTCCCAGCGGCATCACATGCCTTTCGACATTAGATATTCTGACATAAAACCTTGAGCTTCAACGCTATACTTCTTTACTTTGACATAAATCCTTTGCATCTCATCATGAAGCCCTTTTACGTCATAAGTTCCTTGGCATCATCGGTCTCGTCATTGCGTGATGTTTATGAGATCCAGATTAACTTCGACATCCTCCAGATCTACTTTGGGATTATCCAAACCTGTAAATTTAGCCTCACTTATAAGATCAAAATCTTTTTTTTTTTAAATTGGAAGGGATGTCGAGATGAATTGGGGATGGATTTGATGTTGAATAAGTGATAACTGATGGTGAATGGGGGAAATTAATGCTGAATTAAAGTGGTATTGATGAAGCAGAATTAATATTCGAAGGTTACCATATTTATGTTGCTACTGTCCATTCCTGAAAAATGTTTAAACATTAATAAAGTTAGTTTCCAAATTTTGAATTTAAATATGAAATCACTTCGAAATTTAAAAATCCCTCATAGGGTATTTTAGTCATCGAATACTCGGAGGATCAAGCCCTCCTTTTAGCGCCAAAATGTTAAACCGAAATTTGGTTCAACGTTCGAAATGAGTGAAGAAGGAGGCATGCTCGAAGAAATTCCAATAATATCCTTTGGTTTTATGATATTTCTCAAGATCGTTTAAAACATGGTTCATAAGTTCAAAAAACAAAATAGGCAAGTCAAAGTAACAATAGGCAATATGCTTAAGTCATGCCCCTTTATTCAATTTTGAGCATGTTACAAAATGTGCAAATATGCAACTTTCAAATTGTTCAAGCCGTTGTTTGCATACATCATATATCATCTTCTCCCTCGTTAGCTTTTTTTCCATTAGAATTGTCCTCAAGCTCTCAATAAAGAGAACTTGGAGAAGATCCTAATTGGAAAAAGTGATAAGAGAGAAAAAAGTTAAGGGCCCCTTTCCATGAAGCGGTATATCTCTATTTATAGTGGTTGGAAGGAGGTAGGCTTGCTTCCATGAACGGTATGGGACTTGGATTGCCATCTTGGTCATGAATGCCTTTGGAGCTTTATGAAGGAAAATACACTAAATCCTCTTGAATTTTCACTTGTGAATGATTTTAATCCTCATTCTTTGCATGGCCTTTGACATTTCCATGGTATTGATGTTGTGCAACATCAATAATTTGCGATATTCATGAAATACGACATCGATTAACATATGATGCCTATTATTATGTTGGTGACATGCTTCTTAATGAATTGCCTTAATTGATGAAGTACGATATCAATAAGATGCAGCATTGGTGGTAGGTGGCTTTGAAGAGATGCGGCATTACTTAAAATGCGAGATTGAAGAGATGCGGCATTACTTAAAATGCGAGATTGAAGAGATGCAAGATTGATGAGATTGGACATTGATCAGGTGCGACTTTGATAGGGTGTGATATTGAGGAGATACGGTATTGATAAGTGATGGCATCAGCTTCATCATTCACTGGTGATTTTCGACATGCTTTTGTATAACATCATTAATGCTTTAAATGGCATGCGACATTGATTGGATGCGGCATGCGGCATTTATTGAATGCGGCATGGAATCAACGTGGTATTGATTGAGCGTTGCCAAGCAGCATTGATTGAGTGCAGCATGGGATCAATGCGTCATAGATTGAGTGCGGCATGGAATCAACATGTTATTGATTAAATGCGGCATGGAATCAATGCGGCATTGAATGACATGCGGTATCATTACTGCTGTAGGCTTTTGATATCTTTTCACTTGTTAGTCTTTGATATTGAGTTTCATATTGATGGAGTGCGGCATGGAATTAGTGCAGTGTTATTTTTAGTTGTTGGCCTTTGATATCAAATATTCCATCACCTTAGCATCCGAAGCCTTTAACTTCGACATAAATCTTTAGCTTCAGCATTGAAATCTATGCTTGTATATATCCTTTAGAAAATATGTGGATAGCAGTAGACATAAGCTTTATATATGTATTGCTTCTATAGTGAAATAAATTAACATTTCATGTATGGGGAAAGTGCATTATCATTTTCCTACTACCAAATTTACTTGGTAGCAACTCCTACATCCCTACACATCATAATTTCCATCTTTAATATGTATAATACTAACTTATAAAATATACTATTTTAATATATATCCTTTATGACTATTAAGACTATGTTAGTAGAGAGATGTATATGTATATATATACTTGTTTTATGTTATCTCTCGGATAGTGTATATATTTGTATAGAGAGAAGGAAAACTCTTTACAAAGAGCGGTACTTGAACTAAAAGCTACTTCATAACAAAGAAAATATAGGATTTCAAAACATAACAGCAGCAATATTAAATGACTATTTTGCAGTTTAATGGGAATATTTTAAGAGTTGTGATGATATATAAGAACATAGGAATTCTCACTTTTTATATTATGCAACTTAAACACACACACACACATAATAATAATGTATGTTTTTGGACTATAAATGTGATCATATACTAGAAAATAATCACATTGTCTTCCACCGTAATAATTTTGCCTTTAGCCATTTCCTAAGTTCATATAGTACCTTATATCAACTTGTTCGAAGTAAATACGTTCAGTTTGGCCATTACTACAGACTACGGTGTAAGTTTTCATTTTGTTCTTTTAACTATGGTTGTTTCCACTATATTGGCAAAATTTTCCATTTATAATGGCCAACAACCTATTAACGAACAATTGATTAGTAGTGAACTTCTGAATACAAGAAACTATATAACCTAGGTGGACAAAATTTACATAATGCTTTCCAAATAGGACAACAATAGTAGTAAATGTCTTTGAAACAACGAAACCAAACTTAGGCATAATCATCCAATACTCCTTTATATTCCTACAATCAATATTAATCCTCAGTCTATCATACTCTTCCTTACCCCACATATTTGTATTCAATGACTCATTTCGAACAAGATTATCAAGCACAGATTGTCGTTCAAAACTACAAGTCATTTTGGAAAATTTATCATTAAGAGATTTCAGTTGGTGTACAATGACCCAATAGCCACAATTTCAATCCATTAGTATCTCATCTATAGAAAGAATATATGGCTAAATAATAGAGGGCATTTGCATTCGGTAACTTTCATTGACCAAATTATTTTTTGTTGTTTGTGTTATATATGATCCTTTTTTCACTGGTACCACATTTGATAAAGAAGAGTCTACATACTTGAATTTTTATAAATTTATTTTCATAGATTTATCCTTTTTAGGTCTTCCCCTATGAACTCCTAGAAATTTAGGTTCTATGAGTTTTGTTGCCTTTGAAAATGCAATCATTTAAGATCATCATGTATTATTAGCCTTTCACTATCAGTAGATTTTCCCATCTTTCACGATGTCCTTTAATTTCAGATTGTTCATCAAATTTTTAGGTCATTCTATCCTTAATTGGTGGACTGCTAGATAGTTGTCTCCAAAAAGGATGAATAGCATGAAGTGGTATAACACCTAAGAAATCTGAAAATCATACCACATATGTACACAAGGAAGACCATTTGTTTCATAAAGTACACATCCACATAATCTGATATCCGAACCAACATTATCAACTTGTCATAACTCATTCAATAATAAGTCCAAAGCTTTGTGAGAAATAAAATTTACAAGCTCATTGAACATCAGTTCATTTATATACTTATGCATAGTTTGGATTGTGCTTTTATCAAATTCGCTTTCAATCTTGACAATTCCATCAAGTGACTTCAAATGAGCATTTGTTCAACAAGTGACAAATGTACCACAAGCGGTAGAAAAATATAACTTCAATTTGCTATGAGCACTCTCAACCTTACTTGTAGCCACATTGTCATAATGCTTAATTTTGTTAGTCCATGCAAATACAAACTTCTCTTTATACTTATTTAACTAGTTTTTTACCGCATACAAAATCGCTTCCTTGTATTTCAAAGACTAGTTTGTACAGAATGTCTTATAATGCTCATTAAATCCATCCTCTGTTAATGAATTAATAATTCTGCTCAACTTTGCATAAAAATTATTATATTGTTTCTCCTAAGAATGTTCATCTTTTCTATTGTAACATACCAAAAAATTTAACCAAAAATTTAATAAATGAATTAGATTTAAATATAACAAGGATAAAAATGAAATTTATATAAACATATGAATTTGGCTACGAAACTTGCACCATTTCGTTTGTAGTGATTTTCTAGACAATTTTCGTATTTAATGTTTTGAAATTGGAGTTGGTATGGAAAAAAAGTTATCAATGTTTGAAAATTCGAAATTGAAAATAACTAAATAATTATATTAGAAAAGAAATATTTAATTAGAAAAGTTCCACCGATCGACACCATTGGTTGGACCGATCGACCCCTAGCGGTCGACAGCTTCAAACCAAGTGGTCGACCAGTCATTGCTTCTAGATTAGGGTTTGGGTCGAACAGTTCTGGTTTCCTTGTACCCCTATAAATAGAACCCTAAGCTACATCAGAACCCTAATTAAACTAGAACGTAACAAAACACTTTTTCTTTAAAATATGAACTCTCTTTCTCCTTAAAACAATTTTTTTTTCAAAAAAATAACAAAACCAAAGATTAAAATCAAGAGAATGAAGGAGGAATCAAATCAAATCAAGGAGAGTCCTACACCAAGTAAAGGCGATTCCAAGCAAATTAAAAATGAGATAGCTTTACTGAGGTGAGTGGGTTTACAATTAATACGGAGATTTATATGTAATTAAGTTTATTGCTATCCCATCTGAACTGGAATTAATTTTGGTTAAATCAGAAATACTGTTTACCTAATAATTATAATAGATTGGAAATTGAATAAGAAATACTGTAACCTATTTAAATATGATCATTATCTAATCTAAATCTGGATAAAGTAAATATGTTGAAAAAAAATCAGGTTAGGTTGAATTGAATATAGATAGATATATCAATACATGTTAATTTTATACCCAATTTAATTCGTTTAGGTAACAAACATGCGTATGAAATTGATAGAAATTGAAAATGAAAACATCAAAGATTGTAGATTGACAAAATAGGGTTCACTGTAATTAACAGTTTACTTTCATAAACAATTCATGATTCTTGGAGAATGATACACACTTAAATGAAAACAAATTAAATTAAAAACAATTACGATTGGTCGACAGGTTCACAAGAGTTGGTCGACAGGTTCATAGGAGTCGGTCGACAACAAGCGGTCAACTGTTCAGTGACCAACAGTCGACCGATTAACGTGCTACAGGTGAGATTGAACCTCGGCCTAAGGCCTAAGTTTATAAGTTTATCTATATATATTATCATATATGAATATTAGTATAAGTACTGAAATTAGTTCCCTAGGGTTTACGATTCCTGGATGTTGCGGGATCAGGTAGATGTGAACGCTGGCAATGAGGCGTAGACACTATTTATTCGATGGGGTCGATATTTGACTGAGGCGATTCTATTGCAAATTGCACTCACATGAGGTTTATTTGAATTGATTTGATTCTTGGAAGAGGCTAGGGTTTTTGGACTTAGAGTAATTTTGATTTTCTGGTTTCGATGTTGAAATGGGAATGGGAAACAATGTACATACATTCTCATTTCTTATTTCTCTAGTTTGGGCTAAATGGGTTAATATGTAGATCCACTAGCCAAGTGTTACTAATTTTTCTAAAACCAAAGTGTTGCTATTTGTTTTGTTTTATTTTATCACTTTATAAACTCCAATTTATATCAAACCATGTTTTTAATGAACTCCACTCAAATCTCTTCATTACAACATCTAGAAATAAGCTTTAATATTTCTATAATCACCATTCAATTTTTACAAAGGTTTTAATACTCTAATTTATACAAATACTCAATTTAAACCCAAAAATCCAATTACTCAATTCCTCACTTATTAGATTTTTAATCTTACACAATTAAATCTGGTTCGTTTAATTAAATAAACGATAATCAAAGTGAACTCAATTAGGTTGTTATAGAACTCCCCTGCTAATAAAAATTGTGCCATCACAATTTGAATCTAAAATAATTCCATAACAAATTACTACTTAATTCCACAAATAACAAGAATTTAGTAACAACCATGCAACCAAACAACAACAAACACAAAAGAAAGGCTCATTTAGCTTATGTGCTTTTAGAAATATGCCTTTTAACTTAAATTCCAACTTTGCTAAGGTTTGATTAATTACAAAATAATCATTTTCAAACTCCTACTATAACTAATGAAATAGTTTAACAAATAGAGTCTCAATGTAAACTATTAAAATTAGTTACATGTAATTCATCACTTTTTAACTCTTAGAGTCTCAATGTAACCTATTAGAATTAGTTACATGTAATTCATCACTTTTTAACTCTTCTTTTAAAACAAAAAGGATTTATTAAAAAAACCCTCATTTAAACCTCTAACTTAATCATTTTAACTTTTATTTAAAGTAAATTTAAATCAGAGTTGTTATATACCCTCATTCTAGAAGAAAATTGCATTTCCACGGTCCTACTTCAAAGAATATTCTATTATTATAGGTTTTGAGTTTTATACAAAGTCATTTAGAAGATACTACATCTATACAAACTTAAATGTCAAAATTTGCGGACAAAACTCCGGAATAACTCTATAGTACGAAGTTTGTTCCGAAAATTACAACACTCTGAAATTTTCTCAAGTTCATGCATTCATGAAAGATACTTTTGCTTTTAAAATCTATAATTTACCTTCACAAGTTTAAAAAAATTAATAGTAATGATTTTTCATAAATACTTTGCCAATTTCAGGCCTGAGGTATAAAATTTAGATTTCCACATAGTAGAATGCAAAATTTGACAAAACTCCAAAAATGAAAGTTGTTCCACTCAGTCTAAGCTTTTGGGCAAGATAAAGATTATCAAAATTGGATTTATGGTTTGAAAGTTATGCCCAAAATACTTTCAGCTTTTAATCTCAGAAATTTCTAATAGGATAGAGCTGCCTGCTCATTTTCAAACTCACCTTAGACCAAACAAATAGCAAAATTTTCAAAAGTGGTAAAAAGAAAACATTTAGCTTATGGAAAGCCCTTTCTACTACAAAAAGATTGATCCCATTTGAAGCCATAAAATTTCAAGTTATCACTGTTTTAGTACAACGCATTTTAATCAAAAGTTCAGCACTAAGACCATATATTCTCTAAGGAAACCTTTACACTAAGTCATAGACTACATGATTAATTTTTGGAAAGCTAGAGACTTTAAGAATTAAAATTTACCCTATGCAACTAATTTTCAGAATCAATTCACTTAATAAGAGCACTTTCGCAAATCACACAAGCAAGTTTTTCTCTTTAATGAAGACTCATTTTAAAGGAGATAGATAATCTCCTTTACATGTAAGAAGTAATTATCTATCCAAAATAAATTTTGGAAAATACACATTGATTTTTAAATTATACTCACAATTTAAATAATTTTATCTTGTTTTTCAAACGAAGTTCACAAATTCACAACTAACATATTTTAACTCTTCAAAAGTTAAAACACATGTTTACTTGGAAAGATTTCACTCTATACCCAATCTCATAAAATATTATAACCCAAATTCTTTTTACAAAATTTCTCTCTTAACCTCACTTAATAAAAACATTTATTCAACGCTCAATAATTTTGAGAGAAATTACTTATTATTCATAATTCAAAGTATCCAACTTCCACTAACTTATTACACTTCATACTTTATTTAAATATAAATTCTAACTTTCATTTCAACTACACCATAATTTACATTATCATCTAAACTATCACACAAAATTCAGTTAATACACATCAGTGTAAATGAATATATAAAAATTTTAATACAGACAATGCCCGATTATCCAAAAATTTATAAACATCAAGTATAACTTTTTATTAAAATATCTTTTAAACAAATCAGTTGTTTAGAAAATAATAGAAAGCATAATTTGACCAAACTTATAAAATAAAAAAATTTCCTTACTATTATGGATTTCTAAAAAGCACAAGTTAACTGAAATTGGATAGTCGGTTAAGAAGAGATTAAAACAAATTCAGGTTCAAAATTCAATATCCCTATCGTTCATTCTCAGGACAATGATAAAGTAGTGCAATTTATACCAATTGAACCTTAGAATTTTATAAAACTCAAAACATAAAACTTATAAAATAGAGTCTAAGCTTTCCAGAACACCAAAAGTCATTGGACTCTGACAAGAAATGATAAAGGTATGTATAAATTACTAACGAAGTTTAGCTCAGAAAATTTTCGTCAGGACAGAGTTTAAAGCTCTGTCTAAAAAATGAATTTGACCAAGAGAATTGCAAAATCTGGAAAAGTGATCAAAACAAAAGTTCTTCCTTATGAAATAATCTTTCTTCTTCACAAAGATTCATCAAAAATGGATTTACCAATCAAAAGGTATGACATTTTTACTTCAGCACTTTTTGAAGAAACTTTCAGCAACTTGTTTTATTTGAAACTTTTTAATTTATCTCAAGTTAAAATTTGAAACAACAAGTTTTCATAATTATAATTCTTGAATTAAGTTGTTTATTTCAAAATCTCATTTCTCAAATCCACTTTAGTTTTCCTTAAAATAATTTATCCATGTTTCTATTGAAACAAAAACAAACATTTCTCAAAAGATCGACCACAAACTTCATGATTTGTTGGATGGACAAAGTACTACGTCTTAACTGGGCTCGTGGGATGGTCTAATACTAGAACGAGTGACTCAGCCGCCATTTGACTATACTTCCAAAATAGATAAGATTGGATCAAAGACTGCTTAGGAATCATATGATCCAATAATAGGAACATCAAGGAGTGGAAACTAAGGGAGACATTCCTAGACTTCCCAAAAGACACTTTCTTATTCAAAAGTGGATGATTTTTACTAACTACCCTAAGAACCCCTAAAGGACGGTCTCTAAAACTCACCTAGGCCAAGATTTGTGTCTGTAATGTCATATTTTGTTCTGAACTCAGCTCTGATATCAAGTTATGACGCCCCACCTCCAGACCCATACCAACAAAGAATATTACAAAGTAATATTGTCGGCTAGTGTAGAGAATAGGACTGGTTAGGAGTGACCATCCATGAATTTAACTTTAAGCGAGCATCAATACGTCATTTAATATGCTATACATTTCTTTAGTCAAGTGGAACCGACTATACAATTCAGGCCTAAAACAAAAGTACGGTGGCTATAATAAAAATTCAAAACAATATATAATAATATACAGATCAAAGAATCATAGATTAGATATGGCAGAATATAAATAGATACAAGTCTGAACCGACACAAAATAGATAAATAATGTAGACTACACGGTACATAGGTATTTGACGCAGCGGATATTACAAAAACAATGTAGATCGTTGAATGTAGCAATAGATGGATTGATGAATACTGAAAGGCCCGAATTCGTTGATCCGAAGATACCGAATTCTAGCTATCTCGAACTCGTTGATCGCGCACGATACCGGGTTCAAAGATCTACGATTCTTCACGCGTTGACCAAGCGCACTTGATTCCGCGAATCGGCTTCAACAATCGAAGATTCGAGCGCACTCGAATGTCGAAAGTGGAGATAGGAGATACACTCGACTACCAATTGAAATTGAAAGCACAAAGCTAACAAAAGAGAATTTTATTCAAAAATCAACAACCTTTACAAATGACTCACACGGCCTATTTATAGGCATTACAATTTTTCAACAGAAATTTCAAAAATTACAAGTACTTAGGTCGTGAACGACCTACGACCTATAATGGAGCGACCTAAAAAGTACACGACTTAACAAAGCATACGACATACAACAAACGACCTAAAAGATTACAACATAAGGAAGATACAACACATCATGTTACATCACTTAAGTCGTTTCCGACCTATAACCTTCGTCCTACGACTTAACAGGCCCAATAACTCAACAGCAGCGACCTAGCTATCTTCGCGACTTAACTCTGGAGCGAGCGACCTAAAATGAACGGCATCTGTCTTGAGCGACCTAAGGGTGAACGGCAGATCTTTGATTCGCGACCTAAAGAAACTGCTTCCGAAAGAACTTCGCGACCTAAGTCTTCGCGACTTAAAACTCCACGACCTAGCTTCTTGCGACCTAACTTAGGTCGTAACCTCTTAGCTCGTTCGCATGCCATCATGCTGAATCCTTTGACACGCGTGCTGCCTTTACTAGGTCGTAAGCGACCTAAAATAGCATTAGGTCGTGAGCGACCTAAGGCTTCATCCTCCAACGATTTATTCCCAAGTCCTAGCTCGTTACACTCGAACCCGTTAGGTCGTAGCTCTTTTCCTGGTGACATGTTAGGTCGTTCCCACGACCTATGCCTTAGCTCGTTAGGTCGTATGCGACCTAAAAACATGTTAGGTCGTTCCAGTATCTCGTTAGCTTGCAAAACTCCGGTAGGTCGTTGAAGTGACCTAAAAGCCTCGTTAGGTCGTATGCGACCTAACACTTCACCAATTTGGGCTGTGCCACCCTTTAGCTTGCTTATCGACTTATCATAGGTCGTTAGACCACTCTTCCCAACATTACTTGCTCCCTCCCCTATCTTGTTAGGTCGTGAGCGACCTACAAACTCCTTAGGTCGTGAGCGACCTATGCCTTTAACATTCTGCGCTGCATCATCCTCCCCAGGTTGAGAAAAATTCGACCTCGAATTTGCACCCTCTTCTTCCACAACAGACTCGTCCCCATGATATGGTATAAGATGTTTAACATTGAACACGTCAGAAGTATACACATCCTCCGGCAGCTTCAACTTATAGGCATTTTCATTAATTTGTTTCATAATTTCAACAGGACCAATTTTCCTGGCTTTCAACTTGTTGTAAGCGCCCATTGGAAAACGATCTTTTGTTAACACTGCATAAACCAAATCACCGTCCTGAAATTCAACACTCCTTCATTTCAAATCTGCATAACGTTTATACTTATCATTCGTTTTCTCCAATCGTTCCTGAACGATTTTATGACATTCCTTTAATCCCTCGACAAAATCAGCGGCTTTCTTAATTGTCCCCTTCGAGTGTGAAATTACCGTTAAATCCAACGGCCCCTTTGGTAGGCTCGAATAAACAATCTGGAATGGACTGAACCCAGTACTTCGATTTACAGCATGATTATGGGCAAACTCTGCCTGGCATAACTTCACATCCCAACTCTTCAGATTGTCTTGCACAAGACATCTCAACAAATTTCCCAATGATCTGTTAACCACCTCAGTTTGTCCATCTGTTTGTGGATGATAAGCACTACTAAACTTCAGCTTCGTTCCCACCATCTTCCACAAACTTAGCCAAAAATGACTCAGAAAACGTGTATCCCTGTCTGACACAATCGATTCTGGCAATCCATGAAGTCGATATATCTCTTTGAAAAACAACTGAGCAACATGAACAGCATCCGCCGTCTTCTTACAAGCGATAAAATGTGCCATTTTTGAGAATCGGTCAACTACCACATAAATGGAATCATTACCACGCTGGGTCCTCGGTAATCCCAACACGAAGTCCATACTCACATCAACCCATGGTTTAATTGGTACAGGTAACGGCATATATAACCCAGCATTAGTTGCAGTTCCTTTCGAAACCTGACAAATATGACAACACTCCACAAACCTCCCTACTTCTTTCCTCATCGATGGCCAAAAGTAAGACTGTGAAATCAACTGTAAGGTACGGTCTCTCCCAACATGTCCCTCTTCATGTAACTCCTTGATAATCTTCATTCTCAGACTACCCTCCGGTATGCACAATCGATTTCCTTTAAAAAGAAAACCATCAACCATTATAAACTCATTCGTCTCCCCATCCTTGACTTTATCAACAAACTTCATAAAGTAAGGGTCTTCCACAAATAGTTCCGGTAAAATGTCAAACCCCGTCACCTCAACCTTCATTGTTGTCAACAAATGATTCTTCCTACTCAAAGCATCAGCCACACGATTCGTCACTCCCGATTTGTGCTTAACAACAAAAGTAAATTGTTGCAGATATGCAATCCACGATGCATGTCTCGCTGAAATCTTGTCTTGCCCTTGAAAATGCTTCAACGCCTCATGATCAGTGTAAAGAACAAACTCCTTCTGAAATAGATAGTGTCTCCAGTGTTTAATAGATTGCACAACAGCATAAAATTCCACATCATATGTACTGTATCTCATCTTCGCTCCTGACAACTTCTCACTGAAATATGCAATAGGACGACCCCTTTGACTCAACACCCCTCCAATTCCAACCTTGGATGCATCAGTACGTAGTTCAAACACTAACTGAAAATCTGGTAATATTAGAATTGGTGCAGACGTCAAAAGTTCTTTGATTCGCTCAAAAGCAACCCCGGGTTCCTCCGTCCATGCAAACTGTTTACCCTTCATGCAATCAGTAACAGGTGCCATCACACTACTAAAGTGTGGTATAAACCTTCGATAGAATGAAGCCAACCCATGAAAACTACGAACTTCCGTTATCGTCTTGGGCTGCGGCCAATCTCTGATCGCCTCAACTTTACTCTGGTCCACCTGTATACCTTCCTTCGAGACAACATACCCCAGAAATAAAACGCTATGCGTCATGAACACGCATTTCTTCGTTGCTGCATAGAATTGTTCTTGTCGCAATACCATCAGTACTTCCCTCAGATGATTCAAATGTTCCTCAGGACTTCCACTATATATCAAAATATCATCGAAATACACCACCACAAACTTCCCAATGAATGGTCTAAAAATCTGATTCATCACCCGCATAAATGTACTTGGTGCATTTGATAAGCCAAATGGCATTACCAACCATTCATACAAGCCTTCCCTCGTCTTGAATGCTGTCTTCCATTCGTCCCCTGGTCTAATGCGAATCTGATGATAACCGCTCTTCAAGTCAATCTTAGAAAAGATTACAGACCCACTAATTTGATCCAATAAATCATTAAGCCTCGGCATCGGAAATCTATATCTCACAGTAATCTTATTCAATGCTCGACTGTCAGTGCACATCCTCCACGTTCCATCCTTTTTGGGTACCAATAAAGCTGGTACAGCACAAGGACTTAAACTCTCCTGCACACGCCCCTGTTCAAGCAATTCCTCTACCTGCCTCCGCAACTCTTCATGTTCCTTCGGACTCATTCGATAATGTGGTCTGTGTGGCAACACAGCACCTGGAACAAGATCTATCTGATGTTGTATATCCCTCAACGGTGGCAACTCCGTTGGTAACTCTTCTGGAAATACATCGTTAAATTCTTTCAAAACTGGTTTCGCTTCTTCTGGGATTTCAACCACTTCCTGACTTTCCCGTCCAATCAATAAAAACACTTCAGGTTCCTCCTCTATTTCCTTCACAAACTCCTTCAAAGATAACAAAGTTTTGAGCTCTTCAATCTCCTCCAACTTGTTTTCCTCCTGTTGTCGCTTCTTTGGAACTAGAGTAATCTTTGTGCCTTCAAACATGAAACTGTAACTGTTGGTACGCCCATCATGTTGCACCGCCCTATCATACTGCCACGGTCTCCCCAGCAACAAATGACAGACATCCATATCTACCACATCGCACCAGATTTCTTCTTTGTATTTCTTTCCAATTGAAAACTTCACACGAGCCCTTCGTCCAACTTTCACCTCCCCGCCTTTACTCAACCAAGCTAGCTTGTATGGCTTTGGATGTTTCTCAGTCTTCAATGCCAACTTCCTCACTGCTTCAGAAGAAATTATATTATCACAGCTTCCAGCATCAATAACAAATTTGCAAACTTTCCCCAGAATAGTACATGTTGACTGAAAAATATTGCTCCTCAACCAACTACAATCCTCCTCTTGCTTTGGTGTTAAACAGGACCTCTTCATCATGAGATTATAACCTTCGTCTCCCGACACTTCTTCTTCCTCCTCATCAGGTGGTGAATTGGAACATTCAGCTTCTTCATCCTCATCCTCAACCTCTGCTATCATAGCTCTCTTCTTTGGCTTTGGACACTCATTGCTTTTATGACCCAACTCCTGACAATTGTAACATTTGAAACCGTTGTTAACCTTTGTCTTCTCAGCCTCCTTCACTACTGGTCTACTGATAGGTTTAGAAACATTAGAACTCCCACCAACACCCTTCGCTTGATTGTTAGAATTAGTAAACACACTACTTCCTCGTCGTCCTTGTTTCTCCCAAGCCAACGCTTTCTGATGTACTTCCGCTACAGATCTAGGATCAAACATGTTCACCATATCCTGGATCTGCATTCTCAATCCCCCAATGAATCTAGATGTCAGCTGCTCTTCTGTTTCCATAATATCATTCCTTGTAATAAGTTGATAAAATTCGTCAGCATAGTCATTCACAGATTTCGTTCCTTGTCTCAAGTTCTGCAACCTCTGATACATAAGCGATTGATAATTATAAGGTAAGAATGTCGCTTTCATCAATTTCTTCATCTTCTCCCAAGATTCAACTTTTGACCTTCCCATTCGTTCACGTGTAAGTTTGGTTTGCTGCCACCACGCCAAAGCTCTACCCCTCAACCTCGTAGCAACCAACTTCACTCTACGATGTTCTGGAACTTCTTTGAAGTCAAAAATCTCCTCAACATTAGCTACCCAATCTTGAAATTCCTCCGCTTGCATACCACCTTTGAATTCAGGAATTTCAGTCTTTATCCCCGTCTCCCACTTGTGATCATACTCAGAGTAATTTCTTCCTTGTCCTCGTCCTTGTCCTCGAACACTACCACCATCATACTCCTCTTCAAAATCAGATGTATATCGTTGTCTATCTCGTCCACCCACATCTCTACTACCTTCACGTCTACCACCATCATCCCTTCTATCTACATTCCTCCGTTCACGATCATTCACGTTCCTCCCACGCCCTTGATCATTTTCAACACTTCTGTCTCGATTGGAATGTGGCGAGATTCTACTACCCCCATGGTTAGATTCAGGTGAAACCCTTCTCCGATTTTGATTCATCTCCGTCATAAGCTTCTCTAACCGACCAATTCCTTCGTTAAGCTTTTCACTAAAGTTTTCATTGATTCTTTGTTCCATCTCATCAGCTTCTTCTCTTCGATACAAAGCTTCTACGTTTTGGTGGCGATTAGCTCTTCTTGGCGGCATACTTGAAATCTTCCAAACTCTTCAACACTTCAAAATTCAAACAATTCTCGAACTTAGATCCAAAATAGAATGGATCAAAACTCCCACTCGTGTTGCTACTCGATGATGAACTCGACGAACACAACTCTCGGCCTCTAACACAAATCCGATCCTCCAAGCTTCAAAAATGATTGCCAATTCCCTCAACTAGCTCGGCCGTCTCAAACTTCTTCAAATTTCTTCAATTGATTGGTTCCAAGTCTCGATCTAGCTATGATTGGCTAGAACTCGCTCTGATACCAAAAAATGACGCAGCGGATATTACAAAAACAATGTAGATCGTTGAATGTAGCAATAGATGGATTGATGAATACTGAAAGGCCCGAATTCGTTGATCCGAAGATACCGAATTCTAGCTATCTTGAACTCGTTGATCGCGCACGATACCGGGTTCAAAGATCTACGATTCTTCACGCGTTGACCAAGCGCACTTGATTCCGCGAATCGGCTTCAACAATCGAAGATTCGAGCGCACTCGAATGTCGAAAGTGGAGATAGGAGATACACTCGACTACCAATTGAAATTGAAAGCACAAAGCTAACAAAAGAGAATTTTATTCAAAAATCAACAACCTTTACAAATGACTCACACGGCCTATTTATAGGCGTTACAATTTTTCAACAAAAATTTCAAAAATTACAAGTACTTAGGTCGTGAACGACCTACGACCTATAATGGAGCGACCTAAAAAGTACACGACTTAACAAAGCATACGACATACAACAAACGACCTAAAAGATTACAACATAAGGAAGATACAACACATCATGTTACATCACTTAAGTCGTTTCCGACCTATAACCTTCGTCCTACGACTTAACAGGCCCAATAACTCAACAGCATCGACCTAGCTATCTTCGCGACTTAACTCCGGAGCGAGCGACCTAAAATGAACAGCATCTGTCTTGAGCGACCTAAGGGTGAACGGCAGATCTTTGATTCGTGACCTAAAGAAACTGCTTCCGAAAGAACTTCGCGACCTAAGTCTTCGCGACTTAAAACTCCACGACCTAGCTTCTTGCGACCTAACTTAGGTCGTAACCTCTTAGCTCGTTCGCATGCCATCATGCTGAATCCTTTGACACGCGTGCTGCCTTTACTAGGTCGTAAGCGACCTAAAATAGCGTTAGGTCGTGAGCGACCTAAGACTTCATCCTCCAACGATTTATTCCCAAGTCCTAGCTCGTTACACTCGAACCCGTTAGGTCGTAGCTCTTTTCCTGGTGACATGTTAGGTCGTTCCCACGACCTATGCCTTAGCTCGTTAGGTCGTATGCGACCTAAAAACATGTTAGGTCGTTCCAGTATCTCGTTAGCTTGCAAAACTCCGGTAGGTCGTTGAAGTGACCTAAAAGCCTCGTTAGGTCGTATGCGACCTAACACTTCACCAATTTGGGCTGTGCCACCCTTTAGCTTGCTTATCGACTTATCATAGGTCGTTAGACCACTCTTCCCAACATTACTTGCTCCCTCCCCTATCTTGTTAGGTCGTGAGCGACCTACAAACTCCTTAGGTCGTGAGCGACCTATGCCTTTAACATTCTGCGCTGCATCAGTATTACATCCCAAATAGGAATATGTACACAAAAGGAGTCTAGCTCGACATAAGATACAACATAACATCAATATACATGGTGATGATAAATAACTAGCTAACTAATAGGAAGTCCACCCTAAAAGCCACAAGCTGAAGGACCTGAAACATCTCGGTCTGACCCGAGTATTACAAAATAATAAACCGATCGGTCTAGACTAAAATAAACGAGTTAGCAAAATGAATGATAGATAAAGTGAACCGGATCTCAAAATAATTTGGTGATAATTCAGACAACATCAAATTTAGAAATCTCACAAATAGAAATCCAGAAATCCCAAAAAAAGGGGAAAGGCGCCAAACTTCAAGATTGGTGAATAAATTCACCTACATGCATATAACTCCAAGATAGACATATAAGTCCATAAATATCAAGATAGGTATGAGACCTATAAACTCCAAGATAGGAACGAGTCCTATAAATATCGAAATGGGTACGAACCTATAAACATCAAGATAGGAATGAGTCCTATAAACATCGAAATAGGTACGAGACCTATAAACATCAAGATGGGAACGAGTCCTATAAACATCGAAATAGGTTCGGGACCTATAAACATCGAAATAGGTATGCGACCTATAAAAATCAAGATAAAAGTGTTATGTACTTTCATATAGCAACCGAATAGATAACGACTATGTGTCCCATACCATACGGGTTTACCCAAACGTTTACTATATGCTAGTAAACTCCACTTGTGTGTAGTAATGGTTCGGTCGAACAAGTCAGGGAATTAACCGGTAAAATAAACGCGAGCATTCCATACCACTCATTTAATTTAACCGTTTAAATCAATTCCTCATTCGATCGATGTCGTGCAATTTCATAAAATTCTCCACTTTAAAACCATTTTATAAAACATTGATTTATAGTGGAAACATATATATTTATATATTATTACACTTTTGAAACCATTGATCCAAATCACTTTTATAACCATTGTAAAAGAAAATAATGTATATATATGTTTCTAAAATCTCTCATATGGAAATTTGTTTGGTAATTAAAAAGATTTGTATAAAACGGTTTGATTTATAAATCAACCATTTGTAAATCCAAGTTGAAAACGTGCATCAAAAGTGAGTATTACTCCTAAGATTCATAGAACAATCTCTATGGCATAAAATATCAAATGAATTCATCAATTCATAAATCAAAAATCCAGAAATATCAATGAAATTGATATTAAAGGCAACACTAAAATTAAGAGTTTAAATCCTGGAATCGAGTATTAAAAATCATCACAAAATGGCAACTAAACATGCACACATCAATAAGAAGCAAACGAGCAAGAATCAAGCAAAGCAGCGCCATCGGGAAGCATGGGAACCCAACCTTGGGCTCAGCCCAGGTCGTGCACTGGTCGTGTGCGACCAATGGACCGGTCACACTGCCTGGGCCGAACTCCAGGCAGTATTCCTGGCTCCCCGAATATCGACGGCAGTGATTTTCCTGGTGAGGTTGTTCTAACTCTAAGGGTATCCATTGTGAAGCCATGCAAGCATATAAACAGCCATGATTTGCAAATTCGAAGATTCATATGTTAGGGTTTCAGCAAAACCGAGAATTTGGCAACATGATTCAAAGGTTATCAAAACTAATTAAGAGCAATCAACCTATATTCATCCAATTGTCACAACAATAACTTGCAATCATTCATAGTCTAGAAGTGTGAGATAAACTCACCTTAATATCCAAAAAGCTTTAAAGTCACAAGCATCAACTCTAAGCCAAATCAACTAAACAACCCGGAAATTTATCCCCAGTGCAGCACGAATTTAACATAGCAAACCTAAATATTTTTTTCACAAAATTATAGCTGAAGGTGCATACATGAGTTGAGAACGACATATCCATATTTCATATTTTTTTGATTTTTCTACAATTAATTATGATTTTTCTACTAACCTGCATTTTCTACCTAGATTTCACCAAAAATAACTTGCAAAGATGACCACCTTTAACCCATCAAAACGCAATGAAATTCGATGAAATTTGGAATAGAGATGCTGGAATATGGCAGCAATAACATATCCAAATTTGAGAATTTTTAGAAATTATTTGAATTGATTTGATTTTTGGAAGAGGCTAGGGTTTTTCGACTTAGAGTATTTTTGATTTTCTCGTTTCGATGTTGAAATGAGAATGAGAAACAATGTATGTACGTTCACATTTCTTATTTCTCTAGCTTGAGCTAAATGAGTTAATGTAGATCCAATAGCCAAGTGTTACCAATTTTCCTAAAACCAAAGTGTTGCTATTTGTTTTATCACTTTATAAACTCCAATTTATATCAAACCATGCTTTTAATTAGCTCCACTCACATCTCTTCATTACAAATTCTAGCAATAAGATTTAATATTTCTAAAATCACCATTCAATCTTTATAAAGATTTTACTACTCTAATTTATACAAATACTCAATCTAAACCCAAAAATCCGATTACCCAATTCCTCACTTATTAGATTTTTAATCTTACACAATTAAATCTGGTTCGTTTAATTAAATAAATGATAATCAAAGTGAACTCAATTGGGTTGTTACAAAATCAATAACTGAGGTATTAACAATCTCTCCCTTTTTTATGATGACAACCATTAAATATTCTTGTACATAAAATATGATTTGGCCCCCTTTGAGTTACGAAAGTCCCCATGAATATGTGCATGTATGTTTTATATTTTTCTCCCCCTTTTTCATCCTAAAAAATGGGTGAAAGAATAAAAACTCCCCCTAAATGAAATACTTATAAACTGTAAAGTCAATAATCAAGAATCAAGTAAAATGCTAGTAAAAATGGGTTTATATATTTATTTGGACTAAATTAATTAGAGTATATTTAAATGAGATATAGATGCAATGTGAGAGAGATAAAATACTAATAATAAGGGAAATAGGCAAACTGCAAATTTTATTTATTTGAGTCATACAATCAAATCAAATACCATTCTTAACAATTTATACAAACCATACTATATCACACTAATAAATCCAAACTTTAAGAGTTTTAATAAATATACGCACTTATGAATTTAAAATATGTTGAAATATAGACATTCTTAGAAACTTCAATCCAACCTTCAGATCCAAAGATCGAATTTTCTTTGATGGCATCCTAATCTTCATTGTCCTTGGTGTTTGAACATTCTTGGTTGTTAGTTTGATTATCTTTGATTAGGAAAGAGACAACCATCAAAGAGCATCGAAATGTTTGTTTTGAACCTTCAACTTTCCACCTTGGTTCGTCTTGTGGTTAGCTTCGTGATTCCGTAGTTGTTTGTATCAATATTAGCTTATTTCGGAGTCCAAATGACGAGTTATAGAAGAACAAAGTTGCTGATTCAGAAGTTCATGGAGATTGATAGAGATTGGTATTGAATCGACATAACAACATTGGAAATGGATTCTTAACATCAAGTGGGACAAGGAGGCAGAAGAAGAACCCCCATGGAGGAGTTCTTGGGAGTCGGCACCGACCCATGGATAGGGCTCGGTACCGACCTTACACTTATAGTCGGTGGTTCCTCGAGCTTTGGTGATATACTCATGTCCTTGTTGTGATCTCGGTTGTACTTTGGTTTTGGGTTTCATGGTCATCCCTTAGACGTCTTGCCTTGATAACTTTAGAGTCTGGTTCGTCAGGTTCGTTCGTATACTGCCTGGTCAAAAGGCATGATAACACCGGATAACACACAAAATCATTTTGAGAAGAGTCGGCTAAACCAAGAATATTATTTTGCAAACAAAGATCATGAAGACCATAAGAAGAGAAATCATCAAACTTTACAAATCTTCCTGGAAAAACTTTTCTGAAAGTAGCATATTCAACATAAGTATCTATGGTTTCTTTGTTATTGAAAAGAAAGCCTTTGATTCTTTTTTAGAGCCTTATGGTTTTTGATGGTTGACTTGAGGAGGCCATTGTTGAGTTGTTGAAGAGATAATTTGAATTTTGAAATAAAGTGAGTGAATGAATGGATAGAGATTGGATGATTTAATAGAGAGTGAACTGACATTTTAGTTTTGAAAAGATGCCTTTTCAATTATTGGGGTTAATGCAAAAGGGAGGGAAATTCAAAATTTGAAATGAAATTTCAAAATTCTAGCATGTATGTTGATATATGGGCTATGGTTATGTCGACATATGGGTTGTAAAATCCAAATTTAAAAGTAAGGTTATATATATATAATTGTATGCATCCAATATTATTATTAATCTATATTTTACTCCTAAACTAAAAAATAAAATAAAAAATAAAAATTAAATGTAAAGAGTGCCACTTTTTCCTTCTTTCCTTTGATTAGTTCTGATTGGTCTACTATTGCCGTGAAACACATGTTTGCATCCTCAGTATCTGGTTCATTGTCTCTTTAAGTAGTATCCGAATCACCTAATGTTGCTGTGTAAGCTTTCTTTCTTTTTTTGGATGAATCAGTAACTGGCTAGGTTTTTGATTTAGTCTGATGTGGGCAGTCTCTTTGAAAATGACCAGGTTCATCACATTTGAAACATCTAGTCGTAGTTTCGATTCCAGAAATCGTATTTCCAGGTCTTCGAAAACTGTTAATCTTATTGTACTTCAAGAACTTTCTGAAATTTATGGTCATGAAAGTAATCTTCAATTTTTAGAGTGCTAATATCATTAGCCCCTTCAATTGCCAGTGTTTTTTGATCCATTATGAAGAGAGTAAATTGAGGATTTTTCTAACTTGATCATCTTTGGAAAAGTTTTTATCTAGTGATACTAAAGAATGTACTATATCTTGAAATCTATAATATATGTCAGAATAGATTCATTCTATTAATTTTAAGTAATTGAAACTGATTAGTTAGCATAGAAATTTTAGTCTATTTGACTTTACTAGTGTCCTCATGAGTGATTTGCAATATTCTCCAAATATTATACTCAGACTTACAAATAAAGACTCTATTAAATTCATTTTTATCTAATGTGCAAAATAAAATATTCATGGCCTTAGAATTATTAAGTGCTTATGTCTTTTGATCAACAATCCAGGTTGAAAAGTCAGTCTAGGGTTCAATGTACACCTTTTTTGTAATATTCCAAATATCTATGCTATTAGACTGTAAATAAATCTTCATCCTACATGATCCATAGGTGTAATTACTGCCATTAAAAAGTAAGGGTCTAGTAGTAGATTGGCATTCGGCAAAAGTGTTAACAAGTGTACTAATAGTGTTGCTAGCCACTTAAACTTTTTCGAAAATCAAATTACGAGTTTTTGAAAACCTAGTGCTCTGATACTAAATGTGGGTTGTAGAGTTATAGATCTTAAGGCTAACTAAACACTAGAAGGAGTGAATAGTGTTTTCTAACTTTTGTAGATCTTTTAATTTTCTTCCAAGTTTGATATTAAACCTCAGATTAACAACACATAATTATACTAATAATCAATCATAGATGCAATCATAGATAAAAATAAAAGCAATAAAGTAAAGTAAAGAGTTAAAGAGATGACACCAGGGATTTTATACTGGTTCGAATTTCTTCTACATCCAGTCCCGTATAATTTCTTGTACAGATTTCTTTTCAAATACCAATCTTTAAATAAGCAGAAGGCAAACTCAAATACAATCTCGATTTCGAGGCAGAAAGACACACCCTCCTAAATTTTTGAGCTAAGGGTAGACTACCTTGATTTGGCCGGGCTATAAGCATACCCACTTGATTTGAATCGGGCTACAAGCATACCCATTTGATTTGAACGGGCTACAATCACACCCAAGTAAACACATATAGAGTCGATAGTCTTTCTAAAGGCAAATTCTTGTCCTTTGTATACAATGGATCCTATATTCTCTTGGATAGCACTTTGATCTCTGAAATGAGAGAGAAATGTTTCCAAAACAGTAAGGCAGTAGTATTGATTCAATACAATGAAGTATGAATTGATTCTATATGATTTTTAAAGAGAACATGGTATATTTTTCAAGAGAATTTTGAAGAGAGTAAGAGGAAGGAAGAAAGTACGTAATCAACAACAACAACAACAACTAAGCCATTATTCCCAAACAAGTTAGGGTCGACTAGAGATGAAACGCAAACTAAATGACAAAGTCAATTTAAAAGCCATGATAATAATAATAATAATAATAATAATAAAACAATGATAATAATAATAATAAAGTAAAATAAGTAAAGAAATAATAACAATGACTAAGTAAACTAAAAATAAAGATAAAATAAAAATAAAATAAAAATGTATATAGATATATATAAACCATGATGACGAAAGTAATGATACTAATAGTAATAATGGCACTAATACTAATATTGACCGAAGACCAAACACTACGTCTTAGGGTCCTATTCACTAGTCCTATAATCTAACACTTATAACACTACCCCTAAACCAACCTTAAGCAAAAATACTCCCAGCTCATGGTTTTGGTACATGGATCACTAATTTCAACGCGCTCCTGCCTAACACCAGTTTTTTGGATATATTCCAATCCTTCAAGTCACTTTTTACTACTTCCTCCCATATCAACCTTGGTCGACCTCTACCTCTCTTTGAGCATTCAACGCGGCCTATAATTCCAGCTTGCATAGGTGCCTCGGGAGGCCTCCGTGGGAGATGTCCAAACCATCTTAAGCGGTGTTGGACTAGCTTCTCCTCAATTAGTGCTACTCCAAGTTTATCACGTATATCATCATTTCTAATTCGGTCTCTCCTTGTATGACTGCATCTCCATCGCAACATACGCATCTCTGCAACACTTATCTTCTGGACGTGTTGACTTTTAGTAGGCCAACATTCTGCACCATATAACATCGCAGCCCTGATTGCCGTTCTATAGAACTTTCCATTAAACCTCTGTGGGACTTTCCTGTCATAGAGAATGTCAGACGCTTGTCACCGTTTCACCCATCCCACTAGAATTCTAAAACTAACATCTTCATCAGTCTCACCATCATACTGCAACACCGATCCTAAATATCGAAAGGTTTCCTTCTTGAGCACTACTTGTCCGACCAGAGTGACATCTCCATCCTCTGACCTGACACCGCTGAAATCGCACTTCATATACTCTGTTTTAGTTCTGCTAAGTCTAAAACCCTTTGATTCTAAAGTCTGTCTACACAGCTCCAGTTGTCTATCAACCCTAATCCTACTTTCATCAATTAGCACCACATCATCAACAAAGAGCATACACCAAGGAATCTCACCTTGTATACCCTTCGTAACCTCATGCATCGCTAGGGCAAAAATGTAAGGGCTCAAAGCTGACCCTTGATGTAATCCTATGTTAATGGAAAAGTCACTGGTTTCACCCTCGCATGCTCTGACACTAGTCACAATATCATTGTAGTTATCCTTGATAAGGGTAATGTAATTTGTTGGGACTCTCTTCTTTTCCAGAGTCCACCACATAACCTTTCTTGGTACTTTGTCATAAGCTTTCTCCAAATCGACAAATCCCATGTACAGATCCTTCTTTTGCTCCTTAAACCTCTCCATTAGTTGTCTTATCAAGAAAATTTCCTCTATGGTCCACCTACCAGGCATGAAACCAAATTTGTTTTTTGAAATGCTTGCCACCCTTAATCAATGTTCAACGACTCTCTCTCAAAGCTTCATTGTATGACTCGTTAGCTTGATTCCTCTGTAGTTTATGCAACTTTGAATATCTCCTTTCTTAAAAATTAGAACTAATATGCTTCTCCTCCACTCATCTGGCATCCTGTTTGATTTGAACATATTATTTAACAACTTAGTTAGCCAGGCTATCCCTGCATCTCCAAGGCATCTCCATACCTCAACGTGGATGTCATTAGGCCCCAATGCCTTGCCTGCTTTCATCCATTTTAGCACCTCCTTTACCTTGGAATCTTGAATTCTCCAAACAAAATGTCTACTTGTGTCATCAAAAGAGTTGTCCAGTTCGATCGTAGTGCTATCACCTTCTTCATTGAATAGCCCATCGAAGTAATCTCTCCATATATTTTTTATCCCATCGTCCTTCACCAAAAGTCTATTATTGTCATCCTTGATGCATTTAACTTGGTTGAAGTCTCTTGTCTTCCTCTCACGGAGGTTAACTATCCTATAGATATTTTTTTACCCACCTTTATACTTAGCTTTTGATATAAATCTTCATACACCCGACCCCTTACTTCACTCACCACTCTCTTTGCGCTCTTCTTTGCCACTTTGTACTTTGCATGTTGTCCTCGCTCCTATGATGATGTAAGCACTTATAGCATTCCTTCTTCTCTTTGATAGTCTTTCGCACATCACTGTTCCACCACCACAAATCTTTAGGTTCACGTTTATTTCCTTTCGTTATCCCAAACATCCCAGTAGCCACTTTCCAAATGCGCATTACCATCTCATCCCACATGTCATTTGCTTCTCCGTCCATATTCCATGCCCCTTCTTCCATCACTCTATCTTTAAACACCCATGAGGCGTCTCCTTTGAGCTTTCACCATTTTGTCCAACTAATCTTGGCTCCTTTATTCTGTCGAACACGTATCCGAAGGCAAAACTTGGATATAAAAAGCTGATATTGTGAGATGACACATTCTCCAAGTATGACTTTGCAATTTACACAAGCTCGTTTATCATCTCTTCTAGTAAGGAAAAAGTCAATCTGGCTAGAGCGTTGGCCACTACTGAAAGTAACTAAGTGCGATTGTCTCTTTCTAAAGAAGGTATTAGCTATCATGAGGTCATAAGCAATAGCAAAATTCAATATTTCTTCTCCTTCTTGGTTCTTATCGCCATATCCGAAACCACCATGTACTCTCTCAAACCCCCTCACTAGTTTTACCAACATAGCCGTTAAAATCTCCTCCGATGAAAAGTTTCTCGCTACTAGGCACATCTCTATCCATGACATCTAACTCTTCCTAGAAATTCCTCTTGACGGCTTCACTTAGGCCTACTTGTGGGGCATAGGAACTAATGAAGTTTGCACTCCCCTTCATATAGTAAATGAATAGATGTGTCCGTTCGTGAAGATTTGTGTCAAATAGACACTTCCGTTCAAAATTTGAAAAACCAATTGGCGTCATATATGTCGACATATATTGTCTATGTATGTCGACATACCTTAGTTAACAATGAAAATTGTTTTATTAAATAATTCGAAAATTCTATACTTCTTAAAACTATTTAAACATAGTTTTTTAATATTTAAACTAGAAAACTTTTATGAAATATTTAAAGATATGTTTTGAAATTTAAATAATTTATTTTATTTAAAATGTCAAAGATCATAATTTTGAGATGAAGATAAGAAATTTCTATCAAGGACTTTAACAATATGCACTAATGACTCTATACACTAAATTATAACCTTGAGATCTTCATATCTTTGTCTTTGAACTCATGGGTCTTCATATCTTTATCTTGAGTCTTTATACTGTTCAGTCTTTGATTTAGCACCTATTGTAATATTTTGCACTATATACTACATAACTTGACAAAACATTAGTATCTATATTTCCAAAATTGTATACAGTTGTTGTCATCAAAATCAATAACTGAAGTATTAGCAAACTGTTTGATTCTAAGTATAAGCCTTCATAAGATGTTGGTGTAGGTTTGTTTAGAAATATACCCCTTATGTAAATGAAACTAACTTACTAAATAATTCACAAGCACAGTGGAACACCCTAGGTCACATAGGGTATTAATAAAGTTAATTGCATGTGATCACCATATATAATCATGTAATTCATTCACCAGGCTTTTGTTTGACCTACCCCTTTCCATTCTTTTTCCCCCACTATGGGAGAACAGGGCAGCAAGTAATAGCCACAGAGATTAGCATGTAGAGAGGCGAGCTTGACATTGAAGTTGCTTATTATTTTTTCATTGCTCTCCATGTAACTATTTATCATATTTAGTACTTATCTGACGTTGTATTTTTGTATGCTCTGGATTATGACTACATATGTTTTGAGACTATGTTTTCTGGGATATTTTCTAAGATGTCTATTTTCAGTATTTATATTTTTCTGCCTTCCGCTGTGAGATTTGAAAGTATACAATGTCTTAGATTTTATCTTTATATCTTTAGTCTTTGTAATGTTTAATACCCTATAGCTCATACTTCTTGGCACCGATGCGAGTCCAAAATTCACCTTAGACTTTGGATCGGTGTGTCGGGAGGTGTGGGTTGTCATACTTGGTATCAAAGCCTAGGTTTAAAAATTCCTTAGGAGTTAGGTACATACTGAGAGAACGTACTTGAAAATATTTGAATTTTTTTTCAAAAAGCTTTTCAAAATGGATTTCTAAAAAGAGTATATATATATGTATGTATAGGTAAATGTTTTTAAAAGGATTTATATATAAATATAGATAATGCTTTCCCTTATTCTTTCCAATACTATATGTGGAAAAGTTGCTAATAATTCATAAATCACATATAGAGAGGATGAGCGATCCTGTTGTTTACAGCTCAAGTGATGTAGTTGAGATTCCAAGCGTGAACATTCTGATTTGGTTTTGTTGGTATCTACAAGTAGAGGACAAGTCGAGCTTAATCCTAATAGGGGACCCACAAAGTAGGTGCCAGGTGTAGATGTTGCCCATCCACCTGCCATCTATTTTCAAAGCCATGTAAGGACTTCACGAGTCTAGGAGGGATGCTGTACGTGGGGTCCGATTCATATATGGACACGAAGGTATGAATCAACACTTATGAGAGGATTTTTGGATAGATGGGTCTTGGAGATGGTGTTAGGAGACAACTTGCCTCTTAGCACTTATAGGAGAGGTTCTGAATTGGTGAGATGTGGTAGTGGCAGAGATCGATGAGGGAGAGATTACTTAGGGAGAGTTTAGAAGACGTTTTGAGACAAAGTTTCTTTTCATGGAAGAGCAGAGTGTACAGTTGGAGAAGCACATACACTTGTAGCAAGGACAAATGTAAAGCAATTCAATCGGTTGGCTAGGTTTGGTATGGAATTGATAAACACCCCTCACAAGAAATCCATGAAGTTTGCAAAAGGGTTGAATCAACCTCTTTAAGATTTGACCCTTAGACATATTCCCATGGATGCGGCTTTCGAGGGTTTGGTGGAGATGACATTGTTGAATACCATTTCCAAGAAGGAAGTAAAGAGTGAACCCAAGAAGTAGAAAGTGAAAGGCACCTCAGCAGAATTAACTCAAGGGTAGAATAAGGGCCAAAGGGAAGATCAGTGTAGGAGATATGGTAAGAAGAGGCATTTTGCGAAGGAGTGTAAGACGAACATCTCAAAGATCAAATGTTACAATGACAATCATTTCGAATACATGAAAAGGGAGTGTCTAACACCAAAGAAGACCTCTACCCAAGTGGTTTTAGCTTACGCACTAGATGTGGTTTTCAACTCGAGTTCACTTCTGATAACAAACAAGGGGAAGAATATGGTAAATGAAGGATGTTAACTTTATTCGATTTACCTGTTCGTACCTTATTTGACACTGTAACATCCTAGAAAAATGTAAGCACTTTATATTTAAATATAGGAATTATTTAAATATTTGAATTATGAATTTAATATTAATTAAATGGATTTAATAGCCTTATTAAACTCCTTTTAATTAATAAATAATAATGGTAAATTCATTTTGTAAATTTGTTTACATAAATAAATAGTTCGGTGAAAAATTGAAAATGTGACCAAAATTCATTTTTGGATTTTCGACATTTTACCAAACGAAAGTTGTTGCAACGTTGTTGCACATATTGTTGCAACATTGTTGCGCGCACACACTTATATTTGTACACACACACATTCAAATAAGAAAATACCTTTTTACTAAATAATAAGTAGTGGTTAATGAAGGTAATTAAAGTGGAAGACTTTTGCTAATCTTTTGCTATTTTTTATGTGAAGTGATGTGTAGTACATTGATCACATGGAGGGGTGTAGGGTGGTATGGCTAAAGGGGGGTAAGTGTAGGGCTAGGCTCGCAATCTTGGCTTATAAAAGAGAGGGTATGCCTCTTGTTTTCATTTTTCTCAAAACTTTGAGCTTTCTTCCTTTCTCTTCTCTTCATTATTTTCTAAAGTAAAACCATACCAAAATACCTCATTTTCTCCTCAAATTTCTTATATGACCTTAGTAGAACCTTGCCACCACCACCATCTTGTTAAAGGTTGAAGTTTGGAAGCCATTCTCCAATTTCTCTTCATGGCCTTACCCAATATAGTGCTTCTTCCCCTTGGCCGTGCAATTTTGGGTGGTGTAGGAGGCTTGGACGTGGGTTTTTGGAGGGGGTTTATGGAGTTTGGTTGCTTGTTTGTTATGGTAGGAAGTATTGGCTTCATCTTGGGTTTGTGTAACATCCCCTACTCGGAGGCTCAAAACTAATGGCTATGGATGTTGTAGTCATCTATAGTTATTAATCCTCGACGACCAAATACGACGATATTAGATACATTGATACACAGAAACATAATGATATGGAAAAATTTTAAACAGCAAATAAATTCCACATTCCATTTCAAAATATTCCAAAGTGATTACATAATCCTAGTACGCAGATCACGTTCAGATAACATAAAATTAATACATAATACACCAAGAGCGACATATGAAGATGCCCCTTGGATGATCAGAGTATATAATAAGGCAATAAAACAAATTTTCCTTTACAATACAAACACACAATGGAAATAAAAGAACTCTAATAACAAGCTTGCCTCCTGCACGTCCTCAGAAGCTTTATTCGTTTAAAGAACACCTGGAAACCTTAACTCTCAACCTACTCAAAGTCAATTGAGTACCTGAGAGTATAAGGGGAAAACAAAAAATTCGAGTCAGACAAAAAGCCTGGTATGAATAATAATCTACCATCTCAAACCATTTGGATATCTAGTGAGACCACGCCGCTTAGCGGAACGGGTTTTCCCTCACTAGTATCCTAAAACAATTATAAAACCATATACTGTGCTTCATGCATCCACAATGGTTAAAACATAGTATTTAAGAAAACATTATGATGATATGCAAAACAAGTAAATCAAATCTGGATTAGCCATCCCCATTTATTTTGACTATCTGTCTCCATTATAGTTTTAAGGATCACTATTAACCTATTAAATGTTTATGGACTTTCTATCCAATTTCATAGTTTTCATGGGATCACCAAGAACCTATTGGTAACTCCAATATCTTTTCTATTATCCTAGTTTTCATGGGCTAACTAAGAACCTATTGATTACCAGTCAATATCTTAATCCGGATATAGTTTTCATAGGCTAACTATAAACTTATTGGCCCCTGCCAATATAAAATCATAGTTTTCATGGGCTAATTATGAACCTATTGGCCTCTGCCAATTTCTTTAATTTAGATTTTTAACATTTCTTAAATCATATTCACTACTAGATCAACTTAGTTGGTTATTCTGCCCTTCCCCAAAATATTGTTTTGGGTTAATAACAATGTGAATAAGTATATGAAGAAGTATTCATCACAATAAATAATGCCATCACCTGTGGTTTATCTTCTTCCTTAGATATATATTTCCTTGTTAAAACCTTTAACCTTTATAATCAATGAACACTTCTTCATTTCAAAACCCTTTGTTTACATATACCATGGTTATTCCTTTAAATTGAGATTGGGTTTATGTTTTGCAATCTTAAAACATCTCTTTCGAAACCTCTGGATGTCTTCCGTCGAAAGCATAAACTTCTTTTCAAAACATAATAAACATACCTTTCGAAGTCTTTGTTAAATATTCTCTTTCGAAACTAATTGTACCATTCAATGGTATCAAAATGTTCTTTAAAACATAGCTTCGAAGCAAATAAAAGTACCCTTTCGAAAGAATTGGGTTTACTCTTTAAAAACATCCTTTGGGTCAAAATGGTTATATATGAAAGTATCTCTTTTGAAACCAATTATAAATTTGTTTTGGTGAAAAAGTGAATGGTGTCGGAACCATCTAGTCAAGAGCAACAACCTTTTAAATTAAAACATTGAAGGATAGAGTTGAAACCCCCTTTCGACTCCATTACCTTCGAAACCCTTAACCACTTTTGTAACAACCCAAAATTTAAGCTCTAATAATTAATTAACGAATTAATTAAATAATAAAATAAGTTTTTGAAATTTTCAGAATTGAGCCACGGGAGCTGCACCATAGTGTCTGTGGTAATTTTTTGGTCAATTTCCATATATAATTTGTCAAAATCCATGCTAAAACGAAGAAGTTACAAAATAAACAAGAATTGAAGAAAACGGAAAAAAAATATAAGGTCAGGTCGACCTTAGGGTCGACCTCTAATATGCATAGGTCGACCTGTGCGACCCTCAGCATATATTGGTCGACACCCAGGTCGTCCCGCCCCTTAATATAGACGTGAATTCGTCCAGCTTCGAAGATGACGTGTTTTTTAATTTTTCTTCAATCCTGTGCGTTCATGCTTCCATCCGAGGATCCCTAGCGAGCCTGTGACGTGGTTGCACCAAATTTTATCTTCAAATCCAACGGTCTGAGATCCCTAAGCTACACTATAAATAAGACCTTAGGCCTAGCTATTTTTCTCATTTAGATTTTCTCCTATTTGGGTTCATTGCCAGAGGCTGGACCCTAAATAGAAAATTTTTATAAGGAGGAAATCTTTTTGATAAAAATATTCTACGCTCTAGAAGTGGATCAAGGAAGACCAAGGAATAGAGCTAAGCACCACAGGTGAGTGTTTAGTAATTATTTTAGATTTTAAGTAATTTAAAATAATAGGGTTCTCAATAGTTGTAGTTTTTCTGCAATTTTTAGACAATTTCTATATAAGTTATTTATAGCTAGTTTTTAAAGTTCTTTTTAGTCTATTTTATTCGGTTATTTTTATCCAGCTATTTTATTCAGTTATTTACAGCTATTTGCATCTGTTTTATGTTAGAATTTAGCCTGTAAATTTTAGTTCCTTTTTATTCCTTTTTGCACGAATAAAATATAAGAATATATAAAAAAGAGAATAATTCACAAATATGGATTAAAATAGAAAACATTAGATTTACAGAAATTAGATGTAAAATAAGAAAAACTGTAATAAAATGAAGATATACCGAAATAGGCAAATTTGAGACATTTGCAAGCATGTTTATAACTAGTGGTTATAACTAAAAAGATAAAACAGAAGAGTAACAATTATAACGTATGTTATAATTAAGCATAAAGAACAGAAAGGCTTATTTTAAAACTTTGACTAAGTTAATAAGAAAATTATAACATAGGTTATAATTAGAAATAACAGAAAAGGCTTATTTTAAGACTTATAATTAAGTTAATAAGCAAATATAGTAGAGATAACAGAAAAGGCTTATTTTAAAGACTTAGATTAAGTTAATAAGCAAATAGAGCAGAAATTACAGAAGAAGCTTATTTTAAGAACTTACACTAAGTTAATAAGCAAGAACAGAAATAGGGCCCGTACCAACAACATTCCCTTTCAGACTAGGACTGATGGTCTCACAACAGATTAGGTGAGGCTGGGCAGGACCCTTTCAGACTAGGACCGATGGTCTCACAATAGATAGATGAGGCTGGGACACAGGGTAAATAAGTGGCCAGTAGATAAAGGCTCAAATTCGGGGATTTGGGCAAAGGGCGCATTTAGATTTTGTTTGTTAGGGCCCGTACCAACAGCATTCCCTTTCGGACTAGGACTAATGATCTCACAAAACACTTTGGTGAGGCTGGGCAGGACCCTTTCAGACTTGGACTAATGGTCTAGCAACAGATTAGGTGAGGCTGGGCATGCTTATGCCGATAGGGTAAGTAAGAGGTCACAAGAGGGGGCGAAAGTTAGTGAGTACCAGCGATGACTGAGCGTGCGGTATTAGTAAGTCGCTACTGCATTCCAAGCGCTAAACAGGTGTCTTTTGCTGTGGGACCCTCAGGATGGGACTAGCTCACAGTGGCACAATGGAGATAGAAGGCCGATCAATGGGTAGAATTAGGATTCAGCCTAATTAAAATAGGATTAGGATTTCAGCCTAATCATAGTAATCTAAGACAAGTGCAAACAATCACAATCAAAGCAAACAGTTAAACAATATTTTATCCCAGTTTTATCTTTCATTTATTTCCTTTTATACTAGAACTGTTGCTAAGTTTATTATCTTTATCTTGCTTAAAAATACTAGTAGTTACTTTCACTCACTAGACTTATAGTCTGACCCACTCCTCTATTTCCCCTTTTCCCCCATAGGCCAGTAGAGGCAAGGACAATAGATTTAGATTTCTTGGAGATTCAGTTGTGGAGTTTTTCTTCATGTATTCTTCTTCTTTTTAGTTTTCTTTTCATTTGGCTTTTGATGTACTGGTACATATAAGAGGGATGATCATTATTATTGTACTCTGATTTTATAAGACTGAGATCTATTTTTCATAAGACATGTGTATTTGGTATTTGAGACGTGTGATGTTTTTCAGACTTATTTTATGAAGTAATGATAAGTATTTTAAATGTTTTCGCTGTTATTATTTATTCGTCTTGTGAATCTTAGTCTCTGTGATGCTTTAGCTATACCTATAACGCACCATATCCTTTAGTGTGTCCTTTTTGGGTATACTAAGGGGTGTGGGGTGTTTCACTTGGTATAAGAGCCTAAGGTTATTGGATTCCTAAAACTTGTTTTAAAAATAAAGTAATTTTCAAAAGTAACCTACCTTCAAAAGTATTTTTCATAAAGAAACTCTTAATATAGAAATAGTTTTCAAGTATAAAGACAGTTTTTATAAAAATCGCCTCAAAGTCCAATTCAACCTTCTTTCGATTCTTTCGAGCCTAAATTCTCTTTTCTTTGCATTGTATGGCTGACTGGTCCAGTAGAGCTACGGTACCAGAGGTGCAAGGGCAAGTGTCCAATGCAGCACCGGTGGGTGGAGATCCCATTAATCCACTTGCAACAACCAATTTTTCTAAGCTATGCAAGATTTCACTAATCTAGGAGGCAGAATGTTTTCTGGCATGGAGGATTTTGTAGAGGCACAAGCTTGGTTGAGGAACACAGAGGGAATATTTGGGCTATTAGGATTGGAGGACCGATAGAGAGTTCAGCTTGCATCTTGGTAGCTGAAGGGAGAGCTTAAAGAGGTTCCTAAATCTGAAAACTCTAAGAAGCAATGGTGGAAGAATAAGAAGGATAAGGACAGGAGGAAAGAAGGAGTATCTCAAAAGCATATCAAGAAAGGCGGGAAATGTGATAGTTGTGGATTGGTTGGGCATTTCACAAAGGACTGTAAGAAAGACACAATGAAGGAGAGGTGTTCCAACTTTGGGCAGCCTGGTCATCTTAGTAGAGCTTGTCCTCAGAAGACGGGGCAGAGAATAGGTGCACCTATAGCGCAAATATAGGCTTTGGATGCAGCACCTTCTAGTAATGGACCGGATCGAGGTAGGAAAGTCTCTGTAGAAGGTTTGATTTCTATTTTGGATTTTCCTATTTAGACTCTTTTTGACTCTGGAGCATCGCATTCTTTCATTTCTAGTTCCTTGGTTGATTGTTTTCACTTAGATATTTCTCTAGTAGTAGACCCTATAGTTGTTTCAAACCCCATAGGAGGATCGGCACATTTATCCATGATTTGTAGTGGTTTGAAAATTTTTATACTAGGCGTAGAGTTTGATTGCGACGCCTATGTACTGGGATTTTCGGGATATGGGTTGATTTTGGGGATGGATTGGCTATCCACTTATGGAGCGATATTGGACTGTGAGAGGAGGGTCGTCAAATTAGAGACATGCAGCGGTAGGACTCTCGAGGTTTCTTGCGACCCACAGGGGTAAGTCATGTTGAGCTTCCTTTATTCCCTTGATTCATCACTAGGAGAGCTAGATTCTGTTCCAGTTGTTAGAGATTTCCAAGACATCTTAAGGAGGTTAGGGGACTAACCCCTAAGAGAGCGTTCGACTTTAGGATCTATCTAAGTGACAATGATAATCCAGTGGCATTACCCATGAGACATATGGCTCCTAGGGAGAGGAAGGAGTGAAGTAAGCAGATTGGTGAGCTATTGAAGAAAGGCTTCATTAGACGGAGCATATCTAAGTGGGGAGCGCTAGTCGTCTTTGCTACAAAGGAGGATGGTTCCCTTCGACTTTGCGTAGACTATAGAGAGTTGAATAAGCTCACGAAGAAGAACCGTTACCCACTTCCTAGGATAGACGATCTTTTCGATTAGTTAGTTGGCTCTTCAGTATTTTCTCAGCTTGATTTAGCTACTGGATTTCATCAGCTTAGGGTCGCTGATGATAGCATAGATAAGACAACATTTAGGACACCCGACAGAGACTTTGAGTGGTTGGTTATGCCGTTTGGGCTAGCCAATGCCCCAACCTATTTCATAGATTTGATGAGCCATGTTTTTTGAGATGTCCTAAATAAGTTCGTAGTAGTATTCGTGGACGACATTTTGGTGTTTTTCAAGAGTATGGAAGAGCATGCTATTCATCTTGAGGAGGTTCTTCGTACACTTTGCGTTCATCAGTTGAAGGCAAAATTCTCGAAATGTCACTTTTGGCGTAAGGAGGTGCGTTTCTTGGGACATGTAGTCTCAAGAGAGGGCCTACCGGTGGATCCCACTAAGGTAGTAGCAGTACAAGATTGGAAGGCCCCCAAGAACGCTACCGAAGTTAGAGGCTTCCTAGGTTTGGCTGGCTATTATAGGAAGTTTATTAGAGATTTCGCTAAGATTTCAGCACCGCTTACTCACCTCACTAAGAAGAATGCGACATTCGTGTGGGACGTGGATTGTGAGTATTCCTTCATGATGCTAAAGAGGGCCCTTACTAGTGCACCAGTGTTAGTTTTACCCGACGGAGCTAAGCCTTTTACAGTATACACTAATGCATGTAGGACGGGTCTTGGAGCAATATTGATGCAAGAAGGGAGGGTAGTATGTTATGGAAGTAGACAGTTGAAAACTCATGAGAAGAACTACCCCACCCATGATTTGGAGTTAGCTGCTATTGTTTTCGCACTCAAGTCTTGGAGACATTACTTGCTAGAAGAGAGGTTCGAGCTTTTCACTGACCATAAACCATTGAAGTACCTTTTCTCACAAAAGGATTTAAACTTGAGGTAGTAGCGTTGGATGGAGTTTTTGGCATCATACGACTTTGAGATAGCTTACACTACTGGTAAAGGAAACGTGGTTGCGATTGCATTAAGTAGGAAGAAAGCAATTCTTAGCCCAATGTTCGTGGAGTGGAAAAGCCTAGAGTTTATTTCCACCTTTGATTTTAAGCCCTCTACGGACATTACCCTTGGGTTATTAGCAGCACTTGAGGTTTAGCCTACCCTCATAGATCAGATTGGCTCAAGGCAGCGAGAGGATTTAGAACTTATGGATATTCTAGAGAGGATTAGTAGAGGAGAGGTCTCTAGGCATCTCCAATTTATTCCATTGATAGTAAAGGGTGGATAAGGAGAGATGGAAGACTTTGTGTCCCCTGCACTAGTGATTTGATGAGAGCTATTCTATAAGAAGCACACCATTCCCGAATGACTATTCATTGGTGATAAGATGTATAGGGACATGAAGAGAGTGTTTTATTGGAGTGGCATGAAGAAGGATGTAGCACAGTTTGTAGCTAAGTGTCTTGTATGCCAAAGAGTTAAAGCGGAGCAGCAGAATCCCGGCGGATTGCTTCAACCATTGGATGTACCCGAATGGAAGTGGGATAGTGTTTCGATGGACTTCGTAGAATGTTTACCCCGATCTAGGAAGGGAAATACCATTATTTGGGTGATTGTAGATCGTTTGACTAAGAGCATCCACTTTATTTCGGTCTAGAGTAAGAGGACAACACCTTATTTGGCATCCTTATATGTTCGTGAGATAGTCCGACTTCATGGAGTTCCCTCTAGCATAGTGAGCGATAGAGACCCTATCTTTACTAGCGAGTTTTGGAGAAGCTTGCAAGAGGCTTTAGGAATAAAGCTTAGATTGAGTACGGCCTATCATGCTCAGACGGATGGCCAAACAGAGAGAGTTAATAGATTTGTTGAGGATGTGCATTCTTGATTTTGGAGGAACTTGGGAGGAGCATCTTCCTTTAGTGGAATTCACATATAATAATAGTTTTTAGGCTAGCATTGGGATAACACCTTTCGAAGCTCTTTATGGAAAACCTTGCAAGTCACATTCGTGTTGGTTGGAGTCTACAGAGTGATTGCTACTTGGTCCAAACATGATTAGGGAGACTTCAGCAAAGATTGATTTGATTCGAAGAAGAATGAAGATGGCCCAAGATAGGCAGAATTCTTATGCAGATAAGTGGAGAAGGGACATAGTTTGAAGTAGGAGACTTGGTTTTCATTAAGGTGTCTCCGCTAAGAAAGGTAGTGAGATTGGGATCAAGTGTGAAACTTGCTCCCAGATTCGTAGGACCGTTCCCTATTGTGGAAAGATTAGGGAAGATGGCGTATCGGATAAAGCTACCAGAGAGGCTCACAAGCACGATGTTTTTCATGTTTCTCACTTGAGAAAGTGCTTACATGATTCAGCAGAGGTAGTGGAACCTAGCCAAATTGAGGAAGTTGAAGTGGAGAGAGAAGCATCGGTTCGTCACATTCCTACCAAGATCGTTGGACGTGATATCAAGAAGCTTAGGAATAAGGAAGTCTATTTGGTTAAGGTGCAGTGGGGAGATAGTATTGAGGACTCTATATGGGAGGCTGAAGAGAAAATATGTACCTCTTATCCGTTTCTTTCCGATGGTACGTTTTGAATTTCCTATTTCCATCTTTAGTTTTGAATAGGTTCTTTCCTTTAGTTTCTTTTGGGAGGGTAGATCTTAGGATTTAACATATGGATGGTAGGACTGAATGTAAACATATTACTAGAACAATTTATGTATGATGGACGCTAGTGGTTGCAAGTGTTTGCTAGTGGATGCTAATGGACGCATATATACACACTAGGCACAATTATCTCTTAGGGATTGGCCTAACTAGGTCACTAAAGCATATGCATATGGATGTGTGCTCATTTGCATTTTTATTTTATTTCCATGGTTGCTATAAATGGATGATTAGCATATGATTGTTGCATTTGGATGATGATTGTACCATGCATATAGAACTATCAATTATCATTAGGAAATTGCATTCATTTGGATACATGACACATACATGATTGCATAAAAAGGAGGTCGACTGAATCAGTAGACCACCTAATCTTTTGCATTAGTTAGTGACATTGACACTACACTATTGCATATAACATAAATTGCATTAGAAATCTTTAGGACAATGGATGATGGTTGAATATATGGATGAAAATATTTATTTCATTCTTCTGTCCTTAGAGATTTCGAGGACGAAATCCTTTAAGGAGGGAAGAATGTAACAACCCAAAATTTAAGCTATAATAATTAACTAATAAATTAATTATATAATAAAATAAGTTTGTGAAATTTTCAGAATTGAGCCACGAGAGTTGCACCATAGTGTCCGTGGTAATTTTTTGGTCAATTTCCATATATAATTTGTCAAAATCCGTGCTAAAATGAAGAAGTTACGAAATAAACAAGAGTTGAAGAAAACAGAAAAAAATATAAGGTCAGGTCGACCTCTAATATGCATAGGTCGACCTCAGCATATATTGATCGACATCCAGGTCGACCCGCCCCTTAATATGAACGTGAATTCATCCAGCTTCGAAGATGACTTGTTTTCAACTTTTCTTCAATCCTGTGCGTTCATGCTTCCATCCGAGGGTCCCTAGCGAGCCTATGACGTGGTTGCGCCAGATTTAATCTTCAAATCCAACGGTCTGAGATCGCTAAGCTATAGGATAAATAAGACCCTAGGCCTAGCTATTTTTCTCATTCAGATTTTCTCCTATTTGGGTTCATTGCCAGAGGCTGGAACCTAAATAGAAATTTTTTCTAAGGAGCAAATCTTTTTGATAAAAATATTCTATGTTCTAGAAGTGGATCAAGGAAGACCAAGGAATAGAGCTAAGGACCACATGTGAGTGTTTAGTAATTATTTTAGATTTTTAAGCAATTTAAAATTATAGGGTTCCCAATAGTTGTAGTTTTTCTGCAATTTTGAGACAATTTCTATATAAGTTATTTACAGCTAGTTTTTAAATATCTTTTCAGTCTATTTTATTCAGGTATTTTTATCCAGCTATTTTATTCAGTTATTTATCGTTATTTACTGTTATTTACATTTATTTACATCTGTTTTACGTTAGAATTTAGCCTGTAAATTTTAGTTCCTTTTTGCGCGAATAAAATATAAGAATATAAAAAAAGAGAATAATTCGCCAATATGGATTAAAATAGAAAACAATAAATTTATAGAAATTAGATGTAAAATAAGAAAAACCGTAATAAAAAGAAGATAGACCGAAATAGGCAAATTTGATACATTTGCAAGCATGTTAATAACTAGTGGTTATAACTAAAAAGATAAAACAGAAGAGTAACAATTATAACGTAGGTTATAATTAAGCAGAAAGAACAGAAAGGCTCATTTTAAAACTTTGACTAAGTTAATAAGCAAATTATAACATAGGTTATGATTAGAAATAACAGAAAATGCTTATTTTAAGATTTATAATTAAATTAATAAGCAAATATAGCATAAATAACAGAAAAGACTTATTTTAAAGACTTAGATTAAGTTAATAAGAAAATAGAGCAGAAATAACATAAGAGGCTTATTTTAAGAACTTACACTAAGTTAATAAGCTAGAACAGAAATAGGGCCCGTACCAACAGCATTCCCTTTCAGACTAGGACTGATCGTCTCACAACAGATTAGGTGAGGCTGGGCAGGACCCTTTCAGACTAGGACCGATGGTCTCATAATAGTTAGGTGAGGCTGGGACACAGGGTTAATAAGTGGCCAATAGATAGAGGCTCAAATCAGGGGATTTGGGCAAGGGGCGCAACTAGATTTTGTTTGTTAGGACCCATACTAACAGAATTTCCTTTCAGACTAGGACTGATGGTCTCACAAAACACTTAGGTGAGGCTGGGCAGGACCCTTTCAGACTAGGACTGATGGTCCCACAATAGATTAGGTGAGGCTGGGCGCGCTTATGTTGATAGGGTAAGTATGAGGTCACAAGAGGGGGCGACAGTTAGTGTGTACCGACGATGACCGAGCGTGCGGCATCAATAAGTCGCTACTGCGTTCCAAGTACTAAACAGGTGTCTTTTGCTGTGGGACCCACATGATGAGACTAGCTCACAGTGGCACTATAGAGATAGAAGGCCGATCAATGGGTAGAAATAGGATTCGGCCTAATTAAAATAGGATTAGGATTTCAGCCTAATCACAACAATCTAAGACAAGTGCAAACAATCACATTCAAAGAATACAATTAAAGAATATTTTATCCCAGTTATATCTTTCCTTTATTTCCTTTTATATTGGAACTGTTGCTAAGTCTATTATCTTTATCTTGCTTAAAAATACTAGAGTTACTTTCACTCACCAGACTTATAGTCTGACCCACTCCTCTATTACCCCTTTTCCCCCATAGGCCAGTAGAGGAAAGGACAGTAGATTCAGATTTCTTGGAGATTCAGTTGCGGAGTTTTTCTTCATGTATTCTTCTTCTTTTCAGTTTTCTTTTCATTTGGCTTTTGATGTACTGGTACTTATGAGAGGGATGATCATTTTTATCGTACTCTGATTTTATAAGACTGAGATCTATTTTTCATAAGACATGTATATTTGGTATTTGAGACATGTGATATTTTTCAGACTTATTTTATGAAGTAATGATAAGTATTTTAAATGTTTCCCCTGTTATTATTTATTCGTCTTATGAATCTTAGTCTCTGTGATGCTTTAGCTATACGTATAACGTACCATATCCTTTAGTGTGTCCTTTTTGGGTATCCTAAGGGGTGTGGGGTGTTTTACCTTTCGAAAGCATTTAGGAAGTAGCTTAGCATAGTTAAATAGAGATAACCTTTCGAAGGCATTGATGGCTTCAATACACTCGAAAGGAAAATAGCTGCTGGGTTTCGGCTAGGTCAGAACCAATCCTTTCGAAAGCACTTATTTAAAGGAAAAGATACCCCTTCGAAAGCTAACACCTTTACATAGTATAGCAACCTTCTTTGGAAGCTATTTATAAAAACCCTTTCGAAAGCATGTATTTCAACTATGTTGAAAGCTTTAAGTAAAACAAGGCAAGAATTTAACTTTTGAAAACAAAACAATGTTTCATCCCCATCGGAAGCAACCCTTTCGACACCGTGGCTTCCGCCTTCCTTCCAATCCACCGCGTACCATCTAAGAGATACCTTGTGTATTGGTTTCGATTATGTAGGTTTCGACTGTATGGGTTTCGACTGGTATGGTGCGGAGTCAATGGAGTGAAAGGTGCTGCTATTTGAAGCGGAACCATCTTTTCTGAATTAAAGGCCAAAATTTAGCCACTTTTAGTAATTGCTTTGCAACTACTTGCCTATTTGTAAATCTTTGATTGGTTGCCTAAAAACTTTTCAAATATTTTACAAATAAAACTGTCGCAATCAATCAGATCTAAATTTAAGAAATTATAACGTTAAGCCCTTCCATTTACGAAACCAACATTTGCATAAAAGTCCCTCTTTTAAAATAATTTATTTTCCATAATAAATCAATTGGGAAAAATCCCTAAAAATCGTAGAAAATCTCTTTCATCATATAATCATACATATTAAAATTTTAGACCTAAATTCTTCCTGAAATTCTCGAAATAAATTTTAAACCCAATAATATCATATTTTCCTTTAGAATTTTACAATAAATTTTTCATAACTTGGAAAATTCTGAAAATTAAAACCCATCTTCAATATCATGTTTTACTTAACATGTAACTTTTCCATGGCGTTCTAAAATCAATAACCCTCGGTTTTCACCCTAAAACCATACGAATTTTCCATATAAATGAATTGTTTAAAACAAGCAATCAATACCTTAAGCATATCATCATTCAAAATATCATAGAAACGAGATTAAGTCTTAAATTCGAAGTTATATGATTAGAAAAACAAAAGGAGATGGAATGAATTATTATTCACCTTAAATATGATAAGGAATTTGAGTTTTGTTGTTGATTAATCCTTCCTAGCTTTGATCCTTAGCTTTAGATAGAAATCTTCCTCTATGATAATGGCCGGCTCCTTAGGGTTTTTGCGTTTATTTTAGATTTAAGAAAAATGAATGTGAATGGACAAGGTGAGAACTGTATAGCCGTGTATAATGATGTGGCTATTTTTACTAATATGCCCATGTGTAATCTAATTAGTTAATAATCCATTTAAAGCCCATTCATTTTATTATTAAGCACGACCCCCTTATAAATTTTATTCAAATCTCAATACCCTTATCATCATTAATCTATTTAATTTATCTAATTAAATTTTCTAAATAATGTTACCAAAAATTAGGGTGTTACAGGCTCCCTCCTTAAAGAATTTCGTCCTCAAAATTCAGTAAGGACCAAATACTAAACATAACAATCATCTGTAACAACTCCTAACAACCATAACAATCATACTAGCCTATCGGACTAGTAATTATCTATTTATATCTAATATAGACATACCCTCAAAGTAGATCAGGATAAGTATCTCTAATCCTGGCCTTTGTCTCCCAAGTACAGTCCTTCTCGTTGTCGCTCCACTGAACTTTCACCAACCTGACTGTCTTGTTCCTTAATCTTTTCTCATCTAGCTACAACCCGAACTGGTTGTCTAACAACAGTCAAATTAGGCTCTACTACTAAGTCTTCCAACTCTGTTGGAGGAATAGTAGTCTTTAGATCATGCACATACTTATAAAGATGAGACACATGAAATACATTATGGACACCTGCTATACTGCTCGGCAACTCTATTCTATATGTGAGGTTTCCCATCCTCTCTACAATCTGGAATGGACCAACATATCTCGGAGCTAACTTCCTTGACCTTCCAAATCGCACCACACCCTTCATAGGTGATACCTTAATGAAAACCTTATTTCCGATTGAGAATTCTAGGTCTTTATGCCTCTTAACTGCGTAACTCTTCTATCTGGACTGAGCTTCTTTCACCCTTCCTCGGATTAACTCAATCTTTTCTGACGCCTCTCTAACCAAGTCTGGACCTAAGACTAATTTGTCTCCAGTCTCCAACAACATGCTGGTGATTTGCATAGTCTTCCATACAAAGCTTCGAACGGCGCCATTCCTATGCTAGTTTGATAACTATTATTATAGGAAAACTCAACCAAATGTAGGTGATCCTCCCAAGATCCACCAAAGTCTAATACACAATCTCTTAGTAGATCCTCGAGTACCTTATTGACTCTCTTTGTCTGCCCATCTGTCTAAGGGTGATATGAAGTACTCATATTAAGCTTGGTACCCATCACTTCTTGTAGACTCTTCCAGAATTCACTAGTGAACCAAGCATCTCTGTCACTGACTATACTACTAGGAACTCCATGCAGTCTAACTATGTTCTTCAGGAACAATTTAGCTAAAACATGTGTCGTTCTGGTTGACTTAACTGGAATAAAATGGGCACTCTTGGTCAATCTGTCTACTATAACGCTTATATTTTCATTACCTCTATTAGGCCTTGGCAACCCGTCTATAAAATCCATGGATATTGAATCCAATTTCCAAACTGGAATCTCTAAAGGCTGAAGCAACCCACTCGGCTTCTGATGTTCGACTTTCACTTGTTGACAGTTTGCACACTGCCTAACCCACAAGCCAACATCCCTCTTCATACCTTCCCAATAGAAGCTCCTCTTCATATCCTGATACATCTTGGTCCATCCAAGGTGAATCATGTTGGACTGATGACATTCTCCAAGAACTTCTTTCCTCATGTCCTCAATATTCGGAACATGCAATCGTCCCTTCATTCTCAACCATCCTCTTTGGTCAAGGCTAAATCCTTTAGATCATCGATCTCGGTTCCATCCTCAAGCCTTCTGATCCTCTCAGCCAACACTGAATCCTCCTTCTGCTTAGAAGCAATTTTCTTAATCAATACCGATCGAACTTCTAAATAAGACAACCTGGTGGAACTCTAAATAGAACCAGCAGTCGATCTTAACTGCACATCACAACTGACTAAAGCTTCTAAATCTTTCCACTCTGCCAACATAGCTAACACCACACTCTGGTGTTTTCTGCTAAGAGCATCTGCTACCTTATTACCTTTTCCTGGTGTATACTCTATACCAAAATTATAAGCAGCCAAAAACTCCAGCCATCTCTGCTGCCTCATATTCAACTCCTTCTGAGAGAATAAATACCATAAAGACTTTTGATCGGTATAAAGCTCAAACCTATCCCTAAGAGATAATGTCTCCAAATCTTCAATGCGAAGATCACAGCTGCCAACTCCAAATCATGAGTAGGATATCTAACTTCATGTGGTCTAAGCTGCCTAGATGCGTAGGCAATCACTTTACCATTCTACATCAATACTGCTCCCAAACTAGTTCCGCATGCATCAGTATATACCACCAAACCTCGGTTTCCGTCTGGAACTACTAACACGGATGCATTGGTCAACAAATGCTTCAACTTAAAGAATGCTTCCTCACATTTGTCGGACCAAACAAACTTCACCACTTCCCTGGTTAGCTTAGTTAAGGGTGCTGCTATCTACGAGAAATCCTTAATGAATCTCCGGTAGTAGCCAACATGTCCAAGAAAACTCCTGATCTCAGTTACCATCTCTAGTCTCTTCCAATTATTCACGGCTTTGGTCTTATCTGGATCGACTGATAATCCTTTCTCTGAAACTACATGACCAAGAAATTTAACTTCTTTCTTCTAGAAATGACACCTGGTAAACTTTGCCTTTAGCTTATTCTGCCTCAGCGTCTCAAGTACCACTCTAAAATGAACTTCATGCTCTTTATCATCCTTAGAGTAGACTAGAATGTCATCTATAAACACCAGCAAAAACCTACCCAAATACTCTCGGAAAACTCGGTTCATCAAATCCACAAAGAAAGCAGGTGCATTCGTTAATCCAACTGGCATCACCAACCACTCATATGAACCATACCAAGTTCGAAATGCTGTCAAAGGAATATTGTCCTCCACCACTCTTAACTGATGGAAACCTGTCGCCAAATCTAATTGGAAAAACACTCTGGCTCCACTCAACTGATCAAATAGATCATCTATTCTGGGCAAAGGATACTTATTCTTAATTGTCCTTTCGTTTAACTTACGATAGTCAATGTACGTCCTTAACAATCCATCCGGTTTCTTTATGAACACCGCGGCTGCTCCCCAAGGCGAACTGCTTGGTCTAATAAAACTCCTTCCTACTAGATCCAAGCTGCACCTTCAATTCCTTCATCTCAGTCGGTGTCATCCTGCTAGGTGGTCAACTTATAGGTTTGGCTCCGGCACAAGATTTATTCTAAACTCAACAGCTCTTTTCGGTGGTAGTCTAGTGAATGGCTCAAATACATCTGCAAACTCTCTTGCTACCCGAACTTGATTTAATTCATTTCCTACCTCCATAGCATTAAGTAAAGCACTAATACTCCGGTCAGTATTCTCTACTAAGAATATTACTCGGTTATGACTATCAAGGTGTCTCAGTGATATTTCCCTATCTTGGCAAAATATTCTAGCCTCATACCTACCCAACCAATCCATACCCAAAATGATCCCAAAATCTACGAAATCAATAACATATAAATTGTAGGTAAACTTATGACCTAACAAGTCAAGTTCTAACTGGTCACACCTTAACCCTAAAGTGGCATACCCTCCTATTGGATTCGCCACCCTTTAGGAAGTACCAAGGTAGGTGGGTTCTAAACTTAATCTATCAAACAAACACTAAGATATAAATGAATGTGATGTACTGGTATCAAAAAGTACCCTAACTAGTATACTCTGAATCAAAAACGTACCTTCCATCATAGTTTTTCCTTTATCAACTGCAGTAGGCCTAGCTGTTCCAATAGAAAAGACTTTTCCTTTGTCCTCCCAAACTGGCTCTGGACATTGATTCTTATAATGCCCAACTTAATCACAGTTGAAACACTTCACGTTCTTCTTATGTGCAGCTTTCTTCCCATTTCCTGACCGACACTCATTCACAGACTGACCCTTCATGTCACACTTATAGCAAACTATCTCAACCTTTGACTTTTTAGCAGTATCTCCCTTTTGGACTCCCTTCTTTTTAAAGAACTTTCTCTTCTTCCCCTGAGGACCATGAACTTCCTCTGGTTTCTCCTTAGCAAAATCAGCAAGTAACTCCTCATGGCGAATGGCCATCTCCACCAACACATTACAAGGATCATAGACATGTGTCATGGTCATTCTAACAAGCTCGGGCCTCAATCCTAGAATGAATCTCTCATTCCTTTTGATGTCAGTATCTATAATAGCATATTCATATCGAGACAACTCTTCAAACTTAGTAGCATACTCGGCTACTGACATCTCTCCCTGAACTAGGTCTATAAACTTCTTCATCATCTCTGACTTAGCAAACTCAAATACAAACTTCTGCTCAAATCTTGTTTGAAAATCATCTTAAGTTAACTGCTCTTCCGGAACTCCGGCAGTGACACTATTCTACCAATGTAGTGCTTACCCCTGCAACTGTCTAGAGGCCGACCTTCTCTTTTTCCCATCATTAAGACCTAAATTAGTAAATATACGCTCATAATGCAACAGCCAATTTTGAACCTCTATGGCACTCTACGTTCCCAAGAATTGCTTTCCACCTAAACTAGCGTAATCTCTACTCAGCAAAGCATAATTATTCCCAACTGGAGCCACATGACTAGCTCCTCCTACATTTCCAACAACACCAGCAGCAGCTCCTGCTTGCATCAACCCAACAAAGAACTAATACATCGCCCCCATATCTACTGGTGGATTTCCACCACCCCCATTGGCATCAACATTTTGATTAATAGCATTAGCCGGTCGACCCGGGTTTCTCCTTTTAGGGGGTCGAGCATTTCCATTAGTTGTGGTGCTTCCTCCACCGAGATTTCCTCTTCAGTTTCCAGCTTCCAAATCTCCTTTCTCGTAAATCTGCATACGAACCTTAGTAAGAAATAGAAGAACGATCTAAGAGAGCGGGGAATACGCATTTATATATGTAACAATATATATTAAATACAAGTACGTTACTATAGCGTTAACCCAAACCCCGATCTTATTATCTAATTTATTGGATTACGTTTGGAAAATCTTTTAGGTTTAAGTTTCTTTTAAAGTTTCATAAACCTTTGCTCTGATACCAACTTGTAACATCCTCTTACTCAGAGCCCCAAAACTAACGGCTATGGATGCTGCAGTCATCCATAGTTATTAATCCTCGGCGACCAAATACGACGATATTAGATACATTGATACACAAACATAAGAATATGGAAAAATTCTAAACAGCAAACAAATTCCACATTCCATTTCAAAATATTCCAAAGTGATTACATAATCCCAATACACAAACCACGTTCATATAACATATAATTAATACAAAATACGCCAAGAGCGACATATGAAGATGCCTCCATGGATAATCAGAGTATATAATAAGGCAATAAAACAAATTTTCCTTTACAATCAAAACACACAGCGGAAATAAAAGAACTCTAATTACAAGCTTGCCTCATGCACGTCCTCTGAAGCTTTATTCGTTTAAAGAACACCTGGATACCTTAACCCTCAACCTACTCAAAGTCAATTGAGTACCCAAGAGTTTAAGGGGAAAACAAAAACTTCGAGTCAGACAAAAAGCTTGGTATGAACAATAATCTACCATCTTAAACCATTTAGATATCTAGTGAGACCACGCCGCTTAGCGGAACGGGTTTTCCCTCACTAGTATCCTAAAACAATTATAAAACCATAAACTGTGGTTCATGCATCCACAATGGTTAAAACATAGTATTTAAGAAAACATTATGATGATATGCAAAACAAGTAAATCAAATCTGGATTAGCCATCCCCATTTATTTTGACTATCTGTCTCCATTATAGTTTTAAGGATCACCATTAACCTGTTAAATGTTTATGGACTTTCTATCCAATTTCATAGTTTTCATGGGATCACTAAGAACCTATTGGTAGCTCTAATATCTTTCCTATTATCCTAGTTTTCATGGGCTAACTAGGAACCTATTGACTATCTATAAATATCGTAACCCGGATATAGTTTTCATGGACTAATTATAAACCTATTGGCCCTACCAATATCAAATCATAGTTTTCATGGGCTGACTATGAACCTATTGGCCCGTGCCAATATCTTAAATTTAGATTTTAACATTTCTTAAATTATATTCATTACTGGGTCAACCTAGCTGGTTATTCTGCCCTTCCCTAAAATACTGTTATGGATTAATAACAATGTGAATAAGTATATGGAGAAGTATTCATAACAACAAATAATACCATCACCTGTGGTTTATCATCTTCCTTATATATATATCCTGGTTAAACCCTTTAACCTTTATAATCAATGAAAACTTCTTCATTTCAAAACCCTTTGTTTACTTATTGCATTTTTATTCCTTTAAATTGAGATTAGTTTATGTTTTGAAACCTTAAAACATCTCTTTTGCAACCTCTGGACATCCTCCGTCGAAAGCATAAACTTCTTTTCAAAACATAATAAACATACCTTTCGAAGCCCTTGTTAAATATTCTCTTTCGAAACCAATTATACCTTTCGATGGTATCAAAACGTTCTTTAAAACATAGCTTCGAAACAAATAAAAGTACCCTTTCGAAAGCATTGGGTTTACTCTTTAAAAACATCCTTTGGGTCAAAATGGTTATATACGAAAGTATCTCTTTTGAAACCAATTATAAAATTGTTTGGGGAAAAAGTTGATAGTGTCAGAACCATCTAGTCGAGAACAACAACCTTTTAAATTAAAATATCGAAGGATAGAGTCGAAACCCCCTTTCGACTCCATTGCCTTCAAAACCCTTAACCCCTTTCAAAAGCATTTAGGAAGTTGCTTAGCTTAGGTTAAAACAAAGATAACCTTTCGAAGGCATTGATGGCTTTAATACACTCGAAAGAAAAATAGCGGCTAGGTTTTGACTAGGTCGGAACCAATCCTTTCGAAAGCTCTTATTTAAGGGAAAAGGTACCCCTTCGAAAGCTAACACTTTTACATAGTATAGCAACCTTCTTTGAAAGTTATTTATAAAAACCCTTTCGAAAGCATATATTTCGACTATGTCGAAAGCTTTAGGTAAAACAAGGCAAGAATTTAACTTTTGAAAACAAAACAAGGTTTCGTCCCCATTGGAAGCAACCCTTTCGACACCATGGCTTCCGCCTTCCTTCCAATCCACCGCGTACCATCTACTAGATACCTTATGTATTGGTTTTGACTATGTGGGTTTCGACTGTATAGGTTTCGACTGGGATGGTGCAGAGTCAATGGAGTCGAAAGGTGCTGCTATTTGAGGGGGAACCATCTTTTCTGAATTAAAGGCTAATATTTAGCCACTTTTAGTAATTGCTTTGGAACTACTTGCCTATTTGTAAATCTTTGATTGGTTGCCTCAAAACTTTTCAAATACTTTACAAATAAAACTGCCGCAGTCAATCAGATCTAAATTTAAGAAATTATAACGTTTAAGCCCTTTCATTTACAAAACCAACATTTGCAGAAAAGCCCCTCTTTTAAAATAATTTATTTTCCCTAATAAATAAACTGGAAAAAATCCTTAAAAATCATAGAAAATATCTTTCATCATATAATCATACATATTAAAATTTCAGACCTAATTTCTTCCTAAAATTCTCGAAATAAATTTTAAACCTAATAATATCATATTTTCCTTTAGAATTTTACAATAAATTTTCCATAACTTGGAAAATTCTAGAAATTAAAACCCATCTCCAAAATCATCTTATACTTAACATAAAACTTTTCCATAGCATTCTATAATCAATAACCCTCGGTTTTCACCCTAAAACCGTACGAATTTTCCATATGAATGAATTGTTTAAATCAAGCAATCAATACCTTAAGCATATCATCATTCAAAATATCATAGAAATGAGATTAAGTCTTAAATCCAAAGTCATATGATTAGAAAAACAAAAGGAGATGGAATGAATTATTATTCGCCTTAAATATGATAAGAAATTTGAGTTTTGTCGTTGATTAATCCTTCCTAGCTTTGATCCTTAGCTTTAGATTGAATTTTTCCTCTTTGATAATGGCCAGCTCCTTAGGGTTTTTATGTTTATTTTAGATTTGAGAAAAATGAACGTGAATGGACAAGGTGAGAAGTGTATAGCCATGTATAATGATGTGGCTATTTTTACTAATATGCCCATGTGTAATCCAATTAGTTAATAACCCATTTAAAGCCCATTCATTTTATTATTAAGCACGACCCCCTTATGAATTTTATTCAAATCTTAATCCCCTTATCATCATTATTTTATTTAATTTATCTAATTAAAATAATGTTATCAAAAACTAGGGATGTTATAGTTTTAAAGTGAGTTAATCTCACTTTTAAAATAGTTTAAAAAATTGTGAGAAATATAAATTGTTATTTATACTGTTTAAATTTGTGTATATTGCTTGTTTGGATTTTATTTCCGCTTGAAAGCGGAAGGCATAAGTAACCATTATTTTGTTGGGGACAAAAGCAAGAGGAAGTTGAAGTGCATTCGTAGCGAATAGGTCGCTACAAAACACTTCGAAGAACATACACATATGTGATTTATAGAGGACTTTGTAAAGAGACCCTAAGGGGTTTATCACCGTTATTGATTTATTTTTATATGCATCTTGCTTATATAAATGTTTGGTTGTTGTTTGAGATGTTAAATTAGCAAAATTGTTGAATAGTGGAATAGTCACACTTTCACGCTTTGAAATCGCACTATTGCACTTTGAAATTTCATCTCTTTAAATCTTGTGTTTATAACCATGTGCTTATGTTTGTGTCACTTAATATTTGGTCGCCTTTGCATTTTTTAAAATGTTGTTTGGACGAAGTTTGATGGCTCAAAAAAAGTTATAACACCTAACTTTTAACAACCCAAAATTTTGGTAATTGTATTTTAAATGTTTAACTAATTTTAGATAATAAATTTACAGTATTTTTGGAATTTAATAATTTGAATCCAAATACGATTAATTATTTAAATATTTGAATTATAAATTAAATATTAATTAAATGGATTTAATAATATTATTGAACTCCTTTTAATTAATAAATAATACTGATGAATTCAGTTTGTAGATTTATTTACAAAAATAAATAAATCGGGTAAATATCGATAATTTGATCGAAACTATAAAACGATATTCAAAAATGTGAAATTATCACTCTGGAGCACTGTCGCATATTTTGAAGAAACTAGTGCCATTAGATTCGGAATAATAAACTATTGTGCGCCGTCGAGTTTTGTAACGATTAGACGTACCATTTGGTCGTGCGAGCTCGAAACGCATAGCGATTAATTTTAAATATAATTTGATTTAAAAATCTAACTTCCATATACTTTGAAATTAGGTCACAAAAATAGTTCCACTGTGTTCGGAATAGGGGTATTTGGTATAGAACGCCAGTCGACACATTTCGATTGGAGCTTGAGGTTTTTGTACGTTGAATATTTTAGAATAAAATAAATATATGCTTTACTTTATAGCCCATACCCCTTAACTTACTCTTCCACCTCAGTCCCACGCCTATCCCCATATCCTTCTCCCTTATAAGTGTGGCTTGCAAATAAGAAACAAAGCTTACTCTTTAAAAATCAAATTTCAAAATTAAAATTCCACACTCAACTAGAAATTGCAGAACTTGATTCTTTAGCTTAATTGAGGCATGTTCTTCGATTTATACCCATCTTGAAGTGTGCACCATAGATTCAGGGTGTTCGACTTTAGGATGTAGACCTAGGGTTTTTGATTATGTTGGATTCGAGAAGAATTAGTTGAAATGCAGGTTGGATTCGTGTGTGTGAGGACATTTGGTTTTAGTGTTGAGTTTTTTGAAGTGTTTAGAGCTATGTTGGGAGTTATGACCTATACGAGGTCGAGGTGGGATTTTTTGGTCGCATTCCATTTGGGGACAGCGAGCATGAGGTGGTGGTGGCTGGCAGGTCAAGCTCGAGGGGAGAATCGTAATGGTGAAGTCGGATTGTCATTTAGCGGAGCGAAGCTCCGTGTCCATAAGGATGGGAGCATGAATTTGGACATCGAGATTTGTATAGGCATTTGTATAGAAGAGGGAAGATAGATTAGAAGGGGGGATTTGATTAGGTTGAGTAATTATTGCAATTGATTAGTGATTAGTGAATTAAATTGTTTAATTAAGTCGATAACTTATAAATCAAATATCTTTTATATATAAGGTCAAATTCAGACACCGTTCGTTGCGTTGCACTCCTATAGACAATATATTCGCAATGGAGTTAGTTTGGTAGAATTTGGAGCAAGCAAAAATTTATGCTAAAATCGAATGCTCGTTCGGTTTTAGTCCAAACCGGAACGCTTCGGCGAAAACAGAAATCAATGTGAGTTTAACTCACATTCAATTTTACTACATCATATCTATGATGCTATAAACTATTATTGATTGCTTAGATGTTAGTTAAATTTTTTGATTGATTTTTTGGTTGAATTTTCATTTGGAAAATGGATGACATATTAAGTTGATTGTTATGAACCCATATGGTTATATATAATGTCCCTAACCATTGTTTTGCAGGGTGAATTTGTAGTTAGAGTCCCGAAGGGGTTTCTCGCCAATAATTATTTATTTACATCCTTATGCTGTTATATTGATATTTAATTGAAATAAATCTTGATATTCCATTTAACTTGTTTAAGTGTCATCATACCGATTTTCGCTATACCGTCATTTATTGATTCATCCCCAAAACTCTACCGTGTGTGTTTTGAACTTAAGCTTGTGTTTTCATTAAATAGAATTTTCAAATTCTTTAATCATATTAATTACTAGTATTCTAAATTAATTTACCATTTTAATTAATGGCTATTTAAATTAATTAACTGTTTTAACTAATGATGTTTAAAGTTAACTAATCATACATTTAATAATTTTGGAATTAAATAATTACTTTAATTAATGATGTTTTGAAATTTATTAATCTATTTGATTAATGATTTTTGAATTTAATTAAATCATTTTAATTCATGATTTTAATTAATGATGGTTTTAAATTTAATTAATTATTTTAACTAATTATATTTGAAATTTATTTAATCATTTTAATTAACGATGTTTTATAGTTAATTAATCATTTTTTATAATTGATGTTTTGTATTTAATTTATCGTTTTAACAAATGATGTTTGAATTTAATTAATCCAATTAATTAATGATTATTTGAACTTAATTAATTGTTTTAATTAATGGCATTTAAAATTATTTAATCATTTTAATTAATGATGTTTGAGATTAATTATTCATTTTAATTAACGATTCTTTGAATTTAATAAATCTTTTTGATTAATGATATCTAAAGTTAATTAATTGATTTAATAAAAGTGATTAAAGTAAATTAACTAATATAATGAAAGTATTTTAAAGTTAACTGATTTAGTGTTTTAAAGTTAATAAACTGATTTAATAAAGATACTAAAGTTAATTTACTAATTTGATAAAAGTGTTTTAAAGTAAAATAATTGATTTGGTTATTTAAAAGAGATTATAAATGTGATTAATTATCTTTCAGGATAATTAATATTGTTTTAACTTTTAAATAGTGGTTTATAAATGAGAAAATTCTGTAAAAGGAATTATTTATAAATAAAGCTAAGTGTAAATTGTTTTAGGTTTATAGTAAACAATGTTTTGATGACATTTGTTTTTGACCCTTGTTTTAATACATTTAGTATTATAAAATTTGTCTTTTAAAAGAACATTTTAAAAGTTATTTCTAAAAGTGTTTTACCAATACTGTAATAGGGAAATCAAGCACAAGTTTTGTTTTAAAAAGTAAAATTCGATTCATTTATGGAAAATAATTCTGTAAAAGATATCGCTTATATGGAAAGGATTTAGTCATACTTTTAATGCTAAACGTTGAGACTTGGACTCGTTACTACCTTGAAGGTTAAAAATATCGTCAAGGCAATGCCTAGATGTAACAATACCTCAACTTGCCTGGCTTCATTCTTAACAAGGAGATAACACTTGTTTGGAATCGACGAGTAGTGTTAAATATACGATATTTAATTTCCAAATACGACCATTTTAATTATCCCTAATAGTTGATTTATTAATTATCAGATTCAGCTTTCTTCATGGTGTATCGTTACCTTAAAAACGATTTGCTACTCTTTGAGCTTTGTTATCCTTTATCGAAAATGACTAAACCCGAAGCGCGAAAGGAGGCCACGTTATGTGGGTTTGCTCCCACTAGGATATTTCACATCTTATTTAGATTGGATTCAGTTCTGCACTTAGATGTGGAAATATTCGAATTCTCGGTAAGGTTTGGCGGGGTCCGGCTTGAAGATTCCCGAGAAGTGTCACATAATATGTGGTGGAGCTCAGAAGTACATTTCTAGAGTTATACTTCAAGGGGGGTGCACCTTCCTAGTCATTTGTTGAAAATTTTCCTTTCCTTATTTGATTGGAACCTTTGAATCTATTTTTCTTTAATTGTAATGGGAAGAGTCAACTACTCTTCGCGGTGTGTAATTATTGATTTTGTCTTAACTTACAAGTTTGGACTGTTATCTTTTTTATCCATTCTGTCCAGTTTGGATTTTTCTCGGATTATTTTCATTTTTTCAAGTCTGGTTTTGAATACTATTTATGCCCATTCTTATTTGGATTTGTTTCCTGTTGTTTAGCTCTACCCTTTCTTGTATGGATGTTATTCTTGTGAGATAAAAACCTGTTCCGCGTTAGCGGCGTGGTCTCAGAACTTTTATATCTTCACCATATCACTTGAATTTTCTCATGCTGGTATTTTCAGACTGATACGCTGTTATTTTATTATAATGCTCGGGTTAGATCGAGTATTTTCCAAGGTTGGCTTTGGTGTTATGGAGATCTTGGAGAGGAGCTTGAGGTTTACCTATCGTACTGTTTTATTTTCCGCTGTATTATATAGTATCCATATCAGCAATTGTAAGGTCAGGATTTTATATCTGTCCGGCTGATATGGTTTGTTTTTAACCCTGATATACTATGTATTTTTGGAGTGACAGTTTTTACTATCCTTGTTAGGTTATATGTTGTCGATTCTGCTGTGAGATTATGATTTTCTCTGTTCTTTGTTCTTTTCTTCTTATTTACCATAATAATTTGCCCTTTTGTCGATTGGATGTTCGACAATTGAAAATAGTGATAGTATTCCATGTCGACTTTCGATGTTCCAAAAGGCGGGTCATTACATAACTCCAAAGTGTTTAAAAATTAAAAAAGTTTTGGTCGTGGTTTTGAAGTTCGAATGTTAAGTTTTAAAACAATTTTTAACCGAGTTTTGTTGACTTCAAAAGTCTCAAAATTTTTGTGAATGCATACTACACTTGTAGTATAATGTTCTAGAAATATAGTATAGTATTCATACTTTGTAAAAACGTGGAGAAAATTTTAGGTTGAAAAGAACCGGTTTAAAGGAATTTTTCATACCCTTTTAGCGGCAGTTTTGCGGTAGTTTTTAAACTTTGTAAAATGGTTTTAAACTTGATTTTTCTAGTTCAATCCTTTTAGCGAACAATTCTAACATATATTTAAGTGTTTTAAAAGTGGTTTGAAATTTATATATATTTTAGATGATATTATATAAATTATCGAGGAAGAAGTTTTATTTCAAAAAATAAGGAAAGGATAGGGTTTTGAGTTTTTAATATAAATTAAACTTGAGATTTTCTTTTTAAATGATATTTGAAATGGTTGTTTTAAACCATATTCAAGTATTTTTGAGTTTTTAAGTGAAAAGGAAGCATGGATTACAACACCGTTGTTGTGATAAATGTTTTTTAAGAATTGAGAAATAAGTCATGGATTATAACGTTTTTGTTATGATAAATGATTTCAAAAAGTAGAGAAGAATTCATGGACTATAACACTTTTTTTATAATAAATGATTTCGTGAAGTTATTTACAAAACTTGTTACTTGATTTGATAAGTGTTGTTATTTTTAAATGTTTGAAGGAATTTTGTTTTAAAGATTATAATAAGTCGATTTATAAATGATATTTTATAAAAGAAGAAGTCTTTAAAAGGATTGTTTTAAAGGTAAAGCTAAGGGTAATTGGTTTTGGATTTATGGTAAATAATGTTTTAATGACATTTTTTAACCCTTCATTTTGATACGCTTAGAAATATAATTAGCACTTTGGATATTTTAAAGAGTGTTTTTAAAGTGTTATAAATATCGGTGATGTGAAAATCAAGCACAAGTGTGAGTCAAATGTTTTAAATGTTTAAAGGTTTGATTTCGTTCATGAAAGGATTTAGTCTTATCCTTAGGACCAAACATCAAGAAGGTTAATTCATTACTATTTACGAGATTTAAAAACCAAAATGTCTAGGCAACACCAGGTGCAACCAGTGCTTGACTTACTTGGCTTCATTTTTAAGCGAGGGATAGTATGAGTTGGAAATTGAAGTTTGGTGATGAGGGTAAGAAATTTAATTTCCATAAACGATATTACTTGTATGAAAAGGATTTATGCATATACTTAACACTTAACGTCGAGATATGGAAATTCTCATCTATCTCGAAAGTTAAGAATATATGTTGAGGCATGGTCTGAGAGGAAACAATGTCCCAACTGTTTGGCTTCATTATTAACTGGGGGATAATGCAAGTTTGAAATCGACGAGTGGTGATAAGGGTTTGAGATTTAATTTTCATATACGATTATTTTGCTATTCCCGATAGTTGATTTACTAACTATTGATTCTATTATCTTCTTTTGTTTTGTCAAATTAAGACGATTTGTTGCTCATTTGAGCATTGATATCCTTTGTCAGAAATGTATAAAACCATAGAGGGAGTGGATACCAAGCTATGTGGGGTTGCTCCCATTAGGGTATCTTCACATCTACTCTAGATTAGATTCGGTCGTATGTGTGCAGATATGTGAAATACTCAAATATTCGGTAAGGTTAGGAGGGTCCGACTTGAGCATTTTCGAGAGAGTCATAGAATATATGACCCTCTCCAGTATATTTTCTAAAGGTATACTTATATAGGGGGGCACCCTCCTAGTCATTGTTTGAAAAAAAAATATTCCTTATTTTTGATTCAAACCTTTGAATTAATTCTTTTTTAATTGCATCAGGAAGTGTCTTGCACTCTTCTCGATATTTAATTATTTATGTCCATTATTTTATACTTGGATGTTGTTCTTATGAGGTAAAACATCAATGTTTGGTGGCGACATCTCACAGGTTATTATATGTCCATCATATTTTTTGAGTTTTCTCATGCTGTTTTTTCCAGACTGATTCGGGTGTTATTTTATTATAATGCTCGGGTCAGACCGAGTTTTTCTAGATTGTCGTTGGTGGGACATGGATCCCATGGAGTAGGGCTGGATGTTCACCTGTTGTAGTATTTTTATTTTCCACTATATTATTATGTATATCCATCAGCAATTATAAGGGTTAGAAGTTGTAATTGTCCAGGCTGATGAGGTTTGTTTTTAACTCTGATGTACCATGTATTTTAGAGTGATAACTTTTACTATCTTTGTTATATTATATGTTATTGTTCCCTTGTAAGATTCTGTTTCCCCTATTCTTTTTCTTTATTTTACCCTAATAATTTACCTTTTCAACACTTGGATGCTTGGCATTCTAATACCTTTGATGTATTAAGACCCGACTTTCGAGGGATGAAAAGGCGGGTCGTTACAGAATGGTATCAGAGCTGAAAGTTAAGCAACACCGTAGAATGAGTGGAGAGTATTATATATACGAGAGCATATTTGTTATTGCTATAAAAACATATTGTTTTAATTGGTCTATTGAGTTATTTATGAATTCCGGTCGAGAAGTGGGATGCCACGGCGTTGATAGGGATTTCTATACACTCGAACATAGCAAACAAACATGATATTGATTTTTGAAACATTGGTAAATGAAATATTTTACCTAGGATTATATATTTTATATATAAAGGAATAATTTTCAAATTTATATAGTTATTTATGGTATGTTTGTTTATTAATGATAATATTTCTTTATCTTCATTATGGTTTGATTTGTCATGCTCGGATAGTTTAGGAGCATTGACTATTGTTTGATAATTTTTAATTTATGCTCGACTAGTTTATGAGCATTTATTATTTGATAATTATGGGTACATCAAAACAATCCCCTTTTAAATTAACTTTCACAATTTGACTATATGGTGTTCGAAGAAAATGTTAAGTTAAAAGCCATCTTTTAGTAAAGTTGTTTAATATAATCTAATTAGGAAGACAAGACATTTAGTTGATAAGTAATTGTGAAAAGTTTATTATAATAAAGGAAAGTTATTATAATATAAGATGATTTGAAAGGTACATTTTATATGAGTATGATATATAAAATGATTTATATGATTTATAAAGGGTGTTTTATAAGTAAAAAGGGTTTTTGAGAATTTAAATTTCGTATTGCTTGAAATGATTTCAGAAAGATTTTGAGAAAAGAAATAGTAGTATTACTTGAAAGTATTTGTAAGTACAAATATTTCAAAAAGAAATTTTAGGAAAGATACATTTTTTCTTTGGATAGTTCGAGGAAAACTTATCGACTAGTTTTGTGGTAATCTGAATAATCTTCTAAGTGACGATCGAACTTGTACTTAGTAAATTATTCTCTTTATCATTGTGCGATCAAAATGAATTCAAATCTGAACGAACCCAAAGCAAGTGTTAGTAAATAAAGTGTTAAAGTTACTATATATATATAAATATATGCAGTATGATTTCAAAGGAGATTTTGAAATAAAAAATGGATATTTAGTTCTCAAGTTTCCTTAAAGAAAATTGATTTAAAATAAAAGGAATTTTGATAAATGATTTGATAAATGAAATTTTTAACTCTTGGATCGAAAAGAGATAATGTAACACAAGTTTTTAAATGGGTTAAATTGGATATGAAGGTTTTAATAAACTTCGTTTTATTAAAACCGTATCTCTATTTAATCATCTAAGTCACATAAACTATTTGATGTTATTGGACCGACTAATAAACGTCTTTACGTTAGGGATGTCTAAGGGAAAGTAGACTCCAGGACTGAGTTTGGATACCAACATCCTACTCTTCTTAGCTACTTACCAGACCGGATAAGTAAAGAGGTCAAAGTAGTCGACTCAGTTTTAAGTCTTACATTATGTTTGGGCCTCCATCTGAATTTTGAAAAGTAAAATGAAATTGACATTTTGTGTATACTCTTAGGATTAAAAGAGTAAAATACAAGTAAATAAGAGTGAAGTAAGTTTTTAATTTAATGTTTTATAAAGACATGTCTTTATAACATGTTTATAAACCTAAGTGGAAATTTGTGAAATGGTTCATAAATAATTTTAGTATTGAATTAAATACTATAAATGAAAATGAAAGTGATTTAGAAACAGCTATTTTACTTTACATAAAACTACGAATCATGGCGGCCTCTCTATCATGAAATCGGCGTCTCTGAACCCCCCTCTTCCATCTCAACTCTCCCTCCCCCTCTCGAAACGACCTCTTCTTTCATCTGCCATTTTTTCGCCTTCTATCTGAATGGCAAAGAACCGTAAACTCATGGATAGATTCGCTGCCTCTATTGAATCGGCTTCGCAAACTAGATCTGGGCAAAAAATTTCGTCTTCCGATACATCTGTCGTCCTTCCAAAATCTCACCATGACTCTACTCCCGAGTCGCAACTGCATTGGGGTCTGCTTCGCATCCTCCTGCTGGGGATGGTTTTGCCTCATCAAATTCTATCACGAACCTTGCTGCCACAATTGTTAATACGACGTCTACTGCTGCTCCCCTCTCAGGTATTTCGACTGTCAATCCTTCTACCCCAATATCAAAAATAGTGCAATCAGGAGGCAACTGGGTAAATTCTGCGTCCAATATTTTTATTAGGGAAGCTCAACCTAATATTTTGAATCGCGATTCTAAGATTGGGCGTAATGTTTCTGACACTATTGCTACCCCTATCTCAACGCACGCTACTAACCTGGTAACGATTGATGGTAATGTGGTGAGTGAGTCACCTGTCGCTGTTGGAATTAAAGCAGTGGGTTTAATTCCTGATGTTAATTGTATTGCAATCAATTCATTTGGTTGTGTTAATTTTGTGAAGGCTTCTATCTCTACCGGTTATGCCGAGCTTTCGACTTCTGAGGTGAATGGTGATCGTTCAGTTTTGAATGGCTACGTTAATGCTCCTATGTTACAGACAAAAAATGTTCCTATGCAAATACCCGATGCTTGTACTGCTCCTATTAGTAATGTGTCTACTGGTAAGGTACACGAATTAATCAGCAATTGTGGTGCTATTGTATCTGCAGTTGATATAAACAATGTTATTTCTGATGGTCTTAGTCATGATGCTGTTAATCCCCCGATATTGACAAGCCTGTTTGGTCATCCTTGTTTAAAGCTTTGCCTCGGAACGCGGGTGCATACTCCCCGCAGTCTTTTAGTACACAAGTCATTGACGGTTCTAACGTGATTCCTCCTGCTGTGATTCGGGAGGTGGAGAGCTATTGGTCAAATCACCTTGTTGTATTTTTCCTAGACACATCATCTCCATATTCGGTGGTTCGTGACCACTATCGGTGAGCATGGAAACTGAAAGGTTCGCTACATGTTCAATTTTTAAATTCCTTTTTCTTCTTTAAATTTGGAAATAAGGATGATAGACTTATAATGCTTGATACTAGCTCTCTCATCATTGAGGGAAACCTTTTATTGTGAGACCATGGAGCGTTAGTATAGATAGTGCTAGAGAGCAGATACTATCCATTCCTGTTTGGGCAAATTTCTCTGATATTCCGTCTATCCTTCAACCACTGATTGGTCTGAACCGGCTTGCAAGCCTTATTGGGGATTTCAAACACTTTGATGCAAATACCGTTGCGCGCAAGAACTTATTATATGCTTGGGCATTGATTGAAATTACCTCAATGAACCAGTTATCGTCAGTATTGAAAGTAAGAATCATGGAAGGTCATGAAGTGGAAATAAAAGTAAATTACAACTGGAAGCCCAAAATATGTACTAATTGTCAGTCATTTGGTCATTCTACGGAGATATGTTCTAGGCTTGCTCCTCTTCCACCAGCCGACAAAGTCCCCCTCCCTAGGTTGGAAATGAAATGGGTCCCCAAAGTTAGATCATCGTCTATCTCTGATCCTGCAGGTACTCCCGTTGTGGAGACAGTGTTGGAATCAAATGCTGACTCTAATACTGACTCCTTTAATGACGTTATTTACTGGGAACCAGATGAGAAATCATGGGTACATGGGGAGTTGGAAATGAGGTATGACCCGCAAAGGGATAGTTATCACATGTTTTTTGGTGGCGAAGATGAGTCTAGGAGGCTAGTGTATCATGTTGAGGGTGAGGGACTATCTCTGACGACCACTGGTATTGATGGAGCATATAATTGGTGGAATTTCTTAGGTCCGACATGGGACCGTATTTATCTCTACTCCGCTCTTTCGAGGTCGTATGATCCGTATTTGGCTAGGTACTTTTCTGCTGTTCAACATGTTATAGGTCCAGGAACTGATGTTGATATCAGTAATGACATGGGGGATTTATGTCCTTCTGAGCTACCTAGACCCTGTGTCTAGCTCCCATTTTTCATTTGTTTATGACTTAGTGGCCTGCCACTGTAAAATCAGATTTAGCTGTTCTGTGCATGTACAGAACACATGTTCCTTATTATATTCATAGTGGCACGACCCACTATAAAGCCGGCTTAACTTTGCTATAAAAAAGTGATTTAGAAAGAGATTGATATAGTTAATAAACCAATAGGATTTAGTATGTAAGTTGTACACAGATTATTTTATTCACACGGTTCTTGATCTAAGATTCGAGTACATAACTTCGGGGTGATTCACACTAGTCCGATCAAGGATTTCTCACTTGATTCATGATGGTGAAAACTTGAATCGGGTTCTTGGTACGATAGTGAGGTTTTTTATCATAGTATATGACTATGTAAGGAGAATGGAGGTTTCTAATCAAGGAACCTGATTGGGGTCCACACTAGGGAGGTCGAGTGAGCGATACTAGTCTGAAAGTAAAGTTTATATATTCGAGCAAGCGGTCATATTAGATATTGCATACGGGTGATCCATGTACATCATAGGGGCTTAAGTATATCTGTATACTATGTTTTGTGGCTTAGGAAAGCTTGGGGAGTGACTTTCAATTTTTTTGAAGGAGCTTAGATAATCTTCTTAGCAATAACCAAAGGCCGATGAGCGTAATGGTATACTTAGAAATTTATCTATATCCTTGGACGATCGAGAAAGTTATGAACCTAAGAAAAATTCTAAATATTGTTTGTTAGTCATTTAACATTTTAAATAATGTTAAGTGTTAGTTTGTTCCTTTATGGAATTTGATATGATTGATAGTGTGATTTTATGTACTATGGTTTATAAAGCATGAATTTATAAACAAAGGATTTTAAGTTATAGTTTACTAGGACTTAAACCCGGTGCTTTTAAAAAAGTGATTTCGAAAGAATTTGTGAGGGAAATAATAATATTATTATTTTGAAAAGTTTGGTGAAGTATATTATTATTTCAGGACATTTGAAAAGAGTTTTTGTGAAGTGATTTTTCAAATATTTTTGTTATGACTAAGTTTGGGCGATTGGGGATTTTCCAATTTGGAAGACTCCTCAGGTATTTTTATTTATTCTAGTTATTGTTTAGGGAGGAACCAGAATACCACTGGATGCTCCATATTGTTTTGATTCTAAAGTTATACCATGCTTCAGTAGGAGGAGCCTCCTCCTTGTAATGATTGATATTGGTTTTGATATAATTCTCTTTGGAGGAATTTGAAAATATATTTTGTATATAAAATCTCTGGCATTTAGTTCTAGATTTATCTTTTGAAAAGATTGGATGCATAGTATTTTATTACAGAGTATTCTCTTTACTATGTTGCAGCTTTAAATATGGATTTTCTATAAAGAAAAATGTAAGTAATTAGATTACTGAAAGCTAGATAAGTAATTTGATTTTTAGTTTAGGGGTATTATATTTTCCACTCTAGGATAATTTTAGGGATGAAATTCTTTTAAGGAGGGAGGATGTAACATCCCCAAAAATGTGAACATTTTATATTTAAATATATGAATTATCTAAATATTTTAATTGTGAATTTAATATTAATTAAATGGATTTAATAGTCTTATTAAAATTCTTTTAAATAATAAATAATAATGGTAAACTCATTTTGTAAATTTGTTTACATAAATAAATAGTTCAGTGAAAAACTGAAAATGTAACTGAAATTCGTCTTTCGGATTTTCGATTTTTTACCGAACGAAAGTTGTTGCAACTTTGTTGCATACACTTATATATGTACACACACATTCAAACAATAAAATACCTTTTTAATAAATAATAATTAGTGGTTAATTAAGATAATTAAAGGCTAACCTTTTGTTATTGGAGGAGTGGGGATGGTAAGGCTAAAAGAAGGTAACTGTAGGGCTAGGCTCACCATCTTGGAGCTTATAAAAGAGAGGGCATGCCTCTTATTTTCATTTTGCTCAAAACGTCGAGCTCTCTTCTTTTCTTTTCACTTTATAATTTTTTAAAGTAAAACCATATCAAAACACCTCCTTTTCTCCTCAAATTTCTTATATGACCTTAATGCAACCTTTCCATCACCACCATCTTACTAAAGGGCAAAATTTGGAAGCCATTTTCCCATTTCTCTTCATGCTCGTACCCTAAAGGGCTTCTCTCCCTTGGTTGTGCACTTTTGGGTGGTGTAGGAGGCTTGGACGTAGGCTTTTGGAGGGGGTTGGTGGAGTTTGGTTGCTTGTTTGTTATGGTGGGAAGCGTTGGTTCATCGTGGGTTTGAAAGTAATTTAATCTAACTTTTAAAATAGTTTAAAAATCAGAAAAGTGTATAAAATATAAATTGGTGTTTATGTTATTTAAACTTGTGTATATTGCTTATTTGAATTTGATTCTCGCTTGAAAGTGGAAGGCATATGTAACCATTGTTTTGTAGGAAACAAAAGCAATAGGAAGTCGAAGTGTGTTAGTAGCGAATAAGTCGCTACAGAACACTTTGAAGAACATACACATATGTGATTTATAGGGGACTTTGTAGAGAGACCCTAAGGGACTTCTCGCCATTATTGATTTACTTTTATATGCATCTTGATTATATAAATGTTTGTGTAACGACCCGTATTTTTACGGATCGAAAAATTGAAGAAAATTTCGTCGAAAAGTTTTCACGTTGATTGGCGAGATTGCTAAGTCCTAAGTCATTCAAGACTTAGTATAGGTCGTAAGTCGTATACGACTTAGGGAATAGGAGCGACCCAGGGTTATGGCGAGTTAAGGGTTTGGAGATAGGTCGTTTGAACGACTTAGGAGATAGGCAGATTAGCGACCTAAGGAAGTTAGGTCGTTAGACGACTTATGGTAAGGCAGCGACCTACAAGAGTTAACGACCTAGCAGTTAGGTTGTATAGTGATTTTAGGTCGTGTGTTAGTATTAGAGCGACCTATAGAATATCGCGACCTATAGGAGTTAGCGACCTATAGGAGTTAGTGAGCTGTGTCGTTAGGTCGCTAGGCTAGTAGTCAGTTAGGTCGTATCCTGGCTAAGTGATAGGTCGCGTGTGTGTGTTAGGTCGTAGGTTCGTTAGGTCGCATCCCAGTTGTTCGCGACTTATGTTAGGTCGCGTGGTAGCTTAAGGAGTTAGGTCGTTAGACGACCTAAGGAATTAGGTCGTAACCCAACTGAGTTGTAGCAGTTAGGTCGTAAACGACCTAAGTTAGGTCGTGGACTTCTATAGTTGTTAGGTCGTTGGGTGCTTGGATGCGCAGAAGTGTTAGGTCGTAGGACGAAGGAGCGCACATCTGTTAGGTCGTAGGCTTGGTCTGTTAGGTCGGAGTTGTTGGCTAAGGCTTAGGTCGGTGGGAGTCTTAGGTCGTAGGTCGGAGACGACCTAATTCCGAGTTACGACTTAAGGGATTTTCGCCTATAAATAGAAGGGGGTTGGCTTCATTTTTGGGATCCGGATTTCGAAGCGACGAAGTGCTGCCATTTTGAGAGCTTAACTTCTACACTTCTTCACTTCTTTTCTCTACTCTAATCTAGTGATTCCATCCATCCATATTGAAGATCAAATTGAAGATTCAAGAGCTTAGATTGAAGATCTTCATCCTTTGAAGTGAGATTTCTTCGTCTGAAGCGGATTCGTGATAGATCGAGCTTGATCCTTCGCTGTCCAGATCTGAAGCGTTTTGATTTGGGGTTGTTTAGGTGATTTGGTGAGTGGTGATTATCTCTCACACGGATCCAAAGGAGTATATCGGATTGTTGGCTCGATTTGGTGTTAAAATAGTGATTTCCATACATTTTCTTCATCCTAAGTGTAGATCCATATAGATCCATTATTCATGATGATGTTACATCCATTTTACTACATGTTAACCTATGCAAGTTCATTCATCAAGATTATAGAGATATTGTTCATGTTTTCATGCTTATTAGACTTTCAACTCTTTAATTACGAAATTGCCATTATTGTGATAATTGTCTACTTAGATCATATTTGAATGCTTGATTGCTTGGATTAATGTTTGATTTGGTTGATTGCTATGAATTAGATGATTGATGATTTGATTTAGATCGAGGATGATTCAAAAGCTAAGGGAAAGGCTCTTGAATGGGAAAAGCTGCTTGTGGCATTTGTAGCGGATGATGAAGCTCTTATGCATAGATTTGATGATGATGTTGAGATGAGACTTTGCGAGGATGTGATGAAGCGAAGTATGATATGAGATAGTCTTGGTCTAATCCAGACGGGATCATTCCAAGCGGGTTGAGGATAATGGATGCTCGAGAGGCGCTTGGGCTAGTATGGAAATAGTTGTCGAGGAGGACGACTAGAAGGCTGAGATCTCATCGTTGTTGAAGGTTCTAGCATGCTCAAAGCAATAGTACGTTGGGCAGATTCGATAGTCCCTGAAGGCTACTGATTGGGTAGTCAAGTACTCTGGGCAGATTCGATAGTCCTAGGCACGGGTCACGATGATGTGCGGGAGTTATGTCTAGAACCGGGGTTACCATTAGCCCTTGATGGACGGCTGAAAGAATGTGCCGGTCATTCAATTAACGGTGATATCGAAGCAATGATAACAGTGATAGCCAGAGTCATGGATGTTTGGTTGTATCGTCATTCGGTCTCAAGAGCAGTGTTTTCTGGGTGCTTATCTGATCTTGGTTTAGGCCTTGGGGGTTTGTGCTTGGAAAACATCGCCCTTGACTCGAGTGATAGTTTCTTTACTTTACATTGTATGCTCTGCTATGTTTGCTTCTGCTTAGTGTGTGTCTGGGGGCTATCACTGTAGAAAGAGGTTGGAGTGGGAGGGTTGTATTCCTATTCCATTTCCTTTATCCTCTTTTGGTATGTTGTTAGTTAATTTACTGCTCACTAAGACTGTTGTCTGACTCAAGGCTTTATGTTTTAACTCTTATTGCCTTGGGCTGTTCGTCCATTATTGGGATGGGCAGACTAGGTAGCAGGTGACAGGTGTCGTTCTCTTCTCACGATGCTGATATCGAAGACGAGCTGAAGGGTTGCATATTTTCTTCTTACTATATGTACTGGATGTTCCGCTGCTTTGTATTCTCTGAGTGATATGTAGTGAGGCTTGTTGTATTGACTATTCAGATGTTTGTATTCAACTATTATGAAGTTCTATTGATGAGATTCTATTCTGTGAAGCTTCACTATATATATGTTCTATTGTATTTTGTCCATGCGCTGTGAGTAATACGATAGATTATGTTGTTTAATTTACCTTGACAATCGTCCATGGCTGCCTGGCACACTTTACAGCGCACTATCTCTAGATTCGGTGCAGGGGTCATGGGCGGTCGTCACATTTGGTATCAGAGCATTGGTTAATCGATTTTACCCAACGCTCGCTAACGTAACTACGTATGAGAGACGTAATTGTATTTTGATGGATGAATACTATATGTAATATAGTAGCTTAGTAAAGTTTGAGTCCTTTAAGCAGTTGTTTCTCTAGATGTTCTGACCATTCCTTTTTATAGATATTGAGAATGAGTCGAAGAGGGAGACCAGCTGCTATGGAAGGCCGTGCTACTAAGGGGGCTGCTGATTATGCAGCTATGTTCGAAGCTATGATGACTTCGATCACGAGAAGGATACCTGTTCCGGGGACAGCAGTTGATGTTGGAGTTCAAGTCCAAACTCCGAAACCAGTGGATTTTGCTAAGTTGTGCAAGGACTATACTGCTCTTGGAGGGAAGGTTTTCTTGGGAACAGAATCAACTATTAAGGTCCAAAGATGGATAGATGCTTGTAGAAGGATCTTTGGTGATTTGGGAATTGAGGATGCGACTAAGAGGAAGTTGGCATCAAGACAGCTTCAAGGGAGAGCCTCTGATTGGTGGAACTCTATTACCATCAATACTCCGGAGGAAGAGATTACTTGGGAGCAATTCCAAGTCAGGTTTGAGGCTAAGTTCATTTCTACAGCTCAGAAGTCTGTTCTATTCAAGAAGTTTGTGGAGCTCAAGCAAGGTGGAAGACCAGTTCTTGAGTATGTTTCTGAGTTTGAAGCTTTGTCCAAGTATGCCCGGTCATATATTGAATCTGCTTATCAGAAGAATGAGAAGTTTGTGACAGGCTTGGATAGTTATCTTGGGAGACAGCTGGTGGATCATTTGGACGATTCATTTGAGAAGCTTGTGGAGAAAGCTCTCAGGCATGAGAGTCTGTTTCCTAAGGAAGGATCTTTTGTTGCTGTGACCAGGGAAGAGTCTAAACCCCAGCAGGGTGGAAATAAGAAGAGGAAGCAATAGCAGCAGAAGGGTAAGGATGGCCAGAAGAAGCCAAAAGGCGAGGTGACTTGCTACAATTGTCAGCAGAAGGGCCATTTCTCGAAGGATTGTAAGAATCCGAAGGCACCGATGAAGTGTCACAACTGTGACAAGCCGGGGCATTTCAGGAAGAATTGTCCAGAACCGAGGAGGGACAAGCAGATTGTGCAAGCTTATGCTTTGGGAGCTGTTCCGTCGTCTTCAAAAGCTCCTACCGCTGAAGAGAAGGGAAAGGGTGTGGTGGTTCAAGGTACTCTTTTCCTATGTGGTGTTCCAGTTAGAGTTCTGTATGATACTGGAGCGTCGCATTCGTTTGTTTGTAGTGAACTCATAGGTCGGTTAGGTTTGGAACTGGATATTGTTGATAGGCCATTGGTTGTGACTAATCCAGTTGGGAGTTCGTCTTGTTTGTGTATGCTATGCCACGGTCTGATTGTATCGAGTCATGGTTGCTCTTTTGTTTGTGATTGCTTTGTTCTGAACTTTGCGGGGTTCGGAATTATTTTGGGTATGGACTGGCTTAGGAAGTATGCGGCAAAGGTTGATTGCGAAAGGTTGGAGGTGACAGTCGAGAATGTGGAGGGGCGAAAGATTGTGATACGATGTAAGCATGAAGAAGGCGTCTTCATGAGCTTCATGTATTCGCTAGTTGTTCCACGGGATGGACTGTCATTAGTGCCAATCGCAAATGGATTCGAGGATGTCTTTGATGAAGTCAAAGGGTTGCCGCCGCATAGAGAGATCGAGTTTCGTATAGATCTAGTTGAAGGAGCCAGACCTGTTGTGATGCCTCTTAGGCGGATGGCGCCTAGGGAACAGCAAGAATTGAGGGTGCAAGTTGATGACCTTTTGCAGAAAGGATTCATTCGACGTAGTGTGTCCGAGTGGGGTGCACCAGTGGTGTTTGCAACCAAGGCAGATGGGTCGTTAAGATTGTGTGTGGATTATCGTGAGCGGAATAAGGTGACTAAGAAGAACAAGTATCCATTGCCGAGAATAGATGACTTGTTTGATCAGCTTCACGAAGCCAAGGTGTTTTCTCAGATGGATTTGGCAATGGGATTTCACCAGTTGAGAGTGGCTAAGGATAGTGTGCCGAAGACAGCTTTGAGGACACCATCCGGTTTCTTTGAGTGGCTGGTAATGCCGTTTGGATTGACTAACGCGCCAGCATATTTTGTGGATCTTATGAATAGAGTGTTCAGAGATCAGCTGAACAAGTTTGTACTTGTGTTCGTGGATGATATTCTGATTTATTCCAGAACTGAAGAAGAGCACAAGACACACTTGCGTATTGTTTTGGAAATCTTACGGAAACATCAGTTGAAGGCTAAGTTTTCGAAGTGTCACTTCTGGAAGAGTGAAGTGAGGTTCTTAGGCCATGTGATTTCTGGAAATGGAATAGCGGTTGATCCCGCGAAGGTGGCAGCAATCCAGGATTGGGTTAGACCTAAGAATGCATCTGATGTGAGAAGTTTTCTTGGATTGGCAGGATATTATCGACGATTTATTAAAGACTTCTCCAAGATAGCTGCACCATTAACAGGATTGACGAAGAAGAACCAAGTGTTCAGATGGGAAGCTAAGTGTGAGCAAGCTTTCGGAATCCTGAAGGAGCGATTGATGAGTGCTCCTGTTTTGACTATTCCTAGTGGGAATGATGAGATGGTGGTTTACACCGACGCATGTGGTACTGGACTTGGAGCAGTGCTGATGCAGAAGGATAAAGTTGTTGCGTATGCCAGTCGACAACTGAAGCCGCATGAAAGGAATTACCCGACTCATGATTTGGAGTTAGCGGCGATTGTTTTTGATCTGAAGATGTGGAGACATTATCTACTGGGAGTTCGATTTGAGTTGTTTACAGATCATAAGTCGTTGAAGTATCTTTTCTCCCAAAAGGATTTGAATCTTCGGCAGCAACGTTGGCTAGAGTTTTTGGCATCATATGATTTTGGTATAGCTTATACTCCGGGAAAAGGTAACGCAGTGGCAGATGCGTTAAGTAGAAGACATGCGGGATTGGGAGCCATGTTTTCTGAATGGAAGAATCTCGAGTATTTAGCTGGATTTGACTTCAGGCCTAGATGCGAATTGGAACCTGAGATGTTGGCAAACTTATCGATAAGACCGACTCTTGTGGAAAGAATTGGCGAGAGCCAAAAACGAGACGATAAGCTTGTCAAGATTATCCGTGATTTGGAATCTGGATTGGATCCAGAAAAGGATAAAGGATTCGAGGTCGATCGAGAGGGTTGGCTTCACAAGCAAGGACGACTAGTTGTTCCCGATATAGATGAATTGAGGAGTGAAGTTCTGGAGGAAAGTCATCACTCGAAGTTGACAATTCATCCAGGTGGAAATAAGATGTATCGGGATATGAAGAGAACCTACTACTGGGAAGGCATGAAGAAGGATGTTGGAAATTTTATTTCCAAGTGTATGAACTTCCAGTTGGTAAAAGCTGAACAGAAGAAGCCAAGTGGATTGCTTTAGCCATTAGAAGTTCCTACATGAAAGTGGGAGCAGATATCGATGGATTTTATTGATGGATTGCCTAGAACAAGAACGGGAAATGAAGGGATTTGGGTCATTATAGATCGTCTGACCAAGAGTGCAAGATTCATTCATGTTCGATCGACTAGAACTGCATCAAAGTTGGCTGAGTTGTATGTTAAGTGGATAGTTCGATTCCATGGTATTCCGAAGAGTATAGTGAGCGATCGAGACCCATTGTTCACTAGTGGATTTTGGAAGAGCTTCCAGGAAGTTTTGGGAACCGGGTTGTGTTTGAGTACAGCTTATCACCCTTAAACAGATGGTCAGACCGAGAGAGTCAACCGAGTTTTGGAAGATCTTCTTAGAGCTTGTGTTTTGGATTTCGGAGGATCATGGGAAGATCACCTTCATTTGGTGGAGTTTGCATACAACAACAGTTACCAGTCAAGCATTGGTATGGCACCGTATGAGGCATTGTATGGGAGACCGTGTAACTCACTGACATGTTGGTTAGGAACTGGAGAAAAGTTGATACTTGGGCCAGAGATGATTCGACAGACTTCGGATTGCATAGAGATCATTTGGCAACGAATGAAGGCAGCCCAAGACCGTCAGAAGAGTTATGCCGATAAGCGTCGAAAGGACTTGGAATTCGACGTAGGAGATATGGTTTTTGTGAAGATTTCTCCACTGAAGAATGTTATTCGATTCGGGAAGAAAGGGAAATTGACTCCGAGATTTGTTGGACCATTCCCGATCATCGAGCGAATTGGAAAGCTCGCCTATAGATTGGAGTTACCTGAGAAGATGTCGAGTGTGCACAATGTTTTTCATGTATCATATCTACGGAAGTATGTGCACGACTCGAATATGGTGGTTTCTGCTGATAGCTGTGAAGACTTCGAAGTTGATCCAGTCGATAGAAGACCTCGTAAGCCGCTTCGTGTTGTTGAAACCGACACGAAACAGCTTAGGAGGAAGGTAGTTAAGTTGCTCAAGATACAATGGAGTGATGATGATAACGACTGTACGTGGGAGGTGGAAGAGAGGATGAAGGCAGCTCATCCTGAACTCTTCAAGGTATGGCCCTAAGGTGTCGTGTCATCTAACGAAATTGTAACTTGTTCTAATGTTAGAATTCTGTACGCTAAGCTAGAATTGGATGCATGGTTTGATGATTGCTATGGATGATATGCGCGCAGAATAGTTTTGATTGCTTTGTTGTTTGGAATTTCGGGGGCGAAATTCCTAAGGGGGAGAGAATGTAACGACCCGTATTTTTACGGATCGAAAAATCGAAGAAAATTTCGTCGAAAAGTTTTCACGTTGATTGGCGAGATTGCTAAGTCCTAAGTCGTTCAAGACTTAGTATAGGTCGTAAGTCGTATACGACTTAGGGAATAGGAGCGACCCAGGGTTATGGCGAGTTAAGGGTTTGGAGATAGGTCGTTTGAACGACTTAGGAGATAGGCAGATTAGCGACCTAAGGAAGTTAGGTCGTTAGACGACTTATGGTAAGGCAGCGACCTACAAGAGTTAACGACCTAGCAGTTAGGTTGTATAGTGATTTTAGGTCGTGTGTTAGTATTAGAGCGACCTATAGAATATCGCGACCTATAGGAGTTAGCGACCTATAGGAGTTAGTGAGCTGTGTCGTTAGGTCGCTAGGCTAGTAGTCAGTTAGGTCGTATCCTGGCTAAGTGATAGGTCGCGTGTGTGTGTTAGGTCGTAGGTTCGTTAGGTCGCATCCCAGTTGTTCGCGACTTATGTTAGGTCGCGTGGTAGCTTAAGGAGTTAGGTCGTTAGACGACCTAAGGAATTAGGTCGTAACCCAACTGAGTTGTAGCAGTTAGGTCGTAAACGACCTAAGTTAGGTCGTGGACTTCTATAGTTGTTAGGTCGCTGGGTGCTTGGATGCGCAGAAGTGTTAGGTGGTAGGACGAAGGAGCGCACATCTGTTAGGTCGTAGGCTTGGTCTGTTAGGTCGGAGTTGTTGGCTAAGGCTTAGGTCGGTGGGAGTCTTAGGTCGTAGGTCGGAGACGACCTAATTCCGAGTTACGACTTAAGGGATTTTCGCCTATAAATAGAAGGGGGTTGGCTTCATTTTTGGGATCCGGATTTCGAAGCGACGAAGTGCTGCCATTTTGAGAGCTCAACTTCTACACTTCTTCACTTCTTTTCTCTACTCTAATCTAGTGATTCCATCCATTCATATTGAAGATCAAATTGAAGATTCAAGAGCTTAGATTGAAGATCTTCATCATTTGAAGTGAGATTTCTTCGTCTGAAGCAGATTCGTGATAGATCGAGCTTGATCCTTCGCTGTCCAGATCTGAAGTGTTTTGATTTGGGGTTGTTTAGGTGATTTGGTGAGTGGTGATTATCTCTCACACGGATCCAAAGGAGTATATCGGATTGTTGGCTCGATTTGGTGTTAAAATAGTGATTTCCATACATTTTCTTCATCCTAAGTGTAGATCCATATAGATCCATTGTTCATGATGATGTTACATCCATTTTACTACATGTTAACCTATGCAAGTTCATTCATCAAGATTATAGAGATATTGTTCATGTTTTCATGCTTATTAGACTTTCAACTCTTTAATTACGAAATTGCCATTATTGTGATAATTGTCTACTTAGATCATATTTGAATGCTTGATTGCTTGGATTAATGTTTGATTTGGTTGATTGCTATGAATTAGATGATTGATGATTTGATTTAGATCGAGGATGATTCAAAAGCTAAGGGAAAGGCTCTTGAATGGGAAAAGCTGCTTGTGGCATTTGTAGCGGATGATGAAGCTCTTATGCATAGATTTGATGATGATGTTGAGATGAGACTTTGCGAGGATGTGATGAAGCGAAGTATGATATGAGATAGTCTTGGTCTAATCCAGACGGGATCATTCCAAGCGGGTTGAGGATAATGGATGCTCGAGAGGCGCTTGGGCTAGTATGGAAATAGTTGTCGAGGAGGACGACTAGAAGGCTGAGATCTCATCGTTGTTGAAGGTTCTAGCATGCTCAAAGCAAGAGTACGTTGGGCAGATTCGATAGTCCCTGAAGGCTACTGATTGGGTAGTTAAGTACTCTGGGCAGATTCGATAGTCCTAGGCACGGGTCACGATGACGTGCGGGAGTTATGTCTAGAACCAGGGTTACCATTAGCCCTTGATGGACGGTTGAAAGAATGTGCCGGTCATTCAATTAACGGTGATATCAAAGCAATGATAACAGTGATAGCCAGAGTCATGGATGTTTGGTTGTATCGTCATTCGGTCTCAAGAGCAGTGTTTTCTAGGTGCTTATCTGATCTTGGTTTAGGCCTTGGGGGTTTGTGCTTGGAAAACATCGCCCTTGACTCGAGTGATAGTTTCTTTACTTTACATTGTATGCTCTGCTATGTTTGCTTCTGCTTAGTGTGTGTCTGGGGGCTATCACTGTAGAAAGAGGTTGGAGTGGGAGGGTTGTATTCCTATTCCTTTTCCTTTATGCTCTTTTGGTATGTTGTTAGTTAATTTACTGCTCACTAAGACTGTTGTCTGACTCAAGGCTTTATGTTTTAACTCTTATTGCCTTGGGCTGTTCGTCCATTTTTGGGACGGGCAGACTAGGTAGCAGGTGACAGGTGTCGTTCTCTTCTCACGATGCTGATATCGAAGACGAGCTGAAGGGTTGCATATTTTCTTCTTACTATATGTACTGGATGTTCCGCTGCTTTGTATTCTCTGAGTGATATGTAGTGAGGCTTGTTGTATTGACTATTCAGATGTTTGTATTCAACTATTATGAAGTTCTATTGATGAGATTCTATTCTGTGAAGCTTCACTATATATATGTTCTATTGTATTTTGTCCATGCGCTGTGAGTAATACGATAGATTATGTTGTTTAATTTACCTTGACAATCGTCCATGGCTGCCTGGCACACTTTACAACGCACTATCTCTAGATTCGGTGCAGGGGTCATGGGCGGTCGTCACAGTTTGGTTGTTGTTTGAGATGTTAAATTAGCAAAATTGTTGAACAGTGGAATAGATGTGCTTTTGCACTTTAAAATTCCATCTCTTTAAATCTTGTGTTTATAACCTTGTGCTTGTGTTTGCATCAATAAATATTTGGTCGTACCTTTGCATTTTTTAAAATGTTGTTTGCACCAAGTTTGATGGCTCAAAAAAAGTTATAAAACCTAACTCCATAGTGTTTAAAAATTGAAAAAGTTTTGGTCGTGGTTTTGCGGTTCGAAAGTCAAGTTTGAAAGTAATTTTCAATTGAGTTTTGTTGACTTCAAAAGTCTTTAATTTTTTATGAATGCATACTAAACTTATAATATGTTATTCTGGAAATAAAGTATAGTTTTCATACTTTGTAAAAACGTGGAGAAAATTTCAATTCGAAAAGAACATATTTAAAGGAATTTTCCAAACTCTTTTAGCGACAGTTTTGCGGCAGTTTTACAACTTTTGTAAAATGGTTTCAAACATGATTTTTCTTCTTCAATCCTTTTAGCAAACTTTCCTAACATATATTTAAGTGTTTTAAAAGTAGTTTGAAATTTATATATATTTTAGGTGATTTAATATAAATTATCGAAGAAGAAGCTTTATTTTGAAAAATAAGAAAAGGAAAGGGTTTTAAGTTTTTAATATAAATTAAACTTGAGATTTGCTTTTTAAATGATATTTGAAATGGATGTTTTAAACTATATTTTAAGTATTTTTGAGTTTTTTGAAAGTAAAAATGGAAGCATGGATTACAACACCGTTGTTGCAATAAACATCTTCTAAGAATTGAGAAAGAAGTCGTGGATTATAACGTATTTGTTACGACAAATGATTCCAGAAAGTAGAGAAGAATTCATGGATTAGAACACTTCTGTTATAATAAATGATTTCATGAAGTTATTAAAAAAACTTGTTACTTGACTGGATAAGTGTTATTATTTTTAAATCTTTGGAGGAGTTTTGTTTTAAATATAATAATTAGTTGGTTTATAAATGATATTTTATAAAAGAAGAAGTCTTTAAAAAGATTGTTTTAAATGTAAAGATAATCGTAATTGGTTTTGGGTTTATGGTAAATAATGTTTTAATAACATTTGTTTTCAACCCTTCTTTTTGATACGCTTAGAAATATAATTAGGTCTATAGAAGAATATGTTAAAGAGTGTTTTTAAAGTGTTTTACAAATATCGATGATGTGAAAATCAAGCACAAGTGTTAGTCAAATGTTTAAAAGTTTAAAGGTTTGATTTTGTTCATGGAAAGGATTTAGTCTTATCCTTAGTACTAAATATCGAGAAGGTCGATTCATAACCATCTGTGAGATTTAAAAACCAAAGTGTCTAGGCAAGGCCAGCTGCAATCAGTGCCCTGACTTACTTGGCTTCGTTTTTAAGCGAGGGATAGTATAAGTTGAAAATCGAAGTTTGGTGGTGAGGGTAAGAATTTAATTCCCATAAGTGATGTCACTTATATGGTAGGGATTTAAGCGTATACTTAACGCTAAACGTCGAGGTATGGAAACTCATCTCTATCTCAAAGCTTAAGAATGTACATCGAGGCAAGGTCTGAGAGGCAACAATGCCCCAACTTGTCAGGCTTCATCATTAACTGGGGGATAGTAAAAGTTTGAAATCGACGAGTGGTGATAAGGGTATGTGATGTAATTTCCATATACAATCATTTTGTTATTCTCGATAGTTGATTTATTGACCATCGAAAATGCTATCTTCTTTGTATTTCATCAAATTAAGATGATTTGTTGCCCATTTGAGCATTGATATCCTTTGTCGGAAATGAATAAAACCAAAGAGCGAATAGACGCCTAGCTATGTGGGGTTGCTCCCATTAGGATATCTTCACATCTACTCTAGATTGGATTAAGCTGTATGCGCGCGGAGATGTGAAATACTCGGAAACTTGATATGTTTGGTAGAGTCCGGCTTGTGATTTTTTCGAGAGAGTCACAGAGTATATGACCCTCTCACGTATATTTTCTAGAGGTACTTTCGGTAAGGAGGCGCACCCCCCTACTCATTGTTGGAAAAAATCCTTTCCCTCGTTTTTTAATTCAAACCTTTGAATTGATTCTTTCTTAATTGCATCAGGAAGTGTCTTGCACTCTTCACGATGTTTAATTATTTGTCTCCATTCTTTTATGCTCGGATGTTGTTCTTAAGAGGTAAAACCCATTTCGTGTTTGGTGGCGAGGTCTCACAGATTACTATATGTTTATCATATTTCTTGATTTTTCTCATGCTTGTTTTTCCAGACCGATCCGAGTGTTATTTTATTTATAATGCTCGGGTCAGACCAAGTATTTTCAAGTTATCGTTGGTGGGACATTGAGCTCATGGAGTGGAGCTGGATGTTCACTTGCCAAAGTATTTTTATTTCCATTATATTATTATGTATACCCATCAGCAATTGTAAGGTCAAGAAGTTATAACTATCTAGGCTAATAAGGTTTGTTTTTAACTCTGATGTACCATGTATCTTAGAGTGACAACTTTTACTATCTTTGTTATATTATATGTTATCATTCCGTTGTGAGATTATATTTCCTCTATTCTTTTTCTTTATTTTACCCTAGCAATCTACCTTTCCGGCACTTGTATGCTCGACATTCCAATACTCTGGATGTATTAAGTGCCGACTTTCGAGGGTCGAAAAGGCGGGTCATCATAGACACTGGGGCATCACACTCTTTTATCTTTAGTAGACTTGTAGATGAGTTGCACTTAGACACAAGCATAGTTACAGACCCTGTAGTTGTATCAAACCCTGTAGGAGGATCGGCTTATTTATCTATGATATTTAGGGATTTGAAATTGTTTATTTGGGGTCGAGTTTGATTATGATTTTTTTGTCTTAGGATTTTCTAGGTTTGGGTTGATTTTGGGTATGGACTAGATGACCATGTATAGGGCGATTGTCACAACCCGACTTTTCACAACCACAAAATTTTGCATTGTAGAATGAATAGCCGAATTGTTTAAACAATTTTACTAGAAAATAGAGAGCTATATAAACTAACTGACTAAAACTTTCAAAAATCATAGCAGAGCTGATCAAATTATAATATACAGATAAAATAAATGAATCCCATCTATATACAATGTAAGCCACACATAGTCTTTTATGATACACACAATGTCATAATGTACACACAATATATACAAACAATGGATGACATATGTAAAAATCTCCATAGTGTCTTTCTTTGAACACCACACCATCACGTTTACTTTATTTACCTGTACTGTATGAGGAGGGGGTCAGACACACATGTCCGGGGAGTAAAAATAATACCAAGTATATATTGATACACGATTTCATAAACACCATATGAATACCAATAATTACTTTCCTTAGCCTACATTCACAAAGTTAGTCCATCATAATAAACATAATATGATGACCACTATTTTATATTTATTAACATTTAACCTATAATAGAGTTAGTTAAACATAGACCGGTTTATCTACATACAATAGAGGAAACAAAACATAGTTAGCTAAACACAGACTAACCCAATAAAGAATGAGAGAGTTATTTAAATGGGGACTAACCCAATGATAAACGAGAGAGTTAGTTAAATAGGAACTAACCCGACGATACACGTAAGAGTTAGTTAAAAAGAGATTAACCCTAGGATATAGTTAAACATAGACTTTTCTTATATACATAAACAAAAGTACAAGTTAGATAAACGTAGTCTAACCCGCGTATACGTAAAGGATAGTAAAGACAGTCTGATTTCTTTACACATGATTTAATCACTCATTAAAATGCACAATCAACGAATATGTATCTACACATAAGAGTTAGTTAAACACTCCTAAACATAACTAGAAACCAGACCTAGTATTTAATAACTATTTCATATAAGCCCGACTGGAGTAAAAATTTCCAACCCTGGTCCAGGTTCAGGCTGACAAGTGAAACGCCCACAGGTGGCCCGGTTGAAACCACATATGGACCAATGGACGTTGATTTCAGTTTTCATAATTCCAGATTTCGATCATTTTCTTCCCAATTCATCTTAACTTCTTCTATTACTATTTAGCGCTTTAATACCACTCTTTGACATCATATTCCAGTATCTTAATGCTTTATATATCACATATCATCATCCTATTCACAATCACTCCTTAATTCCCATATTCAAATCACTATATAAGATTTCCATTTAAATCACAACCTAAATCAAACATACCCCAAATTCGATTATTATTAACATCATTAATCTATGTAATCATTTCAGTGGAAAATTCCTAATCTAAATTTTCTGAATTAACTATTTAATTTGCCTAAATAGTAATCGTATAGCATATACTAGTTTCGTGCAACAATATATCTTCAGTAATGATTTCCACTCACCAAAATGTGTTCCAAAGCCCTAAAATCCATTAAGTAGTCTCTTATTCCTCCGATGTCCAGAAATGAAACCCTTCCACAATTCCCAAATGCGCAAATTATTGATATATTCTTGTAGCCATCTTCGTGCTCTTCAATTTGATATATAATTGTCTAGAGTTTCATTTTGATTTGAGAGAGAATTTGTGAACCAGGGAAATTGGGGGAGAAGGAGAAAATGTTACATAAATGTATGTGAGAAAATAAAAATGAATTCAAACTTCTTCTCAACCAATATTCTAATTTTCGGAACCGATGCCTCCAACCTAATGGGCTTAGGCTTGTTTAACCAAATTTAAAACCCACACTAAAAACTCACAAAACTCCTTTATATGGACTTCGATCCAGACAAACCAATATGTCATTTGACTAGAAAAATGAGTTTTATGAAATGGTACAAGTCTCGTCAACTAATTCCAATGTTTGTAAAACTACCATTTTACCCCTAATATTAAAATAAGGACTAAATTCTATGGGCTATTACAGCGATCTTACATTGTGATAGGAAGGTTGTTAAGTTGGGTACTTATAGTGGATGTAGTCAAGAGGTTTATTGTGATCTGAGAGGTTCTTTTATATCGACTTACCTATATTTATTAAACCTATCACATGATGTGTTAGATTCGCTACCAGTAGTTAGAGACTATCCAAATGTCTTTTCTGAGATCACCGGTCTTCCACTTTAGAGAGAGATGGAGTTTTAAATTTACCCTGTGGAAAACGCTAGCCTATTTCCTTACCGTTAAGGCATATGGATCCTAAAGAGGGACGTGGGCTGAATAAGCAAGTGAATAAGCTGTTGGAGAAGGACTTCACTGGGAGGAGTATTTCAGAGCGGGGAGCGCCTGTTGTCTTTGCTTCTAAGATGGATAGTTCTCTAAGGGTTTGTGTCAGTTATTGTGAGCTAAATAAGCAGACAATGAAGAATCTTTACTCGTTGCCCTAAATAGACGATCTCTTTGATCGGTTGGTTAGAGCGAAGGTGCTCACATAGTTTTACTTGGCCACAAAATTCCATCAGTTGAGTGTGACTGAGGATAGTATTCGAAAGGGTTTTCTTCATACACCTAACGGACTTTATGAATGGTTAGTCATGCCCTTTGGATAGACCAATGCACCCGCCTACTTTGTCGATCTGATGAGTTGAGTTTTTAGGGGGTTGCATAATAAGTTCGTGGTTGTATTTGCTAATGACATATTAGTCTATTCGAAAAGTGAGGAGGAGCACATGTTGCATCTAGAAGAAGTGATCAATACAGTCCATGGGCATAAGTTGAAGGCGAAGTTTTCCAAATGCCACTTTTGGCACAAGGAGGTATGCTTTTTGGAACACATTGTCTCTGAGAGTGGGCTTGCGGTCTATCCTAGTAAAGTTGCTATAGTACAGGATTGAGATGTGCCGAAGAATGCCATGGAAGTGAGGAGTTTCCTTGGTTTGGTGGTCTACTATAGGAAGTTTATTAAGGACTTCGCTAAAATCTACCCCTCTGACCTGCCTTACTAAGAAGAATTTGATTTTCGCGTAGGACTCGAAGTGAGAGGATGTTTTTATCAAGCTAAAGGAGGCGTTGACTAGTGGACCTGTTCTTGTATTACCTGATAGTACAAAGATATTCACAGTGTATACCAACGCTTACTGTAAGGCTTTAAGCGCAGTTTTGATGTAGGAGATGCGAGTGGTGAGCTATGCTTGTCGACAGTTGAAAGTCCACGAGAGAAACTATCATACCCATGATTTTGAGTTGGCACCCATTATTTTTTCACTCAAGTCATGGAGACAGCGTCTATTAGGAGAGCAGTTTGAGTTGCAAATAGATCATATATCTCTGAAGTACTCATTCTCCTAGAAGGATTTGAATTTAAGGCAACAGAGGTTGATGGAGTTTTTGGCATGGTATGATTTCGATATCTCCTATACTCCAAACAAGGGAAATGTTGTAGCCGATGACTTGAGTTGGAAGCATGCGATATTGAGTCATGTTCTTAGAGTGGAAACACTCGGATTTTATTTCTATGTTTGATTTTTGACCATCGTTAAACTTCACTTCGGGATTGTTAGCAGCTTTGGATGTGTAGCCTCCACTTATGGACCGTATTGGGTCAAGTCAGATGCATGACAAGGATTTACTAGTTCTTTTAGGCTTGGTAGAGGAGAGCAGTCGAGTCATTTGAGGCGCTATGCCATTGACTCAAATGGGTGGTTATGGAGAGATGATATATTATGCGTTCCTCTCATTACTAGCTAAGTCTCATCGTTCAAGGATGACCATTCATCCCGGTGGAGAAAAATGTACCATGACATAAAAAGAGTCTTTTATTGGCCTGGTATGAAGAGGCATGTGGTAGAGTATGTGGCCTGATGTATGACTTGCCAAAGTATAAAGGCGGGGCAGAAGAAGCCAGGAGGATTGTTGCAGCCATTAGATAATCCATAGTGGAAGTGGGAGAGTGTTTCTATGGATTTCATCGACGAACTACGTAGGAGTAGGAGGGGAATGAGAGTATTTGGGTCACAGTCGACTGAATAACCAAATGCGCTCATTTTGTTTTGTTTAGGAGTACGAGGACTACTGCGTCTTTGGCGATGATATACGTAAGAAAGATAGTTAGGTTATATGGACTTCTATCTAGCATCGTTAGTGACGAAGATCCAATTTTCAACATCAAGTTTTGTAGGAGTCCTCGGGAGGCATTAGGCACTGAGTTGGGTTTGAGTACCACTTGTCATCGGTAGATGGATGGACAGACGGAGAGGGTGAACCAGGTGTTGGAGGACTTACTCCAAATGTGTATCTTAGATTTTAGAGGCTCTTGAGAGGATCACTTACCGCTAGTGGAGTTTACTTATAGTAACAACTACCAGGCCGTATTCGGATGGCACCGTGTGAGGCATTATATAGTAGGCCTCGTAGATCACAGTCTTGATGATGGGGCACTATAGATAGGATTTTTGTTGGACTAGATATGGTGAGGGAAACATCAGAGAAGGTAGATTCAATCTGTAGAAAGATGAAAACCGTACTGGATAGACATAAGTCTTATGCCGATAGGAGACGCATAAAGTTGGAGTTCGTAGTGGGCGACATGTTTTTGTGAAGGTCTTACCGTTTAGGCATGTCATGAGATTTGATAGTTCGGGAAAGTTAGCATCGAGGTTTTAGGTCCTTTTCCAATCACTGGTAGAGTATGAAAGTTTGCTTATTGGATGAAGCTTCTTGAGAAATTAGCAGGAGTACACGATGTTTTTCATGCCTTACACTTGTGGAAGTGCCTACACGATACAATCGCTATAGTCAAGCCGAGTCAGCTAGAGGGGGTGGAAATAGAAAAGGAGTCACTTTTGCCATGCACATACTAGAATCCTTGAGTATGGCACAAATCGACTCCGTAATAAAGTTATCAAGCTTGTTAAGATCTAGTGGGGAGACGATCCAGTGGAGAGTACATGAGAGTCCGAGGAGAATATTCGAGCCACCCATCCGAACTTTTTTCTGTTATGTTTCCATTTTAGTAAATAAATATAAACTACTTATGTGTTTAGCTTCTAGCTTAATATACCCTGTAGGTAGGGAACACTGGATGCTAAGAATGGTTGCGAACGTGTTATTAGGATATGTTTTGGATGATGGATGATGGATGCTGATGGATGCATTTATTAAATTGATGTTTGCACACTTAGGCAAATATATTCTCGAGTTAGCATACACCCACACCATCAGTTGTTTTATTTTACCGAGCTATAAGCATATGGTTATTGCATATGGATTGAATGGTTACACATACATGTAGAATTGCTAGTGTGTGCGCGTATATATATATAAAGATGTTGTATACATTTTGTATACATGCATAAGCACATACATTTAAGGAGGACGACTAGATCAAGGGACCGCCTAATTTTTTTTTGCATTATCATAGGTTCATATTCATTCCATGCCTACATGTACATATTGCATTATAATTATTAACTAAGGAAAATGGATGCGAGTGGTTGATGGATGAGTAAATGGTTGTAAATATTAACTTCCGTACATATGAGCTACATTTTTTCGTCCTTGGAGATTTTGGGGACGAAATCCTTTTAAAGGAGGGAAAATATAAAACCCTAAAAAATTTAAATGGAAATTTAATAAACGAATTGAATTTAAATATAGCAAAGTTAAAAATGGAATTTTTACAAACATCCTAACTGGGCTAGGAAACTTGCACCATTGTATTCGTAGCGATTTTCTGGATAATTTTCATATATTTAATTAGGAATGCTCCACCGGTCGATACCACTGGTTTGGCCGGTCGACCCCTAGCGGTCGACCAATCCAAACCAATCGATCGACCGGTCATCGCTTCCAGATTAGGGCTCGGGTTGGCCGAGCGGCCCAGATTTGATAGTAGTTGATCAAATGATTCTAGTTGCTTTCTACCTGTATAAATAGAACCCTAAGCTGCATCAGAATCCTAATTAAATCAGAATGAAACGAAACTGTCTCTCTAAAATCTAAACGCGCTTTCTCTTCAAAATAAATTTCTTAAAAAACAATAAAAAACCAAAGATTAAAATCAAGAGATTGAAGAAGGAGGAATCAAATCGAATCAAGGAGAGTCCTACACCAAGCAGAGGCGATTCCAAGAAAATTAAAAAAGGGATAGTTTTATTGAGGTGAATGCGTTCATAATTAATATGGAGATTTATATGTAATTTAATTTATTGATACCCTATTTGATCTGGAATTGGTTTAGGTTAAATCAGAAATACTATTTATCTAATAATTGTAATAGATTAGAAAAGGAATAAGAATTTAACCTTTCAGAATATGATCTTTGTCTAATCTAAATTTGGACATAGTAAATCTATTGTGAAAAAATTGCCTTAGTTTGAATACCCTTTTTGTTGAATTGAACATTGGCTAATATATCAATACATGTTAATTCTATACCTGATTTAATTCGTTTGGATAACAAACATGTGTATGAAATTATTAGAAATTGAAATTGAAAACATCGAAGAATGTAGATTGACACAAATAGGGTTCATTGTAGTTAACAGTTTTTTGTCCTAAACAATTCATGATTCTTAAGGAACAAACAATACTTAAATGAAAACAAATTTAATTAAAAACAATTACGACCAATCGATAGGCTCACTGGAGCCGGCCGACCACTCCAATGATCGGCGGTCGACTGGTTAATGTGTTACAGGCGAGATTGAACCTCGGCCTAAGGCCCAAGTTTATTAGTTTATATATATATATATGAATGTTATAAGTAGGAAAATTAGTTCCCTAGGTTTATGATTCTTGGACGTTGCAAGATCGGACAGATGCCTATGCTGGCAACGAGGCATAGACACTATTTATTTGGTGGGGTCAATATGACTAGGATGATTCTATCACAAATTGCACTCATAGGAGGTTCTACGATGTACGTACACAATGACGATGTTGCCTGGAGAAGTGTGTGGCCTGACACTAATCAAGAGTTTCTCGGTATACATGGTGGCATGGATATGATACTATGTTGTTGATGGATCCCGACGTGGTGATAAGAGGCATTACATTACCATTAAGAGGTGGACACAAATGCAATGACCTTGAGACGTCTTTGGCATGATTCGGCGTTGTGCGCTCCCCTTTAATACGTAGATTTGGTACGTGTAGTCGTAATTTGTAAATGTAGTCCTAAGGTTGATATTGTAGGTGATTCTATATTGGAATATCTATTAGCTGATCCATAGTTATTTTGAGGATTCGATTAGTTGTTCGATCCTAAGTTTAATCCTTCACAATATGACGGTGTAGGTGTGTTATGAAATATACCCATTATGTAAATGAAACTACTTAGTAAATAATTCACTAACACAGCATAACACCTTAGGTCACATAGAGTGTTGATAAAGTTAATTGCATGTGATCACCATATATAATGGTGTAACTCATTCACCAGACTTTTGTCTGACCCATCCCTTTTCTTTCTTTTTCCCCTACCATAGGAGGACAGTGCAACAGATGATAGGTCCATTGATTAGTACATGGAGAGGTGAGCTTGGAAATAGAGTTGCTTATTATTTTTCATTACTCTCCATGTAACTATTTATCGTATTTAGTACTTATCAGACTATATGTTGTACTTCTGTATACTCTAGATTATGACTACATAAGTTTTGAGATGGTGTTTTCTGGGATATTTTCTGAGGGGACTATTTTCTGCACTTATATGTTTCTGCCTTCCGCTATGAGATCTGAAAGTGTAGAATGTATTAGATTTTATCCTTCTGTCCTTAGTCTCTGTAATGTTTAAAAACCCGATAGCACATTTTTCTTGGCAACGACGCGAGTTTGAAAGTCATCTTAAACTTTGGATCGTTGTATCAATAGGTGCGGATTGTCACATATACTATCATCGGTGCTACCTTTAACTTGATTTCTATCCATTTTATCAGCTCTATGAAATACTAGTTTGCAATTTGCCAGCACATTCTTTCTAATATGCCAAGTACAAAGTAAATGTGATGAAGATGGGAAAACTTCATTCATGGCATTCATTAACATAACCTCTGCATTAGTAACAATTACTAAAAGTATCTCATCATCTCTAAATATACACTTACAATCATTTAAAGTCCATACATAGTTCTCAAAAGTTTCTATACTAAAAAATGCAAGTGCAATCATAAAAGTAGCTTTTGTGCTTGTACATGAGACCATGTGTAAAAGAGGTAACCCATATCTATTGGTCTTGAATGTGCAATCCAAAAGAAGAATTTGATAAAAACATTGAGCAAGTGAAACAAATTTAGGATGAGCAAAGAAAAGATCGGTTATCTCCTTAGTTATCAGATCATATTTCTATTCAACAGTGTAATCCTTTTCAACGGCTACTTTCATAAATTGTTGCGTTGCAAATCTAACCTCTGTCGATAACAACTTCAGTTTGGAAATAGCGTTTTATATGGTTTTTATTGTCGAATAATTCTTATCTGTAACGACTCGTATTTTTAGCTATTTAAATTATTAGATTTAATGTAATTATTAAATAAAGATGGTTAAAAATAAAAAGGTTTAATGATTTTGAATGTAAGCATTGGATATGAACTTGAATAAAATTTTGAAATAAACTAATTTCGAAGATTTAAGTAATAACAAATATTGAAAGGTAATGCTATGTACTGAATGTGTTTACAATCAATAGTTGGATTAAATAATAAATGTTGAATTCATTAGATGTAAATATAGCAATTGATTGATAACTAAAATTCATTTAAAATCTAATATTGAAATTTGTTGATTATTGAACAATTAAATTGTTTAAAGTCAATATTGGAAATTATTTTATTAATTAAATTCTGAATTTAATATGATTGAAAATGATATCAGAAGTTGATGTAAATTTTATTTAAACAATAATGAAGATGGTTAACATTTAAAATTGGATTTAAAAGTGAATAATTAGAAATTGGAAATTTTATATTATAATCGAGACGTTAAAATAGCAATCCCGGGTAGAGTCTCGGATTTCGACAAAATCAGTTCCATTGGATTCGTAGTATTGTATTATTACTGAATTTCAAATTTCGTAGTGTTTGGAGTTGTCGTTTGATCGTACAGGATAGAAACGCGTTGAAGTTTATATCAAAAATTCAATATAATTGGGTTCAAAAAGCTATCTTCTCCATACGATCGAATTAGGACTCGAAACCTTTTCCATTGCGTTCGAAATAGGGGTATAACATTATGAACGTCTAGCGGCACGCCTCGATAGGGGTTTAAAAATTTAAGTTATTTAAAATGAGATATTTTGAATTCAAAATTTTATATATATATATATATATATATATATGTTTTTGACCTTGACTAGGTTGTCACACCCCCCAATCAGCCATTCCTTCTTTCACTCAATCACGGTACAATCCTTCCCTTTTAAATCAGGTCATCTACTTCAAACAGCATGCAACTATACAGAACAAAGAAAAATAAAGGAACGAAAACTTTGAAAATCAAAATCTCGAAATCCACTCAACGAAAATGTTGAAACAAGTTTTAAAATTCTCGTTGAGTGTTGGTATGCACGACTAAAATGCCATGTTCGGGTGTGAGTTAGGGTTTTGGTTTTCATGTAGTACGGTGGTCGATTGGCTAAAAAGAGGATAGATTAGTGGTTGTGGGGTCGAGTATCATTTTCGACGAGATTTTGGTGGGGCTCGGTGCTGTGGGGGGTGTGCGACATGGCTATGGCCATGGAGGAGGACGACAATGTCGCGATTACCATGGTGAGTTCGAGCTCGACGTTTTTGATATGGGGCGGTCGAGATCGAGGAGAGCGACATGTTGGCGTTGTTGGATTTTAGTTTCAAGCTTCGGAGTTCCGTGTCACTACAAGTCATGCACAACCGTGGGTGGGTTTCATGTGCAGGAGAACTGTTGGGGAAGATGAAGGTTTGGGCTTAGCGGGCCGGATCTTATTACTTGTGGGTAATGGGTTTTAATTAATAATTAAACTAGTGTTTTAATTATATTTGCCAATGAACTAAAAATTTAATAACTCATGCATACGAGGTCTCATTGGGATGAGACTAGTTTGGACGGATTTGGAGACTGTCAAAATTTGGGCTAAAATCGGGTGTCGTTCGGTTTAGGTCCAAACCGGAACGTCTCGGCGACAACGAAAAATCAAGGTGAGTGTCTTATAATGCTCACGAGTACTAGAATATTTTTATGATAGTTAAATTTGAACTATGAAGTGATATTAATTTATTAATCATTGTTTGATAAATTTTATTATCGTTGGAATTAACTATTAAAAATTAAAATTGACAGTAAAATTTGAAATAGGAATTTAATTGACAGAAAAAAACCCAATTTTAATAACTATGAAATTATTGTTAATTATAGTGACTGTTTGGATGATTGATTGCGATGGATGCTATTGGTTGATATTTTGGAAGATTTGGATGTTTATTTATTTTATATATATCCTGTTATCACCCTGTATATTATTTACAGTATATAAACTGTAAATTGAATTATTTCGAATAAATTAAGAAATAGGTAAACTGATATATACCTATGACACTGTGATTTGGATTGAAATGATATATATCCATCCCTGAAATTAAATTGGAATAACTGATCACTTGGCCATAGGATAGAAAATTATATACGGACACCGGATTGGTAAAATTAAATGATTTTAAAATTTTTGATTTGAAATTTATTTAAATGATTAGAATTTCAGAAATTGATTTGTTTTAAAAGAATTTGAAATTTTATTCGAACTTTGAATATTACCAAGTAAAAGTGGTATAAAATGATATTCCGAAATTGAGCTCGAAATTGAATTATATTTGAAAATTGGATTTTAAATTGAATATTGAAGGTAAATTTAATTAAGTGTTTTAAATCGATAGAAATCGAAATGGTTTAAAACTGAGAATTGAATTGAAATGGTTTCAAATTGGAATTGAATTGAAATTAATTGGAATTCAAATCGAATTATTGGGAACCGAAGTTGAAATTGATTTGGATTGAAATCGAAATTGAATCGATTGATTGGAAATTAGAACTGACTTGAATTGGGAAATTGGAATTGAATCAGTTTTGACTTTGAAACTATTTTCAAATAAATTATTTTAGTATAAACTGCTAAAATCTATATTCTTTAAATATTTAAATTATTTTGGTTTCCAAATTATTTTACTATATAAACCATTTTAATATTTAAACTATTTTATATTAAACTATTTTCCCCATTAAACTATTTAAACTATTCAAACCATTTTTAATACTTTTACCTATTTTAACCATTTTAAATATTTTTAACTATTTTAATCATTTACACTATTTTGACTATTTTAATTATTTAAACTATTTTAAAACTATTCAAACTAATTTTCAAAAAAATTCAAACTGGTCAGGAGTGGAATGTTATTTTTAAATCATGGATTTAAATACGAATTGGACTAAATGAAGTTATAACCTAAAATTGAATTTTGAAACGACTTTGGAAGCTAAATCGAGATATCAAGGCGAAATGATTTTGTACCGAAATAGTATATTTTGAGTAAATATGATGATTTCGAAATGGATTTGATTGTGAAGCGAATATGATATTTTGATATCAAGTATGAACTGTTTTCGAAATGTAAAGGTACCAACCGGTGTGTAAAACAGCATTTGGTTGTTAAAGAGACCGGGGCCGGATATGGGCATACTCTCTGTCGATACTGGAACCACTTTAACAACTGTGTATGCGGAGGAGACTCCAGAACGAAGTGGTTGGATTTTCCATCGTTTACTGGATTTGAAGAAAGAGAACGATGATGGTAGACCCCGGCACTTGTGCCAATTTGAAACGACTAAAACAGGATGGCTTGACAGGGCCAAGTGGGCTAGTTACCCCGAGCAGACATCCGTTCTTCTATTTTCTTGGACTCGGTCCATATTATTACTCTTGTCGTTGGTTTCGATTGGTGCACCTTGATTTGGGATAGCCTCCCTTTGACTCGATATGGGATGGATGGACGCGGTGAGCGGTCATGGTTATGATGCGTTACCACCAGCCCTGCAACCCGAACTAGTAGTATCCTACCTTGGGCATTGCCTCACGTGCCTTGTCATACTTTTATCCCTAAACAAAACCCATACGATTTTGGTTTAGTGTTGTCGTATCACGGCGCATCCCTATCAACCGACCGTTTAACTGGTGTTTTATATGCAAACTGTATGACAATGCTTAGAAACGCGTTAAGGGGGGTCAATGTAAAGCCTTAAGGCTAAGAAAAATATTTATTTTACTGAGTAGACATTATATATATAGCGTATTCTACTACATATAAATATTTTGACGGATCCTTAGGAGATGGAAAATCCCGTAACATCTCTTGAGTTATTGCACGCACGTTATACACTGGATAGGAGATGTGAGAACCCGTAAACATCTCTAACGCCGTTACACTCATGTTATATGCGATATCGATTTGACTTACATAAGGATATTTTAGTCCTGACTCGAGTGTTTTGTCTTTTCATTACGCTCGGACCAGTCCTGAGTTTTTTCGGCTTATTGAAGATTTATTCTGGAGGACGAAGACTTGGTATATTATTACTATTATTAGTCCTACATCATGTTGTCTGCTAGATTATTTATTTATCTCTGATGTATATATGTAACTCTGATGAATGTTGTATAGATTATAATCAAATGTAAAATATAAACAGCTTCATGAATTGTTTATTTGATTATTATATTTTGTCGTTCTACTGCGAGATTCTGTGTTTGTTTCTTCTTTTCTTATTTTTCTTAATTAACCCTTAAAAATTCGTATTTCCATTCAATTTGAGTTGGATACGTGTGATTCATCGTCTACTCAAAAGGAACGAAGATATGGGCCTTTATAGTTGGTATCAAAGCTTTGGTTTAGCGATAACCTTAGCTTTGTGGAGTAACTCATTAGAGATAGGGTCAGTAGTACCCTAGAATGAGTTTGAGTGTATTAATAGATATGAGCATGTATTTGTTAGTGAATATAAAATTGTTTTATATTGTGTTGGTTGATCTATTGAGTGGCATATGGATTTTGGTCAATACGAGTAATTAACGTTATTGATAGGGATCTCTAAACACTTGAACAGAACAATTCGACATAGTATTGTTTTGAAATGGGGTAAATGAAATAATTTTACTCTGATTATATTTTATATATAAAGAAATAATTTTCAGAAATTATTTGGGTATATATAGTGTGTTGGTGGTTAGGAATGATAATATTGGTTATTATCATTAATTGGTTGTTGTGCCTTAATAAGAGATGTTTATTATAAAATAAACAATGATAAAACCATTGTGAAATGTTTAAGGAAGTGAAATTTTGTAAGTATAATTTATAAATGTGGCTTATAAATTAAAATGGATTTTTAAGTGAGAAGTTTTGAATTTAAGACTCGGGAATTCTGAAAATGGTTTTCAAAGTTTTGGAAAAAGATATAGTAATATTAGTTGAAAGATATTTATGAAAATATTTTTAAAGGGTTTTTTTAAAAAAAGGAATGAATTCAGTACTCCCCTCTTCTGTCATTGGAAAATAATTTCGGTGATGACTGCGCAACATCATCGACGTTCATTTTCGATTCTCAAAGTGGGGGAGACTTCTGAGAAGCTTTGCTTCAAAATTGTTTCGATAAATGGATTTTGGTTTAAAATCCAAAAGTATGATTTGATATATAAAAGGTATAAGTATACATACTTATTTCAAATGATTTGAAATGAACCGGGTATTTAAATTTTTTAAGTTCTGTCAATTAATAATCTTCAAATTATCTGAATGAAGTGAAATATTTGAATAAGCAGAACATAAAATAAGAGAATTAAGAAATCTAAGCTAAATGTTTAAGAAACTTTAGAGTTAAATTGAAGGTAAAGAAAATTTTAACAAGTTAACATAGTGAACATTCTAATTAAGTAAAATGAATCAGATTAATTTGTATAATACCAAAATTGCATTCTAATAACATATAATAAGACTTACCAAATGTTAAAAGTTAAAATGGTGATTTGAATATGTAATAGGATATTATGCAAGTAAAGAAAACTTAAAAGTAATTAAAATGTATATAAAGGGAAATTTAGTTGTAATAATAAATGTTATACTTAATTAGTATATTATGAAATGATTAATGACTAAATGGAATAAGTAAGTGAGCTTAAGAAGTAGACAAATGAAATAAATAATATCTTGGTAAATTGGTTATACAATTAAATATAAATTTGCAAAGAAATTATAAAATTGAATTGGTAACATTTGAGATAATTATAAACTTAGATAAAGTCCAACTTCTTATATATGACTTTTATAGAATGATTGTAAACTAAAGTGATGATTAATAAAATGTTTCACAAATAAATTTGTTATTAAAGGAAATTATGAAAATGAATGTGAATGAAAAGAATTTGGTGTAACTAAGAATCAATTGGAATAAATATGTAAGTTGTACATATGTTATTTTATTCGCATAACGGTTTGATCCAGATTCGAGCACAGAATTTCGAGATAATTTATATCGATCCGAGTTAGAATTTTTCACTCGATTCTCGATGGCGAACCCTGGATATGGATTTTTGATTGATTTTGGAATTCTCTATCATAGTATATGGATATGCAAGGAGAATGACGGTTTCTGATCAAGGAACCAGATCTATGTCCGCACTAGAGAATCGTGTGAACGATACTAGTTTAGAAGTGAAATTGTGTGACCGAGTGAGCGACCAGATTTGATATTGCATACAAATGATATATGTACATCGTACGGGCTTAAGTAAAGCAAATATTAGAAATTGAAAATGCAAAATATAAAATGATTTTAAATTATATCATTGGATATCATTGGTAAATAAGATGCATGTATTTAAAATCAAGAAAAAATTGGATTGCTCGACAAAAAGGTACGTGTTTATTTTGTCATTTGATTTGATGGTTTTATGATGAAGCCACTTGGCTTTTGTTTTCTTTTGTTGGTTTGGGGCCCGTAGTGGAATTTTGTAGTTGTTCCGATCGAGCCGTGCAAAGGAGACTCTGCCGAAATTTTTCGTAAATCCGGGTGTTAGAAATTTTTTGAAGTTTTAAAATTTTTTATAACTTGTTTTGATAACTAACTTGTAAATTTCGTAAGCTGATCAGAGTAGGGTAGTAGAAACGTAGTAATGGTTTTATAAATGAGATTTTATTGTTTTATAAGTAGATTATTTTGAATAAAATATATCAAATGTTAAATTCTTTACTTAATGTCTTTTTGAGGACGAAAAGTTTTAAGTGAGGGAGATTGTAACGACCCATATTTTTAGCTATTTAAATTATTAGATTTAATGTAATTATTAAATAAAGATGGTTTAAAATAAAAGGATTTAATGATTTTGAATGTAAGTATTGGATATGAACTTGAATAAAAGTTTGAAATAAACTAATTTCGAAGATTTAAGTAATAACAAGTATTCAAAGGTAATGCTATGTATTGAATGTGTTTACAATCAATAGTTGGATTAAATAATAAATGTTGAATTCATTAGATGTAAATATAGTAATTGATTGATAACTAAAATTCATTTAAAATCTAATATTGAAATTTGAGTATTGAACAATTAAATTGTTTAAAGTCAATATTGGAAATTATTTGATTAATTGAATTCTGTATTTAATATGATTGAAAATGATATCGGAAGTTGATGTAAATTTTATTTAAACAACAATGAAGATGGTTAACATTTAAAATTGTATTTAAAAGTGAATAATTAGAAACTGGAAATTTTATATTATAACCGAGACGTTAAAATAGCAATCCGAGGCAGTCTCGGATTTCGATGAAACCAATTCCATTGGATCCGTGATATTGTATTATTACCGGATTTCAAATATCGTAGTGTTTGGAGTTGTCGTTTGATCGTACATGATAGAAACGCGTTGAAGTTTATATCGAAAATTCAATATAATAATCGGGTTCAAAAAGCTATCTTCTCCATACGATCGAATTACGACTCGAAACCTTTTCCATTGCGTTCAGAATAGGAGTATAACATTATGAATGCCTAACGGCACGCCTCATAGGGGTTCGAAAATTTAAGTTATTTAAAACGAGATATTTTGAATTCAAAATAATTATATATGTATGTATGTATGTATGTATGTATGTATGTTTTTGACCTTGACTAGGTTGTCACACCCTCTCCCATCAGTCATTCCTTCTTTCACTCAATCACGGTACAACCATTCCCTTTTAAAGTCATGTCCCCTACTTCAAACAAACTCAACTGTACAGAACAAAGAAAAAAAGGAATGAAAACTTTGAAAATTAAAATCTCGAAATCCACTCAACGAAAAATGTTGAAACAAGTTTTAAAATTCTCGTTTTTGACTGGGCTTTGATATGATATTATGATTTTGGGGTGCAATCGAGTTTTGGAATGCTCGACTGAAATGGCACTTTCGAGTGTGAGCTAGGGTTTTGGTTTTCATGTAGTACGGTGGTCGATTGGCTAAACAGAGGATATATTAGTGGTTGTGGGGTCCAGTAGCATTTCCGGCGAGATTTTGGTGGAGCTTGGTGCTGTGCGGGGGTGTGCGACCTGGCCATGGCCATGGAGGAGGACGACAATGTCGCGGTTGCCATGGTGAGTTCGAGCTCGACGTTTTTGATATGGGGCGGTCGAGATCGAGGAGAGCGACGTGTTGGAGTTATCGGATTTTAGTTTCAAGCTTCGGAGCTTCGTGTCACTACAAGTCATGCACAACCGTGGGTGGGTTTCATGTGCAGGCAAACTGTTAGGAAGATGAAGGTTTGGGCTTAGCGGGCCGGGTCTTGTTACTTGTGGGTAATGGGTTTTAATTAATAATTAAACTAGTGTTTTAATTATATTTGCAGATGAACTAAAAATATAATAACTCCTGCATACGAGGTCCGATTGGGACGAGACTTATTGCGTTGCGATCGTGATGAAGAGAGCTTCGCAATGAGACAGGTTTGGACGAATTTGGAGACTGTCAAAATTTGGGCTAAAATCGGGCGTCGTCCGGTTTTAGTTCCAAACTGGAACGTCTCAGCGACAACGAAAAATCAAGGTAAGTGTTTTTTAACGCTCACAAGTACCAGAATATTTTTATGATAGTTAAATTTGAACTATGAAGTGATATTAATTTATTGATCGTTGTTTGATAAATTTTATTGTCATCTAAATTATCGTTTGAATTAACTGTTCAAAATTAAAATTGATACTGAAATTTGAAATAGGAATTTAATTGACAGAAAAATACCCAATTTTAATAACTATGAAATTTTTGTGAATTATATTGACTGTTTGGATGATTGATTGCGATGGATGCTATTGGTTGATATTTTGGATGATTTGGATGTTTATTTATTTTATATATATCGTGTTATCACCATGTATATTATTTACAGTATATAAACTGTAAATTGAATTATTTCGAATAAATTAAGAAATAGGTTGAAATGATATACACCTATGACACTCTGATTTGGATTGAAATGATATATATCCATCCCTGAAATTAAATTGGAATAACTGATCACTTGGCCATAGGATAGAAAATTATATACGGACACCGGATTGGTTAAATTAAATGATTTTAAAATTTTCATTTTGAAATTTATTTAAATGATTTGAATTTCAAAATTTGATTTGTTGTGACGAACGCCCATGACCCCTGCACTGAACCTAGAGATAGTGCGCTGTAAAGTGTGCCAGGCGACCATGGACGATTGTCAGGATAAAATTTAAACAACAGAATCTATTGTATTACTCACAGCGCATGGACAAAATACAATAGAATACATATATAGTGAAGCTTCACAGAATAGAATCTCATCAATAAAACTTCATAATAGTTGAATACAAACATCTGAATAGTCAATACATCAAGCCTCACTACATATCACTCAGAGAATTATACAAAGCAGCGGAACATCCAGTACATATAGTAAGAAGATAATATGCAAGCCTCCAGCTCGTCTTCGACATCAGCATCGTGGGAAGCAAGAACAGCACCTGTCACCTGCTACCTAGTCTGCCCGTCCCAAAATGGACGAATAGCCCAAGGCAATAAGAGTTAAAACATAAAGCCTTGAGTCAGACAACAGTCTTAGTGAGCGATAAATTAATTAACAACATACCAAAAGAGCATCAAGGAAAAAGGAATAGGAATACAACCCTCCCACTCCACCTCTTTCTACAGTGATAGCCCCCAGACACACACTAAGCAGAAGCAAACATAGCAGAGCATACTATTTAAAGTAAAGCAATTATCACTCGAGTCAAGGGTGATGTTTTCCAAGTACAAACCCCCAAGGCCTAAACCAAGATCAGATAAGCACCCAGAAAATACCGCTCTTGAGACCGAATGACGATACAACCAAACATCCATGACTCCGGCTATCACTGTTATCACTGCTTCGATATCACCGTTAATTGAATGACCGGCACATTCTTTCAGCCGTCCGTCAAGGGATAATGGAAACCCCGGTTCTAGACATAACTCTGCACGTCGTCGTGACCCGTGCCTAGGACTATCGAATCTGCCCAGAGTACTTGACTACCGATCAGTAGCCTTCAGGGACTATCGAATCTGCCCAACGTACTCTTGCTTTGAGCATGCTAGAACCTTCAACAACGATGAGATCTCAGCCTTCTAGTCATCCTCCTCGACGACTATTTCCATACTAGCTCAAGCGCCTCTCGAGCAAACCATTATCCTCAAACTCGAACCATTTCACCGAGTTATCAACATGCTTGGAATGATCCCGTCTGGATTAGACCAAGGCTATCTCATATCATACTTCGCCTCATCATCATCATAGCAAAGCTCCATCTCAACATCATCATCAAATCTATCCATATGAGCTTCATCATCCGCTACATATGCCACAAGCAGCTTTTCCAATTCAAGAGCCTTTCCCTTAGCTTTTGAATCACCTTCGGTCTAAATCAAATCATCAATCATCTAATTCATAGCAACCAATCAAGTCAAACATTAATCCAAGTAATCAAGCATTCAAATATGATCTAAATAGACAATTATAACAATAATGGCAATTTCGTAAATAAAGAGTCTAAAGTCTAGCAAGCATGAAAACATGAGCAATATATCTATAATCTTGATGATTTAACTTGCATAGGTTATCACTTAGTAAAATGGTTGTCGAATCATCATGAACAACGGATCTACATGGATCTATACTTAGGATTAAGGAAAATGCATGGAAATCACTACTTTAACACAAAATCAAGCCAACGATCCGATATACTCCTTTGGATCCGTGTGAGAGATAATCACCACTCACCAAATCACCTAAACACCTCAAAAGAAACCCACTTCAGATCTGGGCAGAGAAGGATCTAACTTGATCTATCACCAATCCGTTTCAAACGATGAAATCCCTCTTCAATGGATGAAGATCTTCAACTTTAGCTCTTGGATCTTCGATCTTGGATGGAAGGAAGTACTAAATCAAAGTGGAGAAAAGAAGTGAAGAAGTGTAGAAGTCGAGCTCTCAAAATGGCAGCACTTCGTCGCTTCGAAATCCGGATCCAAAAAGTAAAGAAAAACCCACCTATTTATAGGCAGTTTTCATAGGTCGTCCGCCCCCTTAGGTCGCCCACGACCTAACTCTCGCGACCTACGACCTAAGAAACCCCACGACCTAAGTCTTAGCGACCTAAGCCCATGCGCATCCACGACTTACGACCTAACAGGGACGCGACTTAACAACAAGCGGCTTAGCGTCTTAACGCTACACGACCTAAAACAATGCGCGACCTAACTATATCACGACTTAAAACAATGCGCGACCTAACTATATCACGACTTAAAACAATGCGCGACCTAACCCCTTACGACCTAATACTTAGCGACCTAACAACCCACGACCTAACTCCTAAGTCGCTAACCTGCTTAAGTCGCTAACCACTAGGTCGCTAACTTCTATAGGTCGGAAATCCTTAGGTCGTCTAATTCTATAGGTCGCTCCTATCTCTTAGGTCGTTCACTCGACCTAACCTACCCCACAACCTAAACCATCACACGACCAAACTCCTATACGACCTATCCCAAAATTCTTAGGTCGCTCCACTTCTTAGGTCGCCAACTTTCTATAGGTCGCTCCACTTCCTTAGGTCGTCTACCACGACCTAACCACTATACGACCTAGCTTCTATACGACCTAAGACAGACTCTGGATAACTAATCAACAATGCGACCAAATGTCAACTGTTTTACGATGTTTCGATCGTAAAAATACGGGTCGTTACATTCTCCCCCCCTTAGGAATTTCGCCCCGAAATTCCAAACAAACAGAGCAATCAAAGACTATTCTGCATGCCTACTATCCATAGCAATCAACAAACCATGCATCCAATTCTAGCTTAGCATGCAGAATTCTAAAACTAGAACAAGTTACAATGTCGTTAGATGACACAACACCTTAGGGCCATACCTTGAAGAGTTCAGGATGAGCTGCTTTCATCCTCTCTTCCACCTCCCATGTACAGTCGTTATCATCATCACTCCATTGTATCTTGAGCAACTTAACTACCTTCCTCATAAGCTGTTTTGTGTCGGTTTCCTCAACACGAAGAGGCTTATGAGGTATCTTATCGACTGGATCAACTTCGAAATCTTCACAGCTATCAGCAGAAACCACTGTATTCGAGTCGTGCACATACTTTCGTAGATATGATACATGAAAAACATTGTGCACACTCGACATCTTTTCTGGTAACTCCAATCTATAGGCGAGCTTTCCAATTTGCTCGATGATCGGGAATGGTCCAACAAATCTCGGAGTCAATTTTCCTTTCTTCCCGAATCGAATAACATTCTTCAGAGGAGAAATATTCACAAAAACCATATCACCTACGTCGAACTCCAAATCCTTACGACGCTTATCGGCATAACTTTTCTGACGGTCTTGGGCTGCCTTCATTCGTTGCCGAATGATTTCTATGCAATCCGAAGTCTGACGAATCATCTCTGGCCCAAGCATCAGCTTTTCTCCTGTCTCTAACCAACATGTCGGAGAGTTACACGGTCTCCCATATAATGCCTCATACAGTGCCATACCAATGCTTGACTGGTAACTGTTATTATACGAAAATTCCACCAAATGAAGGTGATCTCCCATGATCCTCCGAAATCCAAAACACAAGCTCAAAGAAGATCTTCCAAAACTCGGTTGACTCTCTCGGTCTGACCATCTGTTTGAGGGTGATAAGCTGTACTCAAACACAACTCGGTTCCCAAAACTTCCTGGAAGCTCTTCCAAAATCCACTAGTGAACAATGGGTCTCGATCGCTTACTATACTCTTCGGAATACCATGGAATCGAACTATCCACTTAACATACAACTCTGCCAATTTTGATGCAGTCCTAGTCGATCGAACAGGAATGAATCTTGCACTCTTAGTCAAACGATCTATGATGACCCAAATCCCTTCATTTCCTGCTCTGGTTCTAGGTAACCCATCAATAAAATCCATCGATATTTGTTCCCACTTCCATGTAGGAACTTCTAATGGCTGAAGCAATCCACTTGGCTTCTTCTGTTTGGCTTTTACCAACTGGCAGTTCATGCACTTGGAAATAAAATTTCCAACATCTTTCTTCATACCTTCCCAGTAATAGGTTCTCTTCATATCCCGATACATCTTATTTCCACCTGGATGAATTGTCAGCTTCGAGTGATGACTTTCCTTCAGAACTTCACTCCTCAATTCATCTATATCGAGAACGACTAGTCGTCCTTGTTTTCGAAGCCAACCCTCTCGATCAACCTCGAATCCTTTATCCTTTTCTGGTTCCAATCTAGATTCCAAATCACGGATAACCTTGACAATCTTATCATCTCGTTTTTGACTCTCGCCAATTCTTTCCACAAGAGTCGGTCTTATCGATAAGTTTGCCAACATCTCAGGTTCCAATTCACATCTAGGCCTGAAGTCAAATCCAGCTAAATACTCGAGATTCTTCCATTCTGAAAACATGGCTCCCAATCCTGCATGTCTTCGACTTAACGCATCTGCCACTGCGTTACCTTTTCCCGGAGTATAAGCTATACCAAAATCATATGATGCTAAAAACTCTAGCCACCGTTGCTGCCGAAGATTCAAATCCTTTTGGGAGAAAAGATACTTCAACGACTTATGATCTGTAAACAACTCGAATCGAACTACCAATAGATAATGTCTCCACATCTTCAGAGCAAAAACTATCGCCGCTAACTCTAAATCATGAGTCGGGTAATTCCTTTCATGCGGCTTCAGTTGTTGACTAGCATACGCAACAACTTTATCCTTCTGCATCAGCACTGCTCCAAGTCCAGTACCACATGCGTCGGTGTAAACCACCATCTCATCATTCCCACTTGGAATAGTCAAAACAGGAGCACTTGTCAATCGCTCTTTCAGGATTCCGAAAGCTTGCTCACACTTAGCATCCCATCTGAATACTTGGTTCTTTTTCGTCAATCCCGTTAACGGTGCAGCTACCTTGGAGAAGTCTTTGATAAATCGACGATAATATCTTGCTAATCCAAGAAAACTTCTCACATCAGATGCATTCTTAGGTCTACCCCAATCCTGGATTGCTGCCACCTTGGCGGGATCAACCGCTATTCCATTTCCAGAGATAACATGGCCTAAGAACCTCACTTCACTCTTCCAGAAGTGACACTTCGAAAACTTAGCCTTCAGCTGATGTTTCCGCAAGATTTCCAAAACAATATGCAAGTGCGTCTTGTGCTCTTCTTCAGTTCTGGAATAAATCAAAATATCATCCACGAACACTAGCATGAACTTACTCAACTGATCTCTGAACACTCTATTCATAAGATCCACAAAATATGCTGGCGCATTAGTCAACCCAAACGGCATTACCAGCCACTCAAAGAAACCAGATGGTGTCCTAAAAGCAGTCTTCGGCACACTATCCTTAGCCACTCTCAACTGGTGAAATCCCGTTGCCAAATCCATCTGAGAAAACACCTTAGCTTCGTGAAGCTGATCAAACAAGTCATCTATTCTTGGCAATGGATACTTGTTCTTCTTAGTCACCTTATTCAGCTCACGATAATCCACGCACAATCTCAACGATCCATCCGCTTTGGTTGCAAACACAACTGGTGCACCCCATTCGGACACACTACGCCGAATGAATCCTTTCTGCAAAAGATCATCAACCTGTACCCTCAACTCCTGCTGTTCCCTAGGAGCCATCCACCTAAGAGGCATCACAACAGGTCTGGCTCCTTCAACTAGATCTATACGAAACTCGATCTCCCTATGCGGCGGTAACCCTTTGACCTCGTCAAAGACATCCTCAAATCCATTCGTGATTGGCAACGATGACAGTCCATCCCGTGGAACAACTAGCGAATACATGAAGCTCATGAAGACGCCTTCTTCATGCTTACATCGTATCACAATCTTTCGCCCCTCCACATTCTCGACTGTCACCTCCAACCTTTCACAATCAACCTTTGTCGCATACTTCCTTAGCCAGTCCATACCCAAAATAATTCCGAACCCCGCAAAGTTCAGAACAAAACAATCACAAACAAAAGAGCAACCATGACTCGACACAATCAGACCACGACATAACATACACAAACAAGACGAACCCCCAACTGGATTAGTCACAACCAATGGCCTATCAACAATATCCGGTTCTAAACCCAACCGGCCTACAAGTTCATTACAAACAAATGAATGTGACGCCCCAGTATCAAATAACACTCTAACTGGAACTCCACATATGGAAAGAGTACCTTGAACCACTACACTCTTTCCTTTCTCTTCAGCGGTAGGAGCTTTCGAAGATGATGGAACAGCTCCCAAAGCATAAGCTTGCACAATCTGCTTGTCCCTTCGCGGTTCTGGACAATTCTTCCTGATATGCCCTGGCTTGTCACAGTTGTGACACTTCATCGGTACCTTCGGATTCTTACAATCCCTAGAGAAATGGCCCTTCTGCTGACAATTGTAGCAGGTCACTTTGCCCTTCGGCTTCTTCTGGCCATCCTTACCCTTTTGCTGCTGCTGCTTCCTCTTCTTGTTTCCACCCTGCTGTGGTCTAGACTCTTCCCTGGTCACAGCAACAACAGATCCTTCCTTAGGAAACAGATTCTCGTGCCTCAGAGCTTTCTCCACAAGCTTCTCAAATGGATCGTCTAAATGGTCCACCAACTGCCTCCCAAGATAACTGTCCAAGCCTGTCACAAACTTCTCGTTCTTCTGATATGAAGATTCTATATACGACCGGGCATACTTGGACAAAGCTTCAAACTCAGAAACATACTCAAGAACTGGTCTTCCTCCTTGCTTGAGCTCCACAAACTTCTTGAACAGAACAGACTTCTGAGCTGTAGAAATGAACTTAGCTTCAAATCTGGCTTGGAATTGCACCCAAGTAATTTCTTCCTCCGGAGTATCAATGGTGATAGAGTTCCACCAATCAGAAGCTCTTCCTTGAAGCTGTCTTGATGCTAACCTCCTCTTAGTTGCATCCTCAATTCCCAAATCACCAAAGATCCTTCTACAAGCATCTATCCACCTCTGGACTTCAATGGTTGATTCAGTTCCCAAGAAAACCTTTCCTCCAAGAGCAGTGTAGTCCTTACACAGCTTAGCAAAATCCACCGGTCTTGGAGTTTGAACTTGAACTCCAACATCCACCGATGGCCCTGGAGCAGGCATCCTTCTCATGATCGAAGTCATCATAGCTTCGAACATAGCAGCATAATCAGTAGCCCCTTCAGTAGCACGGCCTTCCCTAGCAACTGGTCTCCCTCTTCGACTCATTCTCAATATCTATAAAAAGGAATGGTCAGAACATCTTGAGAAACAACTGCTTAAAGGACTCAAACTCTTCTAGTCTACTATATTATATATAGTAATCATCCATCAAAATACAATTACGTCTCTCATACGTAGTTACGCCAACGAGCGTTGGGTAAAATCGATTAACCAATGCTCTGATACCAAATGTGACGACCGCCCATGACCCTTGCACTGAACCTAGAGATAGTGCGCTGTAAAGTGTGCCAGGCGACCATGGACGATTGTCAGGATAAAATTTAAACAACAGAATCTATCGTATTACTCACAGCGCATGGACAAAATACAATAGAATACATATATAGTGAAGCTTCACAGAATAGAATCTCATCAATAAAACTTCATAATAGTTGAATACAAACATCTGAATAGTCAATACATCAAGCCTCACTACATATCACTCAGAGAATTATACAAAGCAGCGGAACATCCAGTACATATAGTAAGAAGATAATATGCAAGCCTCCAGCTCGTCTTCGACATCAGCATCGTGGGAAGCAAGAACAGCACCTGTCACCTGCTACCTAGTCTGCCCGTCCCAAAATGGACGAACAACCCAAGGCAATAAGAGTTAAAACATAAAGCCTTGAGTCAGACAACAGTCTTAGTGAGCGGTAAATTAATTAACATCATACCAAAAGAGCATCAAGGAAAAAGGGATAGGAATACAACCCTCCCACTCCACCTCTTTCTACAGTGATAGCCCCCAGACACACACTAAGCAGAAGCAAACATAGCATAGCATACTATTTAAAGTAAAGCAATTATCACTCGAGTCAAGGGCGATGTTTTCCAAGTACAAACCCCTAAGGCCTAAACCAAGATCAGATAAGCACCCAGAAAATACCGCTCTTGAGACCGAATGACGATACAACCAAACATCCATGACTCCGGCTATCACTGCTTCGATATCACCGTTAATTGAATGACCGGCTCATTCTTTCAGCCGTCCGTCAAGGGCTAATGGAAACCCCGGTTCTAGACATAACTCTGCACGTCGTCGTGACCCGTGCCTAGGACTATCGAATCTGCCCAGAGTACTTGACTACCGATCAGTAGCCTTCAGGGACTATCGAATCTGCCCAACGTAATCTTGCTTTGAGCATGCTAGAACCTTCAACAACGATGAGATCTCAGCCTTCTAGTCATCCTCCTCGACGACTATTTCCATACTAGCTCAAGCGCCTCTCGAGCAAACCATTATCCTCAAACTCGAACCATTTCACCGAGTTATCAACATGCTTGGAATGATCCCGTCTGGATTAGACCAAGGCTATCTCATATCATACTTCGCCTCATCATCATCATAGCAAAGCTCCATCTCAACATCATCATCAAATCTATCCATATGAGCTTCATCATCCGCTACATATGCCACAAGCAGCTTTTCCAATTCAAGAGCCTTTCCCTTAGCTTTTGAATCACCTTCGGTCTAAACCAAATCATCAATCATCTAATTCATAGCAACCAATCAAGTCAAACATTAATCCAAGTAATCAAGCATTCAAATATGATCTAAATAGACAATTATAACAATAATGGCAATTTCGTAAATAAAGAGTCTAAAGTCTAGCAAGCATGAAAACATGAGCAATATCTCTATAATCTTGATGATTTAACTTGCATAGGTTATCACTTAGTAAAATGGTTGTCGAATCATCATGAACAACGGATCTATACTTAGGATTAAGGAAAATGCATGGAAATCACTACTTTAACACAAAATCAAGCCAACGATCCGATATACTCCTTTGGATCCATGTGAAAGATAATCACCACTCACCAAATCACCTAAACACCTCAAAAGAAACCCACTTCAGATCTGGACAGCGAAGGATCTAACTTGATCTATCACCAATCCGTTTCAAACGATGAAATCCCTCTTCAATGGATAAAGATCTTCAACTTTAGCTCTTGGATCTTCGATCTTGGATGGAAGGAAGTACTAAATCAAAGTGGAGAAAAGAAGTGAAGAAGTGTAGAAGTCGAGCTCTCAAAATGGCAGCACTTCGTCGCTTTGAAATCCGGATCCAAAAAGTAAAGAAAAACCCACCTATTTATAGGCAGTTTTCATAGGTCGTCCGCCCCCTTAGGTCGCCCACGACCTAACTCTCGCGACCTACGACCTAAGAAACCCCACGACCTAAGTCTTAGCGACCTAAGCCCATGCGCATCCACGACTTACGACCTAACAGGGACGCGACTTAACAACAAGCGGCTTAGCGTCTTAACGCTACACGACCTAAAACAATGCGCGACCTAACTATATCACGACTTAAAACAATGCGCGACCTAACTATATCACGACTTAAAACAATGCGCGACCTAACTGGGTTACGACCTAACCCCTTACGACCTAATACTTAGCGACCTAACAACCCACGACCTAACTCCTAAGTCGTTAACCTGCTTAAGTCGCTAACCACTAGGTCGTTAACTTCTATAGGTCGGAAATCCTTAGGTCGTCTAATTCTATAGGTCGCTCCTATCTCTTAGGTCGTTCACTCGACCTAACCTACCCCACAACCTAAACCATCACACGACCCAACTCCTATACGACCTATCCCAAAATCCTTAGGTCGCCAACTTTCTATAGGTCGCTCCACTTCCTTAGGTCATCTACCACGACCTAACCACTATACGACCTAGCTTCTATACGACCTAAGACAGACTCTGGATAACTAATCAACAATGCGACCAAATGTCAACTGTTTTACGATGTTTCGATCGTAAAAATACGGGTCGTTACATTTGTTTTAATAGAATTTGAAATTTTATTCGAACTTTGAATATTAGCAAGTAAAAGTGGTATAAAATAATATTCCGAAATTGAGCTTGGAATTGAATTATATTTGAAAATTGGATTTTAAATTGAATATTGAAGGTAAATTTGATTAAGTGTTTTAAATCGATATTTTAGAAATCGAAATGGTTTAAAATTGAGAATTGAATTGAAATGGTTTCAAATTGGAATTGAATTGAAATTAATTGGAATTGAAATAGAAATAGAATTATTGGGAATCAAAGTTGAAATTGATTTGGATTGAAATCGAAATTGAATCGATTGAATGAAAATTGGAATTGACTTGAATTGGGAAGTTGGAATTGAATCGGTTTGACTTTGAAACTATTTTCAAATAAATTATTTTAGTATAAACTGTTAAAATCTATATTCTTTAAATATTTAAATTATTTTGGTTTCCAAATTATTTTTCTATATAAACCATTTTAATATTTAAACTATTTTATATTAAACTATTTTCACCATTTAATCTATTTTAACCATTTTAAATATTTTTAACTATTTTAACCATTTTAAATATTTTTAACTATTTCACTATTTTAATTATTTAAACTATTTTAAAACCATTCAAACTATTTTTCAAAAAAATTTAAACTGGTCAGGAGTGGAATGTTATTTTTAAATCATGGATTTAAATACGAATTGGACTAAATGTAGTTATAACCTAAAATTGAATTTTGAAACGATTTTGGAAGCTAAATCAAGATATCAAGGCGAAATGATTTTGAACTGAAATAGTATATTTTGAGTAAATATGATTATTTTGAAATGGATTTGATTGTGAAGAGAATTTGATATTTTGATATCAAGTATGAACTGTTTTCGAAATGTAAAGGTACCAACCGGTGTGTAAAACGACTTTGGTTTTTAAAGAGACCAGGGCCTGATATGGGCATACTCACTGTCGATACTGGAACCACTTTAACAACTGTATACGCGGAGGAGGCTCCAGACCGAAGGGTTGGATTTGGCGTCGTTTGCTGGATTTAAAGAAAGAGAACAATGATGGATAGACCTCAACACTAGTGCTGTAACGACCCGTATTTTTACGGATCGAAACATCGTAAAACAGTTGACATTTGGTCGCATTGTTGATAAGTCGTCCAGAGTCTAAGTCTTAGGTCGTATGAGGGTTTGGAGCGACCTAGGGAAGTTGGCGAGTTAAGGGGTAGACGACTTAGTGAAGTGGAGCGACCTAAGGATTAGAACGACCTAAGGAGTTAGGTCGTGTGATAGTTAAGTCGTTTAGAAGATAGGTCGTGTGGTGGCTTAGGTCGTGGGGTAGGTTAGGTCGGTTGGAGCGACCTATAGGATGTTGGCGACCTAAGGTTTTGAGCGACTTAAGGGTTTGCAGCGACCTAAGAGAGCTAGTGAGTAGCGACCTATAGAATTAGGCGACCTAAGGAAGTTTAGCGACCTATAGGAGTTAGCGACCTATAGGAGTTAGCGACCTATAGAATTTGGCGACCCAAGGAACATGCAACCTAAGAGATTAGCGGTATAGGAAACAGGGTAAGTTAGCAACCTAAGAAGGATAGGTCGGCAACGACCTAAGGAAGGAATAGTTAGGTCGCTAGGCCATTAGATAGTTAGGTTGCGTGTGTGTTAGGTCGCGTGAGTGTTAGGTCGCGTAAGGGCTTAGCAGTTAGGTCGCGGATGCGCATGTGTTAGGTCGAAGAAGCACTTATGCGTTAGGTCGCGTGGATGCGCATGTGTTAGGTCGTAGGTTGGGATTGTTAGGTCGTAGGGTTTTAGGTCGTAGGTCGTGGATGACCTAACTCCGAGTGAGCGACCTAAAGTGATTTCAGCCTATAAATAGGAGGGTTTTTCTCCATTTTTGGGATCCGGATTTCGAAGCGACGAAGTGCTGCCATTTTGAGAGCTCGACTTCTAAACTTATTCACTTCTTTTCTCCACTCTAATCTAGTGATTCCTTCCATCCAAATCGAAGATCAAATTGATGATTCAAGAGCTTAGATTGAAGATCTACATCCTTTGAAGAGAGATTCCATCGTTTGAAGCGGATTTGTGATAGATCGAGATAGATCCTTCGCTGTCCATATCTGAAGTGTGTTGCTTTTGAGGTGTTTAGGTGATTTGGTGAGTGGTGATTATCTCTCACACGGATCCAAAGGAGTATATCGGATCGTTGGCTTGATTTTGTGCTAAAGTAGTGATTTCCATGCATTTTCCTAATCCTAAGTATAGATCCATATAGATCCATTGTTCATAATGATTTGGCATCCATTTTACATGTTAACCTATGCAAGTTCATTCATCAAGATTATAGAGATATTGCTCATGTTTTCATGCTTGTTAGACTTTTGACTCTTTAATTACGAAATTGCCATTATTGTTATAATTGTCTATTTAGATCATATTTGAATGCTTGTTTACTTGGATTAATGTTTGATTTGATTGATTGCTATGAATTAGATGATTGATGATTTGATTTAGACAAGATGGCCGAAGATGATTCAAAAGCTAAGAGAAAGGCTCTTGAATTGGAAAAGCTGCTCGTGGCATATGTAGCGGATGATGAAGCTCATATGGATAGATTTGATGATGACGTTGAGATGAAGCTTTGCTATGATGATGATGAGGCGAAGTATGATATGAGATAGCCTTGGTCCAATCCGGACGGGGTCATTCCAAGAAGATTGATAACTCGGTAAAATGGTTCGAGTTTGAGGATAATGGGTTGCTCGAGAGGCGCTTGAGCTAGTATGGAAATAGTCGTCGAGGAGGATGACTAGAAGGCTGAGATCTCATCGTTGTTGAAGGTTCTAGCATGCTCAAAGCAAGAGTACGCTGGGCAGATTCGATAGTCCCTAAAGGCTACTGATTGGTAGTCAAGTACTCTGGGTAGATTCGATAGTCCTAGGCACGGGTCACGATGACGTGCAGAGTTATGTCTAGAACCGGGGTTTCCATTAGCCCTTGACGGACGGCTGAAAGAATGTGTCGGTCATTCAATTAACGGTGATATCGATGCAATGATAACAGTGATAGCCAGAGTCATGGATGTTTGGTTGTATCGTCATTCGGTCTCAAGAGTGGTATTTTCTGGGTGCTTATCTGATCTTGGTTTAGGCCTTGGGGGTTTGTACTTGGAAAATATCGTCCTTGACTCGAGTGATAATTGCTTTACTTTAAATTGTATGCTTTGCTATGTTTGCTTCTGCTTAATGTGTGTCTGGGGGCTATCACTGTAGAAAGAGGTGGAGTGGGAGGGTTGTATTCCTATTCCTTTTTCCTTTATGCTCTTTTGGTATGTTGTTAGTTAATTTACCGCTCACTAAGACTGTTGTCTGACTCAAGGCTTTATGTTTTAACTCTTATTGCCTTGGGCTGTTCGTCCATTTTGGGACGGGCAGACTAGGTAGCAGGTGACAGGTGTTGTTCTTGCTTCCCACGATGCTGATGTCGAAGACGAGCTGGAGGCTTGCATATTATCTTCTTACTATATGTACTGGATGTTCCGCTGCTTTGTATAATTCTCTGAGTGATATGTAGTGAGGCTTGATGTATTGACTATTCAGATGTTTGTATTCAACTATTATGAAGTTTCATTGATGAGATTCTATTTCTGTGAAGCTTCACTATATATATATTCTATTGTATTTTGTCCATGCGCTGTGAGTAATACGATAGATTCTGCTGTTTTAATTTACCTTGACAATCGTCCATGGCTGCCTGGCACACTTTACAGCGCACTTTCTCTAGGTTCAGTGCAGGGGTCATGGGCGATCGTCACATTTGGTATCAGAGCCTTGGTTAATCGATTTTACCCAATGCTCGCTGACGTAACTACGTATGAGAGACGTAATTGTATTTTGATGGATGATTACTATATATAATATAGTAGATTAGAAGAGTTTGAGTCCTTTAAGCGGTTGTTTCTCAAGATGTTCTGACCATTCCTTTTTATAGATATTGAGAATGAGTCGAAGAGGGAGACCAGCTGCTAGGGAAGGCCGTGCTACTGAAGGGGCTGCTGATTATGCTGATATGTTCAAAGCTATGATGACTTCGATCATGAGAAGGATGCCAGCTCTGGGGCCATCGGTGGATGTTGGAGTTCAAGTTAAAACTCCAAGACCGGTGGATTTTGCTAAGCTGTGTAAGGACTACACTACTCTTGGAGGAAAGGTTTTCTTGGGAACTGAATCAACCATTGAAGTCCAGAGGTGGATAGATGCTTGTAGAAGGATCTTAGGTGATTTGGGAATTGAGGATGCGACTAAGAGGAAGTTGGCATCAAGACAGCTTCAAGGGAGAGCTTCTGATTGGTGGAATTCTATCACCATTGATACTCCGGAGGAAGGGATTACTTGGGTGCAATTCCAAGCCAGATTTGAAGCTAAGTTCATTTCTACAGCTCAGAAGTCTGTTCTGTTCAAGAAGTTTGTGGAGCTTAAGCAAGGAGGAAGACCAGTTCTTGAGTATGTTTCTGAGTTTGAAGCTTTGTCCAAGTATGCCCGGTCGTATATAGAATCTTCATATCAGAAGAACGAGAAGTTTGTGACAGGCTTGGACAGTTATCTTGGGAGGCAGTTGGTGGATCATTTGGACGATCCATTTAAGAAGCTTGTGGAGAAAGCTCTGAGGCACGAGAATCTGTTTCCTAAGGAAGGATCTGTTGTTGCTGTGACCAGGGAAGAGTCTAAACCCCAGCAGGGTGGAAACAAGAAGAGGAAGCAGCAGCAGCAGCAAAAGGGGAAGGATGGCCAGAAGAAGCCGAAGAGCGAAGTGACCTGCTATAATTGTCAGCAGAAGGGCCATTTCTCTAGGTATTATAAGAATCCGAAGGTACCGATGAAGTGTCACAACTGTGACAAGCCGGGGCATGTCAGAAAGAATTGTCCAGAACTGCGGAAGGACAAGCAGATTGTGCAAGCTTATGCTTTGGGGGCTGTTCCATCATCTTCGAAAGCTCCTACCGCGGAAGAGAAAGGAAAGAGTGTAGTGGTTCAAGGTACTCTCCATTTGTGGTGTTCCAGTTAGAGTGCTATTTGATACTGGGGCGTCGCATTCTTTTGTTTGTAGTGAACTTGTAGGCCGGTTGGGTTTAGAACCGGATATTGTTGATAGGCCATTGGTTGTGACTAATCCAGTTGGGGGTTCGTCTTGTTTGTGTATGCTATGTCGTGGTCTGATTGTGTCGAGTCATGGTTGCTCTTTTGTTTGTGATTGTTTTGTTCTGAACTTTGCGGGGTTCGGAATTATTTTGGGCATGGACTGGCTTAGGAAGTATGCGGCAAAGGTTAATTGTGAAAGGTTGGAGGTGACAGTCGAGAATGTGGAGGGGCGAAAGATTGTGATACGATGTAAGCATGAAGAAGGCGTCTTCATGAGCTTCATGTATTCGCTGGTTGTTCCACGGGATGGACTGTCATCGTTGCCAATCGCAAATGGATTTGAGGATGTCTTTGACGAGGTCAAAGGGTTACCGCCGCATAGAGAGATCGAGTTTCGTATAGATCTAGTTGAAGGAGCCATACCTGTTGTGATGCCTCTTAGGCAGATGGCGCCTAGGGAACAGCAGGAGTTGGTGGTGCAGGTTGATGATCTTTTGCAGAAAGGATTCATTCGGCGTAGTGTGTCCGAATGGGGTGCACCAGTTGTGTTCGCAACCAAAGCGGATGGATCGTTGAGGTTGTGCGTGGATTATCGTGAGCTGAATAAGGTGACTAAGAAGAACAAGTATCCATTGCCAAGAATAGATGACTTGTTTGATCAGCTTCACGAAGCTAAGGTGTTTTCTCAGATGGATTTGGCAATGGGATTTCACCAGTTGAGAGTGGCTAAGGATAGTGTGCCGAAGACTGCTTTTAGGACACCATCCGGTTTCTTTGAGTGGCTGGTAATGCCGTTTGGGTTGACTAATGCGCCAGCATATTTTGTGGATCTTATGAATAGAGTGTTAAGAGATCAGTTGAACAAGTTCGTGCTAGTGTTCGTGGATGATATTCTGATTTATTCTAGAACTGAAGAAGAGCACAAGACGCACTTGCGTATTGTTTTGGAAATCTTGCGGAACATTAGCTGAAGGCTAAGTTTTCGAAGTGTCACTTCTGGAAGAGTGAAGTGAGGTTCTTAGGCCATGTTAACTCTGGAAATGGAATAGCGGTTGATCCCGCTAAGGTGGCAGCAATCCAGGATTGGGTTAGACCTAAGAATGCATCTGATGTGAGAAGTTTTCTTGGATTAGCAGGATACTATCGTCGATTTATCAAAGACTTCTCCAAGGTGGCTGCACCGTTAACAGGATTGACGAAAAAGAACCAAGCGTTCAGATGGGATGATAAGTGTGAGCAAGCTTTCAGAATCCTGAAAGAGCGATTGACAAGTGCTCCTGTTTTGACTATTCCGAGTGGGAATGATGAGATGGTGGTTTACACCGACGCATGTGGTACTGGACTTGGAGCAGTGCTAATGCAGAAGGATAAAGTTGTTGCGTATGCAAGTCGACAACTGAAGCCGCATGAAAGGAATTACCCGACTCATGATTTGGAGTTGGCGGCGATTGTTTTTGCTCTGAAGATGTGGAGACATTATCTACTGGGAGTTCGATTCGAGTTGTTTATAGATCATAAGTCGTTGAAGTATCTTTTCTCCCAAAAGGATTTGAATCTTCGGCAGCAGCGATGGCTAGAGTTTTTGGCATCATATGATTTTGGTATAGCTTATACTCCGGGAAAAGGTAACGCAGTGGCAGATGGGTTAAGTTGAAGACATGCAGGATTGTGAGCCATGTTTTCAGAATGGAAGAATCTTGAGTATTTAGCTGGATTTGACTTCAGGCCCAGATGCGAATTGGAACCTGAGATGTTGGCAAACTTATCGATAAGACCGACTCTTGTGGAAAGGATTGGCGAGAGCCAAAAGCGAGACGATAAACTTGTCAAGATTATCTGTGATTTGGAATCTGGATTGGACCCAGAGAAGGATAAAGGATTCGAGGTCGATCGAGAGGGTTGGCTTCGGAAGCAAGGACGACTAGTTGTTCCCGATATAGATGAATTAAGGAGTGAAGTTCTGAAGGAAAGTCATCACTCGAAGCTGACAATTCATCCAGGTGGAAATAAGATGTATCGGGATATGAAGAGAGCCTATTACTGGGAAGGCATGAAGAAGGATGTTGGAAATTTTATTTCCAAGTGCATGAACTACCAGTTGGTAAAAGCCGAACAGAAGAAGCCAAGTGGATTGCTTCAGCCATTAGAAGTTCCTACATGGAAGTGGGAGCAAATATCGATGGATTTTATTGATGGGCTACCTAGAACAAGAACGGGAAATGAAGGGATTAGGGTCATTGTAGATCGTCTGACTAAGAGTGCAAGATTCATTCCTGTTCGATCGACTAGGACTGCATCAAAGTTGGCTGAGTTATATGTTAAGTGGATAGTTCGATTCCATGGTATTCCGAAGAGTATAGTGAGCGATCGAGACCCATTGTTCATTAGTGGATTTTGGAAGAGCTTCCAGGAAGTTTTGGGAATCGAGTTGTGTTTGAGTACATCTTATCACCCTCAAACAGATGGTCAGACCGAGAGAGTCAACCGAGTTTTGGAAGATCTCCTCAGAGCTTTTGTTTTGGATTTCGGAGGATCTTGGGAAGATCACCTTCATTTGGTAGAGTTTTCGTATAATAACAGTTACCAGTCAAGCATTGGTATGGCACCGTATGAAGCATTGTATGGAAGACCCTGTAACTCTCCGACATGTTGGTTAGAGACAGGAGAAAAGCTGATGCTTGGGCCAGAGATGATTCGACAGACTTCAGATTGCATAGAGATCATTCGGCAACGAATGAAGGCAGCCCAAGACCGTCAGAAAAGTTATGCCGATAAGTGTCGTAAGGATTTGGAATTCGACGTAGGTGATATGGTTTTTGTGAAGATTTCTCCACTGAAGAATGTTATTCGATTCGGGAAGAAAGGAAAATTGACTCCGAGATTTGTTGGACCATTCCCGATTATCGAGCGAATTGGAAAGCTCGCCTACAGATTGGAGTTACCAGAGAAGATGTCGGGTGTGCACAATGTTTTTCACGTATCGTATCTATGGAAGTATGTGCACGACTCGAATACAGTGGTTTCTGCTGATAGCTGTGAAGATTTCGAAGTTGATCCAGTCGATAAGAGACCTCGTAAGCCGCTTCGTGTTGTGGAAACCGACACGAAACAGCTTAGGAGGAAGGTAGTTAAGTTGCTCAAGATACAGTGGAGTGATGATGATAACGACTGTACATAGGAGGTGGAAGAGAGGATGAAAGCAGCTCATCCTGAACTCTTCAAGGTATGGCCCTAAGGTGTCGTGTCATCTAACGACATTGTAACTTGTTCTAAGTTTTAGAATTCTGCATGCTAAGCTAGAATTGGATGCATGGTTTGTTGATTGCTATGGATGGTAGGCATGCAGAATAGCCTTTGTTTGCTCTTGTTTATTTGGAATTTCGGGGGCGAAATTCCTAAGGGGGGAGAGAATGTAACGACCCGTATTTTTACGGATCGAAACATCGTAAAATAGTTGACATTTGGTCGCATTGTTGATAAGTCGTCCAGAGTCTAAGTCTTAGGTCGTATGAGGGTTTGGAGCGACCTAGGGAAGTTGGCGAGTTAAGGGGTAGACGACTTAGTGAAGTGGAGCGACCTAAGGATTAGAACGACCTAAGGAGTTAGGTCGTGTGATAGTTAGGTCGTTTAGAAGATAGGTCGTGTGGTGGCTTAGGTCGTGGGGTAGGTTAGGTCGGTTGGAGCGACATATAGGATGTTGGCGACCTAAGGTTTTGAGCGACTTAAGGGTTTGCAGCGACCTAAGAGAGCTAGTGAGTAGCGACCTATAGAATTAGGCGACCTAAGGAAGTTTAGCGACCTATAGGAGTTAGCGACCTATAGGAGTTAGCGACCTATAGAATTTGGCGACCCAAGGAACATGCGACCTAAGAGATTAGCGGTATAGGAAACAGGGTAAGTTAGCAACCTAAGAAGGATAGGTCGGCAACGACCTAAGGAAGGAGTAGTTAGGTCGCTAGGCCATTAGTCAGTTAGGTCGCGTGTGTGTTAGGTCGCGTGAGTGTTAGGTCGCGTAAGGGCTTAGCAGTTAGGTCGCGGATGCGCATGTGTTAGGTCGAAGAAGCGCTTATGCGTTAGGTCGCGTGGATGCGCATGTGTTAGGTCGTAGGTTGGGATTGTTAGGTCGTAGGTCGTGGACGACCTAACTCCGAGTGAGCGACCTAAAGTGATTTCAGCCTATAAATAGGAGGGTTTTTCTCCATTTTTGGGATCCGGATTTCGAAGCGACGAAGTGCTGCCATTTTGAGAGCTCGACTTCTACACTTCTTCACTCCTTTTCTCACTCTAATCTAGTGATTCCTTCCATCCAAATCGAAGATCAAATTGAAGATTCAAGAGCTTAGATTGAAGATCTACATCCTTTGAAGAGAGATTCCATCGTTTAAAGCGGATTTGTGATAGATCGAGTTAGATCCTTCGCTGTCCAGATCTGAAGTGTGTTGCTTTTGAGGTGTTTAGGTGATTTGGTGAGTGGTGATTATCTCTCACACGGATCCAAAGGAGTATATCGGATCGTTGGCTTGATTTTGTGCTAAAGTAGTGATTTCCATGCATTTTCCTAATCCTAAGTATAGATCCATATAGATCCATTGTTCATAATGATTTGGCATCCATTTTACTACATGTTAACCTATGCAAGTTCATTCATCAAGATTATAGAGATATTGCTCATGTTTTCATGCTTGTTAGACTTTTGACTCTTTAATTACGAAATTGCCATTATTGTTATAATTGTCTATTTAGATCATATTTGAATGCTTGTTTACTTGGATTAATGTTTGATTTGATTGATTGCTATGAATTAGATGATTGATGATTTGATTTAGACAAGATGGCCGAAGATGATTCAAAAGCTAAGAGAAAGGCTCTTGAATTGGAAAAGCTGCTCGTGGCATATGTAGCGGATGATGAAGCTCATATGGATAGATTTGATGATGACGTTGAGATGAAGCTTTGCTATGAGGATGATGAGGCAAAGTATGATATGAGATAGACTTGGTCTAATCCAGACGGGGTCATTCCAAGCAGATTGATAACTCGGTGAAATGGTTCGAGTTTGAGGATAATGGGTTGCTCGAGAGGCGCTTGAGCTAGTATGGAAATAGTCGTCGAGGAGGATGACTAGAAGGCTGAGATCTCATCGTTGTTGAAGGTTCTAGCATGCTCAAAGCAAGAGTACGCTGGGCAGATTCGATAGTCCCTGAAGGCTACTGATTGGTAGTCAAGTACTCTGGGCAGATTCGATAGTCCTAGGCACGGGTCACGATGACGTGCAGAGTTATGTCTAGAACCGGGGTTTCCATTAGCCCTTGACGGACGGCTAAAAGAATGTGTCGGTCATTCAATTAACGGTGATATCGATGCAATGATAACAGTGATAGCCAGAGTCATGGATGTTTGGTTGTATCGTCATTCGGTCTCAAGAGCGGTATTTTCTGGGTGCTTATCTGATCTTGGTTTAGGCCTTGGGGGTTTGTACTTGGAAAACATCATCCTTGACTCGAGTGATAATTGCTTTACTTTAAATTGTATGCTTTGCTATGTTTGCTTCTGCTTAATGTGTGTCTGGGGGCTATCACTGTAGAAAGAGGTGGAGTGGGAGGGTTGTATTCCTATTCCTTTTTCCTTTATGCTCTTTTGGTATGTTGTTAGTTAATTTACCGCTCACTAAGACTGTTGTCTGACTCAAGGCTTTATGTTTTAACTCTTATTGCCTTGGGTTGTTCGTCCATTTTGGGACGGGCAGACTAGGTAGCAGGTGACAGGTGTTGTTCTTGCTTCCCACGATGCTGATGTCGAAGACGAGCTGGAGGCTTGCATATTATCTTCTTACTATATGTACTGGATGTTCCGCTGCTTTGTATAATTCTCTGAGTGATTGTAGTGAGGCTTGATGTATTGACTATTCAGATGTTTGTATTCAACTATTATGAAGTTTTATTGATGAGATTCTATTTCTGTGAAGCTTCACTATATATATATTCTATTGTATTTTGTCCATGCGCTGTGAGTAATACGATAGATTCTGCTGTTTTAATTTACCCTGACAATCGTCCATGGTCGCCTGGCACACTTTACAGCGCACTTTCTCTAGGTTCAGTGCAGGGGTCATGGGCGGTCGTCACAGGTGCCAATTTGAAATGACTAAAACAGGATGGCTTGACAGGGCCAAGTGGGCTAATTACCCCGAGCGGACATCCGTTCTTCGATTTTCTTGGACTCGACCCATATTATTACTCTTGTTGTTGGTTTCGATTGGTGCACCTTGATTTGGGATAACCTCCCTTTGACTCGATATGGGATGGATGGACGCGGTGGCAGTCATGGCTATGATGCGTTACCACCAGCCCTGCAACCCGAACTGGTAGTATCCTACCTTGGGCATTGCCTTATGTGCCTTGTCATACTTTTATCCCTAAACGATACCTTTACGATTTTGGTTTAGTGTTGTCGTATCACGGCGCATCCCTATCCACCGACCGTTTAACTGGTGTTTTAATGCAAACTGTAAGACAATGCTTAAAAAGGCATTAAGGGGGATTAATGTAAAGCCGTAACGCTAAGAAAAATATTTATTTTACTGACTAGACATTATATATATAGCGTATTCTACTACATATAAATATTTTGATAGATCCTTAAGAGATGGAAAATTCCGTAACATCTCTAAAGTTATTGCATGCACATTATACACTGGATAGGAGATGTGAAAACCCATAAACATCTATGACACCATTACACTCATGTTATATGCGATATCGATCTGACTTACATAAGGATATTTTAGTCCTGACTCGAGTGTTTTGTCTTTTCATTACGCTCGGGTCGGTCCTGAGTTTTTTCGGCTTATTGAAGATTTATTCTGGAGGATGAAGATGAAGATTTGGTATATTATTACTATTATTAGTCCTGCATCATGTTTTCTGCTGCATTATATATTTATCTTTGATGTACATATATAACTCTGATGAATGTTGTATATATTATAATCAAATGTAAAATATAAACAGCATCATGAATTGTTTATTTGATTATTATATTTTGTCATTCCGCTGCAAGATTATGTGTTTGTTTCTTCTTCTTTTCTTATTTTTCTTTATTAACCCCTAAAGATTCTATTTATGTTCAATTTGAGTTGGACACATGTGATTCATTGTCTACTCAAAGGGAACGAAGATACAGGCCTTTACTTTATCATTATCCATTTTCGAAGGATTGAGAATTTATCGAGGTTGAACATCGCTCTTGTATAATACTTTGACTTTATTTGTTTTATCTTTAGTTAATCTTCTACATATGCATGTCCAATTAAAATATGTGGAAGTGCATTGATTATATAAACCACGTTTAACATGGAGATACCACTTTCCATCCTCATGGCAAAGAGCAATTAGTTTAAATGGGCATCCATATTTTCGAGATCCGGTTTCTCCTTTTCTTTTCAAATTGATTTTTGGTTCATAACTTTTTTCCCTGTAATCATGATATTTTCTGCTTCTTTCACACTGTAATTCGATCCCTGACCTTTTATGATTACCATATGCATTTTTATTTCTTGCTCCTTTTATCACTATAACACAATTTAAAGATTTTCCAGCTTCCTTATACCATTCACACATATCTTATTTAGGATCAAAAATCTAAAAGTGGATTAAAAATAAAAAATTAATATTTTTAGCAAGTCATTTTTACAATAAAGATCATCGATCTAAGTACTAAATAGATATCATCGCATACTATTTCAGTTGTAAAAAATCCGTTAAATACGGTAGCTCCAAAGGCGATGAACTGTATGAACCATATAAATCCACATCATTAGTTGATACATTATCATCATCCTCAATTTGAGCATCGTAAATTTTTGGAGAAACATCAACATTGTATGCACTATTATCCATTGAAACACCATTATCATTAGTACAAATGCTGTTGTTTATTATTATATCAATTGTATCCATAACCTATGAGCAACAAAAGTGGGTCAGGAACAAGGATAAGAAAGTGTAACAACCCACAATTTTAGCACTGTATATTTAAATGATTAATTTAAATATTGAATCGTTAATTAATTAAAGATCCAAAATCTTACTTTTTGCACATGTGCAAGTTAGAATTAAAGACCACTTCCGTTGAGTCAGGATCGACGTTGTGAATCACAGTATATATATAAATATCGCTATTTTTGTAGTCATGGTATTTTTACTATTTATGTATTTTTATATGTATTTTACAAAGTACGTGTAGAGTCGAGTCTAGTGGGATCTTCTAATGGCTTATGTTTCTAGGATATGGACTTCATTATGAGACATAAGGTTGAGGAATTTTTAGCTTAGGTAAGCGGAATTATAACTTTGAATTTATATTTCATTATAAATCCTCATAATTATATATATTAAAAGATATTACCCAGAAGAGGTAGAATAATATATATTAGTAATTATTTTTCCATTTGATTGGATTGGTTTGAGTAGAGATTTAGGATAATTAATTAAGATCCTATATATATATTATGTTTTATTCGTATTGAATAGATTTAGATCGAGTTGATATTAATTTATAGCTTGGTTATAAATTAATTAAACTCAAATTTGTTGTTATATTAGTGATTGAAATATTATTATATATTTTATTACAGATATTCGAGATAATTGATTAAGATCCCGTGCGTGTGTGTGTGTATATGTGTGTGTATGTATATATGCGACTGCATCATGCATCCCAAACTCTAGAAATAATGGATCTTAACAACACAAAAAACTGAACAACCTAATCAATCAGAATCAAAAAGGGAAGATGATTGGAAAAAGGTGAATCGTAAGGGGAAATAAAAAAAAGGTGACGAACTACAAGCATATGAGCTATGCTCGTAGTCAAATCATTGATATTTTCGGCAGAAGGAGCTAAAAGCTGGGTTAAAGCAACATAGTGTAAAACACAGATTGATGAAAATGTTAACTTTTATGACAAAGTGACTGATGAGGAAGGAGTGTACGCGATAATTGATAATGAAGACTATGTAGAGGCTGAAATCATATGGAAGAATTCAATTTACATATCTATGGGTGAAGAAGACCTTATTATATTCACTTTAAAGCATACATAAAGAGGGAGTGGAAACCTAAAGAAAAATAGGATATTTTTACTAGAGAGAATGGATACTATCTGGTTAAATTCGAGCTAGAAAAAGATTGTCAAAGAATCATTAATAACAGACCCAGGTTTATGGACAATGGATTACTGTTTATCAAAAGATGGGAAGTAAATTTGAGATTAGAACATGATATGCTGATAACACATCCAATCTCGACCAGACTCATAAATCTTGATTTGGCATTATGGAGTGCTAAAGGAATAAGTAAATTAGCAAGTTTAATTGACAAACCGATTAAAATGAACAATGACACTAAGTTCACGAAGAAATTGAGATTTGCAAGGGTTTTGGTAGAAGTCGCAGCTAATTCTATCCTTCCTACCAAAATCAAAGCAAAAGACAGTAAAGGAAAAGAATATCAAATGAAAATTTCATACAAATTTGTTCCTCCGAAATGTTACAATTGTATTTGTTTTGGGCATAATGAATTATAGTGTGAGAATGTTATAACACTGGAATGGAGAGTTAATAACGATTCAATATCTTCTTCAGGAGTTCACATAAAAGAGCATGGTAGTGTAATGTGAATGTTGTTGATGAATGTTCAGAAGTAGCATCTACACATATACAAAAAACACCATCAGGCAGCCATATCAATGATCACGTGAAGAGTAATGTTGATGTGAGTGTAGAAAGTTTATCAACAGCATATATACAAACACAAAAAATATCAGCTGATGAAACTAACAAAAGCCCAACTGAAACTTCCTTACATAAGTCTACAAGTCAAGCTACTGATTCAGAAAATCAAAAATAAGATTGGCAGTCCAATACATTTGGAAAGTTCCCTTGTAAACCAAAGCCAACAGGTAGAGACGGATTTTGCACTCCCACAAGCGGAGTTGCAGAAACCATCTTAGCAACAGATGACCCCACCCTCAGAGGAATACGAAAGGAAGAAGCATTTGGAACCATTGGAGGATGAGAAAAATGAGAAGGTGCCTGAAATAGTAGAAGATATTAATAAATTGAACATATAATTGGATACTGGTGATGAAGACACAAATGGTGAAGATAATTCAGAGACTTACACTAAACCAAACCAGGCATACATAGAATAGTTCAATAATAAGAGAAGTAAGCAAGTACCAAAGAACATTGCTCCTAGTAACTTGAGGAGTAATAAGGAACCACCCTCCAAATAACAATTATTTGCTAGAATGTGAGAGGTCTAAATAATGACGAAAGACAACTAGACCTATTTAATTTAAAGAATAAGTATAAGCCCAACATTTTTGGACTTTTAGAATAAAATGACTGATGAAAAATAATTATATTAATGAATTCTTTGGGTGTTAATTGGCATATAATTCATAATAATTTCGACACTAGTAAAGGTAGAATAATTATGGCTTAGTGTAACGGATTTTGGGATTGCAATATTAAATCTATTGATGGTCACCAAGTTACAGTGGAAGCTAGCGATGATGGGGGTTTACACATCAATATTACTTGTATATATGCAAGTAATTTGGCAACAGTCAGATCCAAACTTTGGAAGCAGTTACTTTATTTATCTTTTCAAATTAAAAATGCTTTGCTATGTAGGATCTAGATTAACCCTAGAGGGGGGGTGAATAGGGTTACAGCAAATTTTCACGAATTTACTGAATTAAACGCTATAACAAACTGCAGAGAAGTAAATATGCTGAAAAGTAAATCACACACAAAATTTACCCAGCTTCGGCAACCCCTGCCTACTGCTGCATTCCCAGATTTCTATTAGAATTAAACAGTCTCCCGCTAACAAACACTCTAACAGACTCGCACACCCTGCTACCGCCTATAGAGTTTTGCAAACTCGCACACCCTGCTCACTGAACTAATCCTAACTAGATAATCTGATACAACCTAAACCCTAAGTAGTGATTTACCAAGATTTGATTCTGAAAGAAAACAAATTTAAAAACAAAATAAACAAAACCCTATTTTTTAAAAGCCTAATTTAAAATAAAGAAAGTAGCAAAGCCCTAATTAAAAATTAAAAACAAAAGCCTTTAATAATTATAGGCTGGCCCCCTTTCTTTTTCTCTCTATATCGACCCGATCCTTTGCTTGTGAAAATGGCGGCTTCGATTGAATTTAGGGCTTCGTTTCTGCTTCCAAAATTAGGGCTTCGGCTCTGCTTCCAAAATTAAGGCTTCGGAAACTTGATCGCCGATCGATTACTGGTCGTTCTGCTGCTTGCGATCACTTCCAGTTAGTTCGTTCCTCTGTGATTTGTACTTTGGCTCTTCGTGAAAATTAGGGCTTCTGAAATTCTTTGAAACCGCCGCTTGAAGGTTGATCGATTGACTGGATTATTTGCGTGTTGCTCTGTCGATCGTTTTACTCTTTGTAGCTTGCTTCGGCTGCTTCAGATCGAATTCGACTTGATGATTTCGGTATGTGAGTTTCTCCTTTTACTTGCTGGTTTTGATTGCTTGAATTCGATACTTAGAAATGCCGATGATGATTTGTTTATATAGGGTTTTAATCCCTATTTTTTCGTTCGTACAAATTTGCTTGAATTCGTCAAATCTTTTTCTCTGCCGCTTGATATTGTTTTGATGCTCGAGATGGTTTCTGACTTCTTCAAAATACGTATATATTGTGATTTTTTCTTGCTCTTCACGGTGTTGAATTTGAGTCGTTTACCACGTCTCTGACCTGTTCATATGCGTATATTTTTTATTACATGGTTCGAACTTGTTGCCTTGGTCATCACGGTATTGACTTCAACCATTTCTGATTTCATGAATTTCTGGCTTTGACTTGTACGTTCGAATTCATTGCCTTGGTCATGACTGCTCTTACCTGCACACTTGTTTATGCTTGATAGTTGTACCTTTGATTCTCCTGACTTGAGATTCGATTAACTTGTATGCTTGTTGTCTTCGGCTTTGGATTTGTTCGAACTTGTTTTGGTTGACTTCTACTTTGACTTGATCACTGTCACTTGTTATTTTGAAGTCTGTTACTTAGCCATATGCATTTTGCCATTTAACTTCATGCTAGTATTGACTTGTCTCGACTGTTCGTTGATTGTTGCACTTTGCTTGAGCACTTCTCTTTGTCTTGTTATCAATGCAGCACTTGCCTCTCTTGTTATTTCTTTTTATTGATTTGCCTTTGATCTTGTTTGTTGGTTTAGTTGCTTGTGAGTTGCATCCTTTGAGTACTTGTCTGGATCATGGTAGTTCACTGTATTGTGTTGCATTCATGTGCTAGATGTTCACTGGTTCGTTGTTTGGTGCTTAAATACAGCAGCTTTATGTTCACTGTGTACATGTCCATTTGTTACATTCACTATGACTTGTTTCACTGTTATTCTCGAGTCTGTGCAGTTGCCTTGTCTTTGTGCATTTCTGATTCATTTGAGTTGGGCTCATGTTTGCACTGATTCATTTGAACTGAGCACTGGTTATTGTGGCTTTGTTGCATTTCTTCATGTTTTCATGTGTACATGCTCATTTGTTATATGCATTCATCTTCTTGTCCACTGGCTTGAGTCTTTGGCTTCACTGTGCATATATAGGCTTGTCTGCATTGGTTGTGTATTGTATTGAACTTGCACCGGAGTTGAGTCCGTGTTTTTTATTTGGGTTTGACCTTGTGCTGAAGTCGATATTTTATTTGTATTGCACCTGAGTTGAACCTGTCTTTTTATCTGGGTTTGACCTGTGCTCACCTGTCCCTGTTACTATATCAAGTGTATATACATATATCGGTGTGCACGGCCTTGTGACATGTACAGTGATACACTGTGCATGTCACATTGTTTGTGTGTGATGAATTCAAATATAAATGATGACGAACAACCCAAATAACTGAGGCAAATATTATTTTCAAAAATCACTTTTTATTTTATACTGCAAAAACATTTCCTTTTCAATTTTACTGCGTCAATGTATATTTCTGCAGATTGCTCAGATGCTGGATTTACATTAGAATGAAGTTGAAGATAAATACGAGTGTGAGTGATATGTAGTGAGGAACTGATGTAACTATGAAATTGTGATGTAATTGTATTGTGACTGAAATTGTATAGTTATAGTGAGAGCTTGAAATTGTACTATCAAAATTGTAATAAATATTTGTTTGAATAAAATATTCGTTTGAATTCCAATTCTGTGTTATTTATTTTATTCAGCAAATATTTATTTTATCTATGAAAAATAAATAGTACAATATCAAATACATTTAAATGAATGTATATATGTTTATTATCATCAAACAAAAAACATATACATGCATATTCTACAATCTCCCCCTTTTGATGATAACAAACATATATTTAAGATTTTGACTATTTTAAATGTATTTGATTATTCAATTTGCTCCCCCTATTTAAATGCTCTCTTTCTACACAATACTCCCCCTACATATATGCATGAGAATAAAGAATTCAAATGAGCCTTGATATCTTTGACCTTTATTTTCAAAATCTTAACTTTTCTCTCCCCCTTTTGTTATCAGCAAAAGAATAATAGTAATAAAAAATAGAGATATAGTGATAGACATTAATACAACATTAAAGCTCAATCGAGTGTAATTATTAATTTCAATAAGAAAATCAAACAAAAATCATAAATACTTTAATTGACGCATATTCCACTTTAGAATGATATGAATGATTTCATCGAATAAAACTATATAGTTGTGTCTATTTGTGGTATATTTATTTCAGGAAATTTGAATATCTACTAACCATGCATAACCGTTAGGACTTTTAAATGAGATTAGTAGTATTCTAAATTTTTATTTTAAAAATGAATTCAAGTATCTTCTAACCACGCATAACCGTGAGGACTTTTAAATGGGATTAAAATCAACTTGCCTATTTAATCAATCAATTTTGATATGCGTTCCATACATACATAACCGTGAGGACTTTTAAATGAACATGGAAGCACATAATCAAAAATCCAAGTAATTCACCCATGCATAACCATGAGGACTTTTAAATAAGAGTGGATATTTTGGATATTATTATTTATTGTTAGAAATTGAAGCACAAATGATTTCCCGTTTAAACTACCACATATTGACATACTATATTGTCTTTTGATGAGTGATGGTCGATAGAAAAATGATAGAAATAGAAATGATCATGGAATATTTATCAACAAAAAAGTTTTTATAACCCTTGTTTAAATTTCTAAAGAAATTTTCTAATTATACTTTCTCAAGTCATAATATATGATTAATATCAACACTCATCTTATTTTCAATCACTATCTATCTTTTTAGATAATTATTAGGGGTCAGATCAGTTAACATAGTTATTTAAAATCAATTTCAAAAATAGTTATGAAATCAAATTTTCTTAAATAACTAATCTGATACAAGGTCAACAGAAATTATTTTTTAGAAGGGGTTTTTAAGAAAAATTTCTGCTAAAATAGAAATTATTTCAAGTCAAAAATATGCAGATATTTTCTTTGAAAAAATGATGCAGCAAATGAATGTCTCGAAATATAATCACGTTCCACTAGTAATTTTTCTATCAACTACATTACCAATGTGATCTGCATCTGACTTTAAATTTCACACAATATTCACTCGTTGGATGTCATAGACCAGATTGTGAAATTTCAACAAACTATCTCAGAATTATTTTCAACAATTTTTAAACGAAATTTTCTTGACTTTGAATTGAAGTCGTGTTAACCATCAAGCAAATATCATAGAGTCAGATTTAGAACCGTAGGATCAACAGTCATTAAAACATCGTCATTATTTCAAAACAATTTCTTGACGTTTCACTAATAAAGTTTCAACAGTTTCAACAATTTCTAAAAAAAAACTTTTTATAGCATGAGTAATCAGTAATCAATCAACATCATAATTTGACCAAACAGATTAAGTTCAATGATGAAAAATGGTTGGTCAACTTTTAAGCACAAATCAAAGTCACAGATAAGAGCAAGTCATGTAAGATCATATCAAGTAAGTTAGAATCTGTCAACCATCATAATTACTTCGAGTAATTCTATTTAAAGATGATTTGTTAAAAAAAACAGAATTAACATTATCAATCATTTCACATAACTGGCTGATTTAATTCAGACTATGGTGCAGATTTTCACATTTTATCTATCGTTTGAAAATAAATACAATTACCTATTTTACCTGTACGATAATTTTTCGTTGTTTGCCCATTGTGAATATGTCACCTTTATACTAGGCTAATGAACGTTGATTTGTCGCCCGTTGTGTGTCTGGAACAGCCAGAATCCAGATAACACTACTGTTGTTCCTTAGCCTGCCACCACACCTACATGGTAAAAGATTTTTGTGACCTATTTTTTTTATAGGTCCATGGTTGTTAGTGGCAGAATAATTTGATGAATAAGTTTGAGTAGACCCAAAACTATTAATATATGTTCCTTTTGGCACCCAAACTTGTTTTGTCCTTTTATTCTTGTTCCAATAGACATGAAATTTGTTTGTAGAATTCTTAGGAGCCCAAACTTGTATAAATTTTGTGTTCTTGTTCCTATGACTACAATTTTCAACACGATGACCAATTATTTCACATCTAGCAAAGACACTCTTACCTTTTGCATCATCAACTTGTGTTTTCCCAAAACCTAGTCCTTTTCTGTTGTTAGCAAAAAGTTGGTTTCCCAATAACATGTTGAATGATTTTTCTCCTCTTGAAAAGTTATTCAGAGTTTTCTCAAGATTTTGGACTTTGGTTTTTAGTGTTGTGTTTTCAGTCACAAGTGAGGTGCATCTATTTATAAAATCATTTCTCCTAGTGTCAATGATTTCCTTAAGACTCAAGTTTTCTTTTTCAAGATTCTCAAAGATATTCTTAAGCTTTGATAATTCTGAATCTAAAATTTTGCATTTTTTACAGTCTAGGTTTTGAATATTTTCAAGTTCAGTTTCTAACCTAGTATTTTCATGGACCAGTTCTCTCCTATCAGATTTCAGTTTTTCAATTTTAGAATCAAGAGTATCAATTGTTTTAGTAAGATCACAACACATCAAAACAAGTTCTTTATAAGAATAGTCACTTACCTCACTAGATTCCTCCGAGCTTGCTTCTGAATCTGATTTTGTCATAAGACACAAATTAGCCTCCTATTATTCGAAACTTCCTCTCCTTCTTCATCATCCCAAGTCGCTGCAAAGGCCTTCTTCTTCTTTTTCTTTCCTTTGTTGTTTTTGAGAAGTGGACAGTTTTGTTTGAAGTGGCCAGGCTTATTGCAGTTATAGCAAGTCAATTCATTATCGGAATTGTTAGAATCTTTTGACCTATTACCATTTGTTTTCTTCTTGCGTGGCCCGAATCTTGACCATTTTCTAAGATTATTGACAGCCATTGCAATCTCTTTAATTGGATCTTCTTCTTCTTCATCGCTCTCTTCTTTGCTCTTTAAGGCAATCGTCTTCTTCTTTGATTCGGAGTTGTTGCATTCCTCCTTTATTTTTAGCTCAAGCTCATATGTCATCAAGTTGCTGATCAACTCCTCCATGCTTAGTTTACTCAGATCTTTCGATTCTTGTATTGCCGTGACTTTTGCCTCAAAGTTCATCGGTAAGACTCATAGCACCTTCCTCACAAGCTCTACCTCAGTGAATACCTTCCCAAGCGCTCTAGCATTGTACACCAAAGTTTAAAAGCGTCCAAACATGTCTTTTATGCTCTCGCCTTTGTCCATCACAAAGTTCTCGTATTCATTGCTGAATAGGGCTAGACGAGACTCCTTGACTTGAGAAGTTCCTTCATGTGTCACCTCCAAGGTATGCCAAATTTCCTACGCAGTTGTACAATGATAAATTCTATTAAATTCATTCTTATCAAGAGCACAGATCAAAGCATTCATGGCTTTAGCATTTGTAGTTTTTAATTTCTTATCATTAGCGTCCCACCTATCCTTAGGTTTAGGAATCTCAGTATCACCAACAGTTATAGTGGGAGCTTTATAGCCAGTTTCAATAATATCCCAAACATCATTATCAACAGAACTAAGATAAATACCCATCCTAACTTTCCAATAAGCATAATCATTCCCATTAAACATGGGTGGCCTAACAATAGATTGCCCCTCAGAAAAAGCATTATTTGGTGAATTCATGACTCTAGAGTTAAAGAAAAAAATACCGGGCTTTGATACCACTTGTAGGATCTAGATTAACCCTAGAGGGGGGGGGGGTGAATAGGGTTATAGCAAATTTTCACGAATTTACTGAATTAAACGCTATAACAAACTGCAGAGAAGTAAATATGCTGAAAAGTAAATCACACACAAAATTTACCCAGCTTTGGCAACCCCTGCCTACTGCTGCATTCCCAGATTTCTATTAGAATTTAACAGTCTCCCGCTTAAAACACTCTAACAGACTCGCACACCCTGCTACCGCCTATAGAGTTTTGCAAACTCGCACACCCTGCTCACTGAACTAATCCTAACTAGACAATCTGACACAACCTAAACCCTAGGTAGTGATTTACCAAGATTTGATTCTGAAAGAAAACAAATTTAAAAACAAAATAAACAAAACCCTATTTTTTAAAAGCCTAATTTAAAATAAATAAAGTAGCAAAGCCCTAATTAAAAATTAAAAACAAAAGCCTTTAATAATTATAGGCTGGCCCCCTTTCTTTTTCTCTCTATATCGACCCGATCCTTTGCTTGTGAAAATGGCGGCTTCGATTGAATTTAGGACTTCGTTTCTGCTTCCAAAATTAGGGCTTCGGCTCTGCTTCCAAAATTAAGGCTTTGGAAACTTGATCGCCGATCGATTACTGGTCGTTCTGCTGCTTGCGATCAATTCCAGTTAGTTCGTTCCTCTGGGATTTGTACTTTGGCTCTTCGTGAAAATTAGGGCTTCTGAAATTCTTTGAAACCGCCGCTTGAAGGTTGATCGATTGACTGGATTATTTGCGTGTTGCTCTGTCGATCGTTTTACTCTTTGTAGCTTGCTTCGGCTGCTTCAGATCGAATTCGACTTGATGATTTCGGTATGTGAGTTTCTCCTTTTACTTGCTGGTTTTGATTGCTTGAATTCGATACTTAGAAATGCCGATGATGATTTGTTTATATAGGGTTTTAATCCCTATTTTTTCGTTCGTACAAATTTGCTTGAATTCGTCAAATCTTTTTCTCTGCCGCTTGATATTGTTTTGATGCTCGAGATGGTTTCTGACTTCTTCAAAATACGTATATATTGTGATTTTTTCTTGCTCTTCACGGTGTTGAATTTGAGTCGTTTACCACGTCTCTGACCTGTTCATATGCGTATATTTTTGATTACATGGTTCGAACTTGTTGCCTTGGTCATCACGGTATTGACTTCAACCATTTCTGATTTCATGAATTTCTGGCTTTGACTTGTACGTTCGAATTCATTGCATTGGTCATGACTGCTCTTACCTGCACACTTGTTTATGCTTGATAGTTGTACCTTTGATTCTCCTGACTTGAGATTCGATTAACTTGTATGCTTGTTGTCTTCGGTTTTGGATTTGTTCGAACTTGTTTTGGTTGACTTCTACTTTGACTTGATCACTGTCACTTGTTATTTTGAAGTCTGTTACTTAGCCATATGCATTTTGCCATTTAACTTCATGCTAGTATTGACTTGTCTCGACTGTTCGTTGATTGTTGCACTTTGCTTGAGCACTTCTCTTTGTCTTGTTATCAGTGCAGCACTTGCCTCTCTTGTTATTTCTTTTTATTGATTTGCCTTTGATCTTGTTTGTTGGTTTAGTTGCTTGTGAGTTGCATCCCTTGAGTACTTGTCTGGATCATGGTAGTTCACTGTATTGTGTGCATTCATGTGCTTGATGTTCACTGGTTCGTTGTTTGGTGCTTAAATACAGCAGCTTTATGTTCACTGTGTACATATCCATTTGTTACATTCACTATGACTTGTTTCACTGTTATTCTCGAGTCTGTGCAGTTGCCTTGTCTTTGTGCATTTCTGACTCATTTGAGTTGGGCTCATGTTTACACTGATTCATTTGAACTGAGCACTGGTTATTGTGGCTTTGTTGCATTTCTTCATGTTTTCATGTGTACATGCTCATTTGTTATATGCAGTCATCTTCTTGTCCACTGGCTTGAGTCTTTGGCTTCACTGTGCATATATAGGCTTGTCTGCATTGGTTGTGTATTGTATTGAACTTGCACCTGAGTTGAGCCCGTGTTTTTTATTTGGGTTTGACCTTGTGCTGAAGTCGATATTTTATTTGTATTGCACCTGAGTTGAACCTGTCTTTTTATCTGGGTTTGACCTGTGCTCACCTGTCCCTGTTACTATATCAAGTGTATATACATATATCGGTGTGCACGGCCTTGTGACATGTACAGTGATACACTGTGCATGTCACATTGTTCGTGTGTGATGAATTCAAATATAAATGATGACGAACAACCCAAATAACTGAGGCAAATATTATTTTCAAAAATCACATTTTATTTTATACTGCAAAAACATTTCCTTTTCAATTTTACTGCGTCAATGTATATTTCTGCAGATTGCTCAGATGCTGGATTTACATTGGAATGAAGTTGAAGATAAATATGAGTGTGAGTGATATGTAGTGAGGAACTGATGTAACTATGAAATTGTGATGTAATTGTATTGTGACTGAAATTGTATAGTTATAGTGAGAGCTTGAAATTGTACTATCAAAATTGTAATAAATATTTGTTTGAATAAAATATTCGTTTGAATTCCAATTCTGTGTTATTTATTTTATTCAGCAAATATTTATTTTATCTGTGAAAAATAAATAGTACAATATCAAATACATTTAAATGAATGTATATATGTTTATTATCATCAAACAAAAAACATATACATGCATATTCCACACGCTAACCATGAGAGATTATAACGAAGTACTGACAATTGAGTAAAAATTAGGAGGACTTACATTAAAAGTATCCCAACTAGTGAATTCAATGATTATGTGACAATAAAAGGACTTATGGAAGTATTCCACATAGGGCTGAAATTCACTTGGAGAAGTTGTGAAGTTATGAAAACAACATGTAAACCGGAGAGGGCGTTAGTTAATGCATATGCTATAAACTTATTCCCCACTATGAAAGTTACCATTCTTCCTAGCTCTATAAGTGATCACTCCCCTCTTCTGATTGAACTGATTCAAACTGATAACCTTTTAGGTATGCTAATTTCTAGCCTTGTTGTAAAGATTACTTTTACTATTCTATAGTTTATTTTACCACTTTAGAAGAATTTGAAGGATATCATATGTTTGTGCTACAATGATTCTTAAAACTATGAAGACGAGATTGAAAGAATGGAACATGACTAGAGCAAAGAAAACAAAGCACATTGATAACCTCCAAACTATTCTTGAACAAACTCAAAGGACTTTGGATGATGATCCTAAATGAAGAATTAAATAAAGAGTATTTGTCTATTCAAGCTGAACCGATAGAGAGTCTAAAAATCTAGTTAATGGAATTGACACTAAAGGCTAAGAAAAACTGGTTGCTAGAAGGGGATGAATGCTCTAAGTTCTTTTATACCAAAATGTCACCGAGGAAAGTTACAATAACATTTTTAATTTAGTTGATGATAATGGATAAATATATGCTAACTTAAAGACTTTGGAATACAATGCTATTCAATATTATACTGATCTTTTTAATGGTGATATTCAGGATAAATTACCCCCTATTCAACATAAGGCCATGTTTAATGAAAGGGGTAGGCAAATGTTATCCAAAGACATTAATGTTTGGAAATTGAGGAGGCTGTCAAATCCATTCATAAGGACTCCAACCTAGGGCCAGATGGGCTGGGTTCGCATTTCTACAAATTCCACTGGCAAGACCTGAACGGAAAATTGAAGTTAGCATATTAAGAAGCTTTGGACATAGGTAAAATTATTAAAGAGCAAAATCATACATTCATCTGTTTAATACCAAAGAAAAATAATCAACTCAAAATTTAGGATTAGAGACCTATTACATATTGTAATGTTTCTTATAAGATCTTGAGCAAAATTATATGCAACGGAATCAAAAATGTCCTCTCTGGCTGTATAGGGGAGTGTCAAAGTGCATTCATAAAGGACATAAATATTTCTGAAAACTCATTATTAGCACATGAACTTGTTAGAAATTTTAATAAAAAGGTTATAACACTGGTTTAGATTACCTGAAATTAAATTAAAATATAATTTATATGGTGATAATTAAATAGTTATGAGGTTTGGAGATTTCTATTTAAAAATTAAAGTGGAATTTGGAATAATATAGAAGGAGCATATAAATGATATTCTAGTGAAAATGAATGTATGGAAAAGTTAAGTGTAATGATATTTCTATGTGATTTAATTCTTTTATTTTATAATTAAAAAAATGGTAAATTTTCATTTTAATTACAAGTGAAATTTCATAATTTATTTTATCACTAGTAAAATCATGGTAGTAAATTTAACGAAAATATATTAAATTTAAAGTATTTAAGATTTCTTGTTTAAATGGATATTTATAACTTAATGGGCTATTTTTTTCCAATTAATTAAGAATAAGAATGATTTTATTATTAAAAGCTGAGTTGTAAATTTATTTCATTTTTTGAAAATAAAGCGTAATAGATGGACTAGCACTGATTTTTATAAAAATGAAGTTAATTTGTAGAATCAATTCATATTTTAAAACAATGTTTTCAAGAATCATTTTCTTTCGTAATTGGAAAAAATAGAAGTATTGACTTGTTTCTTTTGGTAAGCAAATAATAATCTTAGCCTAATTAGAGTTGTTGTATATGATAATAGCGAGAAAAGAAACCCGTAAGTTCACTTATTTTTCTCACTTTCAGTAACCAGAAATTTATAGTGAACACCATCTCTTCCCTCTTTCTCAAAACCCTAGTGTATTCTTCCCTAAATCAACTAATTAAAAGAGAAAATCTATAATTTTTGAAGTCTATATTCTTAGGTAATCTATGCTGACCTTTAATACATCTTATAGTTCCTCAATTTTAATTTTCTCTTTGCAACTGGAATGAGTTTTGGTCAATTTCTGAGATTTCTAGGAATATCAGTCGATAGGAGTTAAGAAAAGGCTCAGAGCAGTAAACAACACATTTTTTAGACCATAAGGCGAGTAGTCTCACAAATCTATTTTTATTTCATATGCATGTGAGTAATTGCTTGAATGGTTGGGGAAATGGTTTGAGTTTGATCTTAGTCCTGTATTTCTCTGTTGATTGTTCCTCTATCAGTAACTCATTCCTATCTACTGAAATAAACTTTGATTACTTTATATATTTGCTATATCGGTTGTTGATTGCATGCATGCAAGTATTTGGGTATTAATAGTCAGCATATATTATCGAAAACCAAGGAAATCACGTCGAAGCAAATAGTCATTGGTGGGGAGCCAAAACCTGAAGCAAACACGCTCCAGGTTCGCCATCGGTCGACCGGTCATGTAGGACCGGTCCAAAACATGGAGCGGTGCATGTTCCAAGTAGTTGCTCCTCTCCCTGACCTTGCTTCTATCTTGCTTTGTCTTGTGTTGTTTAGTACGTTGCTCAGTTTTGACCATTCTAATGCTTCCAAATGCTTCTATATTTTTGGGATTTGAACGCTTATCTTTGATGATTTGATTTTGTGACATTTCTGGGTTTTGACTATGCTTATTATATATATATATTTAATGAAGTTTCTAAAAAGAATTTTAGTGAAATTTATTTACAAACCAATTCAATTCAATATCCTATTTTCAAATAAATTTTTTACTACTATTTATTGTATAGAAATCTTATTTCAAAGATTATCAACTCTATTTTCTAAGAAAATATTTTAAAAAAGATTTCCAAAACTTAATACACACACACACACACTATTATATCATTCGGATAAGGAATTCAATTAAATGATTTAGTAAAACAAGTGGTATGGAACGCTTGCGTTTATTTCTTCGATTAATTCCTAGACTTATTCGATTGAACCCCTATTTATTCTCGATCGAGGTCTACAAACTTGTAGTAAATATTCGAGTAAACCTATACGATATGGGATGTACGGTCGTTACTCGATTAGTTATTGTTCGAAAGTATATAACACTTACTTTGATAGGTTTACAGGCTTGTCTTCTATGTTAATCCGTTTACGAGAAGATCTGTGGATTATGGGTTATATGCCCATCTTTGGAACTATGAGTTTTATGCTCATCTATGAAATTATAGGTTTCATGTCCATCCGTGGTTTATGGGTTTTCATGCCCATCTGTGTATAACACGCGTGTTAAGCGAGTTTACATGCTCACCAATCTATTGTAATTTTAGGCACCTCCCCCTTTTGATTTCTGGATTTCTATTACTGATTACTGGATTTATGAGATTTGTGTTTCACAAATATTTCTTGGGATTTTCTTTTTATAAGCTAAAATTGATTTGGGTTTTGGTGAATGAAATTAAGAATGATAACTTCCTTCTGAGGTTTAACACTATATGGTTATGTGTTCTTATTGAGGTTTGTTATACCATTATCATTACTATCTCACATTGATTTGAATTATAACTAAACTGACCCGTTTCTTATTTTTATATAATACTCGAGTCGGATCAAGGTGTTTTAGGTACTTCAGCATGATGACTTTAGAGTTGGATTTGCTTGGTGCTAGTATATAGGTTATAGTAGACTGGTAGAGTATAGTCTATTATGTATGTTGAGATAGAGACTCATTTTGTTGTATATTCTTTTGGGTTATCTTATGTATCTCATGTGTATATTGTGGACCTCCTATGACCACAATTTTGTAGTCCACTCCACGTATTATATACATATCTCTTTTAGCTTTATGAGATATGTATATTTCTCAGTTGTACTCTGTGATTTTGTGATCAGTAATATTTTATGTCGTTTTGAATTTTTTAAGCTGTTGTATTATTGTTTTGTGCCTGGGTCGGATACGCTGAATCCTCTATAATAATATTCGCCAAATTCGACATATCGATACTCGTCCATAGCAATACTACGGACGGTCGATCCTAACAAGCCTTATAATTCGCATTAGCAGACGATATTATATGGTAATGTGCTTTGATAATGAGGGTATAAAGGTGGAGTGTTATGTTTGTACCAAAAATGGGCACAACACTCTTCGGGAGTTGTTTGAAGAGATAAAATGAAGATTATAAATGTAAAACAGAGATTATCTAACAAAAACTCCAACAAATAGGGATGTAAAGTGCACAGACAAGCAGTTTAGAGTGGTTCGGCGTATAGCCTACGTCCACTATGAAGTTTTGATGATTTTATTGATTCTCTTTCAATGATTACAAGCGTTTACAGCGATGAACAGCGGATTACAGTTTAGAATTCGAAATTGACAGCAAAAGTATGATGCAAATCTCAATCCGGCAGAGTCTGGACGCTTCAGAGAAAAAAGATCCTTTTTCCGTTGATTCTGGGGCTCTATTTATAGGCGTAGGAGGCTTGGATTTCGCTCAAACTCCGGGAGACTTGGCCTGACACGTGAGGAGACCCATTCGACCACTTCCAGAGAGTTTCAAGCCAATCTGTGATCGATACGAAATCATTTCGTATCGATCAAGATTACTTCCAATTGAGCTCAAAATTGGTGGAGATGTTCCTTGTTATGTGTGCAACCTTCAGTTAAAATTTCATCGTGTTTGGATCAGTGGATTACGAGATATGGTCGATACGAACTGGAATTCCTCTTAGGCTGTCTGGTTCGTATCCATGATTTCGACTCCATCCGTTTGCCTCGCTGGCTGCACGTGCTCTTGAAGTGAGGTGGCGCGCGCGCTTCGTTTCGATCCGGTCTTTGTGCCGCATTGACTGTTTCGACTCCACATATCTCGCCTCGTTTTACTTTGATGGAAGACACGTCATCCCTGGTCAGTTGACTCGTGGGTACAAACAAGTCATTAGGCATGGATTCGAAGTGAGGTCCTCTGATGGATACGAAGCGAGCACCGAGTGATGGATACGAAGTAGACGCTGAACGATGGATACGAAGCAGACGTTGGCTGAAGGATACGAAGTCCTTCAATTGCTGGTATGTGTGAAGTCCATCGATACGAGCTCGATGGATACGAAGAAGGTCGAGCCGAACCTGGGTACCTCGATGGATCCGGAGCTGATCGGTACGAAGCTTGATGGATTCGAACTGGGGCTTCGGTGATGGATACGAAATTGCCCAGAGTGATGGATACGAAATCTGGGCTTCTTCCCTCCAATTTGACTCGATCATAACTTGAGCGTATGAGTCCGGATTGACTTGGAACTTGAGGTGCTGATCTCTATGGCCTCTCTTGTCATGTCCTATCAATTGTAGCCCACTCTGGGCTCGTACAAAATTCAGTGATATCCATGGCGTGCTATCCTTGTCCTCTAGTCGGCTTCTTGGTGTCCTGGCCTTGCCAAAAGGCGGGATAACATTTGCCCCCCAAAGTACGTCTTGTGAAAACATGACGTGCTTTGAAAAGTTGTATGTCTTCTTTGGATAATTTTGAAAGTCGTACCCCTTAGCCGTTCTTCTCGTATCGGTCCTCTTATGAATCGATGCTCAAAGTCGAAAAGCCCTCTTTCGTATCGATGTGGGTTGACTTGATGGATACGAAAACAATCATTCGTATCGATGGTCACAAATCGCGGTGAATTCTGGTTCGAATTGATGATATCTGGTGGATACGAAATGGATGTTCGCATCGATAGATACTGATGGATACGAAATTGACGCTCGTATTAACAGGTCTGCTCTGTTTCGAATCGATGGCTCAACATTTGGATGTTTCGAAACGATGGTGTCTGGTGAACATTTCGCCTCGATGAATGCACAGCTTGATGGATGTGAGGAAAGCGCGTGCACCTACCCATCGTATTCACGTGGCCTCCCTGTGCGCTTCGAACCGATAAAGGTTAGTGGGTTCGATACGAATGCTCGCATCGATGCGCTGCTTGACTGGTTGCGACCGGTCAGATTGACTGGGAGTCGAAACGACTCGGTTCCGTCCTAGGCTCCATATAAATATCTGGGACTTTGCCATTTCTCACTTTTTTACCTTTTACTTTTACTGTTGTCTTCTGCCTTCTCGTATCGATTCACAGACAAGCAGGAGAGAAGAATTACTCCAATCTTCGAATCGATCAAACATCATCTTATTATTTCCCCAAACTCCAATTCGATTCAGGTAAATAAGCAATCACGGCTAAATTTGAGCGACGAAGTTCAGATCTCAGATCCATCGTGCCTTTGCCGATTATCGATTTTGGTGGTGCCAAGGCCAGATCTGGACCAGAGCTTGGTCGAGGATGGCCATGGCCATGTTCGCTTCAATCGGAGAAGAAAGAGTTCTGGAGTGATTGTTTCACCACTAGTTCATGTCGATCCGGGACAGGAGGATTCGACTCGATCCAGATTTCATGATTTCGCATCGATTGATGGGTTAAAGGGGATGCAGAGGTTCGCATCGATCTAAGGTGGTTGGGGCTTGTGTTGAACTGAGATGATCGATGTAAGCGCTTGGCCGGCGTGATCGATGCGAAAATCTACCTCTCTCGATCGATACGAAGACCAAGAGATCTCATTGGTCCCATATCGATAGCCCCAGATCGATGCGAAGTTATTGCACTTGGTTGTCTCACAGCCGTTAACCCTTGGCCGATGCGAAGTAAGCCTACCTGATCGATACGAAATCTCCTCCTCCGGTCGATACGAACTGACATCGATACGAAAGGTATCGAGTTGACCTGATCGATACGAAAGTATCGATTCGAACTGGATCGATACAAAAGACATCACGCCTCCGAATGAATTTGAACTTGAACTACGATCGATTCCATGCTGAAATTTGACGAACTTAGCGAACTTTTGCACGTTCTTATATTCGATTCCGACGAGCTTCTGCCTTGCATAATTGGACTTGATTACAGGATTGCATATTTGACTGACTTTCGAAGCTCGTCGATGGAACTGCCTTTTAACAGAAAAGTACAACGAACTCTTTAATCTTGAATCGATCGTTATCATCTGGATGGCGCAGTCATGACGGTCAGCGATGACGGTCATGTTTGTCTGATCCAGAATCCCGTCGCTTGCACATTTTCTTTAATTCTGCAGAATTTGCTCAAGTCACGCACAACACTCGCACTACACAACACATTCATGCACTTTACACTGGGGAATGCACGGGCTTTTTGTCACCTAATGATGGTTTCTCGTGAGTTAGCTAGTGATGGAACCGTCAAGTTCGCAGCAGCAAGAAACTCAGAACCCTATCCTTCCCAGAATTGAGATTCCGGTCATCGAGACCGAAGCTATTGGCCCAGCTCCGGACGAGTTGCCCAACGCGTCCTTCATTAATAGTCCACCTGATTCCGTCTCATCCAACATCTCCGAAGACATGTTGGGGAGGATATGCTTAAGGCATGGTTTATCTTTGGATGAGGTATTGCTGCCTGGACCGGATGATAGGCCACATAATCCCCCGGAGGGGTATACTGCTTTTAATCGGCATGCGTGCGCAGCAGGCACACTTCCTCCATTCAACGACTATATAAGAGAAGTCTTGGCTTATCTGGACATCGCTCCGTCTCAATTGCATCCAAACGGATATGCCTCACTCAACAGCTTGTTCATTGTATTCATGGAGTACCTCCATCGTCCTCCCCGTATGACCGACATAAGATACTTGTTTAACTTCAAGAGTCGGACTGACAGCCCATCTTATACCTTCTTGGAGTCTGTAAGGAACTGCCAAGTTGTCGTGGGGTCGTGGACTAGGCTAAGCTATTTTAAGTCGGAGTGGTTCTATGTCCGATGTCCTCCGGGGTTTGCCAGAAGATGGTTATTCAGACGTGAGTATCGTCTTTTTTCCCAAGTAATTTACAGGGCAATTTTTGGAGTGAAATTAAACTTACGTCTTCTTCTCTTTTTCTTTCAGCTATCATCCAGCGGCCTGAGGGTGGCTACTATAAAGAAATAGTTCGGGTCCTCCAAGAGATTCCTAGCGAAGAAAGGAATATTGAACTGTTATTGACAGATCGGAATCTCAGAGTCCTTGGGCTGATCGGTCGGAGGCAGAGCATAAGACTCGACGGTGCATTAAAGACCATCTCCAGGAAAAAGGTCAAACGGATGAAGCCCAGGGTCGTGATAATCGAGGAACCCGACTCCAAGAAAACCCACACTGACGAAGAACCGTTGGTCGGACCTGCTAATGCAACCCCAGAGTCCGATGCTAAGAGGAAAGGCAAAGCTGTGGCTTCGAAACAGCCTAAGTCTGGGAGGCGGAAGTCTGTGGTTTTGCACCGTCCTTCGCCAGGGGTTAAGATTACGGAAGCAGCCTCCCTGCAAGCTGGAGACCAACCCGAAGAGCCTGCTGACCCTCCAATCCCTGACATTGAGCCGGAGCAACACGATGTTGGGTCGGGTGGACCGCAACATATTGTCGATGTTAGCGAGCCTGAGCTTGCCGATGCGACTGACACTTCTGGTTGGTCCGGGGGGTTACACATTCACACACTCCTCACGGCACAACACATTTTCCTAACCATAAACAACACATCGCAAACGGTTACTGATTCTTTGTGGTTTTCTTTTCAGGTACGATGTCTGGGAAAGGTTCCGTGCTTGGTAGTTTGCGTAAGCGCCGTTATCACGAGCCACGCAGGAGAGAGGGCGAGAGGGATTATGACACGGGACACTCTGGTCAGGAGAAGTCTGACAGAGATAGGGGACATATTCGCCGATCCCGATCTCGCTCTCCTCCCCTCAGGACCTCTGCACCTCCTACGGTCGCAGTTACTCGTCCTCCCGAAACTTCACGGCCTAGGCCGCCTTCTCAAGCTTTGAGGTCCGATCCTCCGCGCAGGACTGAAATAGCCACCTCCTCGGCTACTGTACCGGTTCCGACCGAGGCGTCTAGCGAAGGAGCGCTTAAGCTGGCACAGATGAGGAAGGAATTTCCTGACATCTGTTTTGATGGATATGTCTTCCCCCCGCACCTGAAGAGAATCCCGCCAACCGCGGAAACCACTATCCACGATTACGTCGCGGACATCTTTTTCCAGTATAGGGAGTGGGGACGGGCCGCGAGGAAGGCATCTAAAGTGGCATTTGAGCGGGGCGTCACCATCGAGAAACTTGAGAAGGAGCTGGGTCGCAACGACCAAATCATAAAAGCGCTCAACTCAGAGGCTGAGTCTTCTCGTAAGTCTGAAATGGAGGCTTTAAAGAAAGTTGATGAAGTGACCGCTGCCATGGCCAGGATGAAACAAGAACATTACACCGCTATTGAGGACATGGGTCACAGGAACACTTCCATTACTGCCGAGAGGGATGCCGCTCTCAAGGAGCTTAATGAGCTGAAGTCAAAATTTTCAGAGATGGCTAAGGAAAAAGATGCAGCTAATGTCTCTGCGCAGGAAGCCTGTGACCAGGCAGTGACACTCCAAAAGGAGAAGGAAGCGGCTGTACAACAAGCCCGTGAGGCTGAGGCTGAAGTTGATGAGAAAGTACGGCAGGCGGAGGCCAGGATTGAGGCCGAGGTGGAGGAGCTACTCGTCACTTACAACGCCAATGTGCTAAGGCACCGAGATTTGACATGGCTTGACGATTACCCCACACATCTCTATAACGCCTGGAACCTACTGGTTGATGAGGAGAGAACTGGGCACCCTAATGAAGCCCCTGATGAGTTCGAGCTGGAGAACCGCATCCTTAATGATGACGAAAAGAAGGTTCTCCATGACTCCATGATTTCCCATGACAAGGTGAGGCTTGGTGCTCAGATCCAGGAAGTCGGAGAGAGCTCTGGTGCAGAACACCATGTTACGAGTTCTGAGATAGTCGTGTCATCTCAGTCTGAGCCAACTTCAATGATCTATTCCCAGCCTATCCCAGCGTATGACCCAGATCAACCGCACTTATCTCCTATTAAGGAACATCCTTCTGAAGTAGTTCAGACGACCTCGAGCCAAACCGAGGAAGGTACTTTGAACTAACTTCCAGTATATTTGGATTGAAGAACCCATGTTGAAATGTTGCTAATGACATGTCTTTTCCTTTGATCAGTGACAGGAGTTGCACCAGCCGCGCCTCTTACCACCCAAATATTAGGTCAAGCGCCAGGAGCCATCGTTTCTGAGGCGACCTCCGTCGCAGCAATGGCACCAGTTGGAGTGACGGAGGGGAGCTCACTTTCTTTCGACGAGCAGATGATAAACGAGCTCCTTGGTCGTCAAAGTGATCCTTTTGCGGACTTGCCATTTGGCTTGGGTGGATTCACGGCTACTTCTGACACCTTGTCTCAGACCACTACGGCTCCTAGCGAGGCCAGAGCACGGCGGGAAGCGGCGATGTTAGCCGAGATCAATGCCGAGATGGCGGCTGCGGCGCATGGCGGTGAAGTAGATGGCAGAGCGGCAGCACAGTGCCCCATTCCTCTTATGACTGTGTCTCCTGGGGGCACACTTACTAATACTGATGTACCAGCCCCTCCTCCGGCTGCGGAGTCTGTTCCTCCCACTCCTCCCGCGGGAAGCATCCCTATAGAGTCCAGCTCAGACGAGGACGTTGACATTATGCCTTCACCCGAAGGGAGCTTGCCTAGGGAGAAAGGCTCCAAGCGAAAGGGTGCTGGCGGCTCCAGTAGTTCCTCGAAGAAGAAGAAAAAGCTGAGGAAGCAGAAGGATTAGACATCCTTTTCATAGGCAGTTAGGGACTTTTGTTATTTTTTCTGTCTTTTCCCTTTTGTAGGCCGTGTTTAGATGCAGGTTCGGCCCCTGCTAGTAGGAACATTTTGGAAAGAACTTATGTATGAAGCATTGTTTTTGAGTTTAGTTGGAATAAAATTTTGTCTTTTAGCTTCAGCTTGCGTTCCTTTCTATGCTTGAATATTGCAGTGTTCGGACTTCGGTCCAGTGTATTTGCATTTTCTGATTGCTTCAAGAATAGCTCATTTTACTTGTTAAGTACGGAACTTTCGGACTCGAGTTGTGATAGGGGATCGCATCGGAGCTGAGCACCATATAGTTTCGGGCAATGACTAACATTCGCTTCTGCCCCCAGTTTCGGGGTCAAGTTGTGATGATCAGCTTGTGATGGCACCAAGCGAGGACCGAGTGGTCGAACTACGCTTGTTCTCTTATGAATCGTTCCATTCACACTCCGGGGATATGCGTCATCTCGTAAGCGGTTGTTCGCACTCTGGGAACATGGAGTTGACTGTTTATACTCCGCTTCGCACTCTGGGAATGCGGAGTGGAATGTTTATACTCCATTTCGCACTCCGGGAATATGGAGTTAGATGTTTATACTCCATTTCGCACTCTGGGAACATGGAGTTGACTGTTTATACTCCGCTTCGCACTCTGGGAATGCGGAGTGGAATGTTTATACTCCATTTCGCACTCCGGGAATATGGAGTTAGATGTTTATACTCCATCTCGCACTCTGGGAATATGGAGTTAAGTGTTTATACTCCGCTTCGCACTCTGGGAATACGGAGTTGGATGTTTATACTCCATTTCGCACTCTGGGAATATGGAGTTAGATGTTTATACTCCATCTCGCACTCTGGGAATATGGAGTTAAGTGTTTATACTCCGCTTCGCACTCTGGGAATACGGAGTTAGATGTTTATACTCCGCTTCGCACTCTGGGAATACGGAGTTGGATGTTTATACTCCATTTCGCACTCTGGGAATATGGAGTTAGATGTTTATACTCCATCTCGCACTCTGGGAATATGGAGTTAAGTGTTTATACTCCGCTTCGCACTCTGGGAATACGGAGTTAGATGTTTATACTCCATCTCGCACTCTGGGAATATGGAGTTAACTGTAGGGTTGTCGTGTGTCAACCCTATTAATATCGGTGTCATGGCTTGTCCCCGAGCTCGGGTTTCACCTAGTGAGTGGCCGGTCGTATCATAGCCACTCTCCACTTGAATAAGTCCCATTGCGTGATGGGATTTAGCTCTTCGTGCATCGTGACGTTGTATATCGTACATAATGAATCACAGCTCTGGCTCGAAGAAGTGGCATTTTATTGCTGAAATAAGAAAATGCGGCAAAGTCAGTTGCCTTATTACAAAATTCAAATTTCGAAATGCAGAAACAAATTGCTAAACAGAATGAAATAAATAAAGCCTGTCATATGTAGTAGCGGCGGAGACTTTCGCTGTTCCAAGCCCTCGGTAAATCGAGACCGTCAACAGTCGACAGCTTGAATGTACCATCTCCGAGCTTTCGTGTAATTACATACGGCCCTCCCCAATTCGGTTTCATGTGCGAAGGAACTGGGTAAATTCTCTTGAGCACGAGGTCGCCAAGTTCAAAGGTTCGAGGTCGAACTCTGGTGTTGTATAATCGGGCGACCCGGCTTCGATGTGCGGCTGCTCTCAAATCAGCCTCCTCCCGTTTTTCATCCAATAGATCCAAAGATTCGGCTAGGAGTATAGCGTTTGTTTTTGGATCATAATAAGTCACGCGATGAGAGAGCACCTCTGTCTCGACCGGGATAACGGCCTCTGAGCCATAAGATAGGGAAAACGGAGTGTGTCCGGTCGCGGTTTTGTGGGTCGTTCGATAGGCCCATAACGCCATAGGAAGTTCATCGACCCACTTGCCCCCAGCCTTCTCTAATCGTTTCTTCAGGATCGATTTTATAACTTTGTTGACAGCTTCAACCTGCCCATTCGCTTGGGGGTGTGCGACAGCCGAGAACTTTTTGCGGATATGAAACCGTTGACAGAAATTCTTGAATTCCGCACTTTCGAATTGGGCTCCGTTATCAGTGATGATAGTATGCGGGAGTCCAAATCGACAGATGATGTTGCGAACCACGAAATTTATCACCTTCTTTGTCGTAATGGTTGCTAGGGCTTCAGCCTCAGCCCACTTTGTGAAGTAATCAACTGCGACGATGGCGTATTTCGCACCGCCTTTTGCTAAAGGTAAAGCGCCGATGATGTCAATGCCCCACATTGCGAATGGCCAGGGACTGACCATTTGGGTTATTTCAGTTGGCGGAGCTCTCGGAATTCGGGCATGTATTTGGCATTTATCGCATTTCCGGGCATAGTTTGCCGCATCTCGGTTCACCGTCGGCCAGTAGTACCCATATTGGAGTATCTTTTTAGCGAGAGCTTGCCCGCTGGTATGATCACCACACTCTCCTTCGTGCACGTCATGTAGCACTCGCTTGATTTCCTCGTGGGCGACACATCTAAGGAGAGGAACGGAATAACCCCTCCTGTACATGACTCCGTTTTGGATGACGAACCGCGAGGCTTTTCGCTGAATCTGTCTCTTCTCATTTCTAGGTTCAGGTAGCACCCCATTCTCAATGTAATTCCGATACGGAGTCATCCAGGACTCTCTACTGGGAGCGGTTTCAAATACAGAGTTCATTTCTACCCGATCGATGCTCGGAGTGGCCAAAGTTTCAACGGGGACAAGTCCCATTTGTTGCGCTTCGCCTGTGCTGGCTAACTTCGCCAGTGAATCGGCTTTCTGATTGCGTTCCCGAGGTACATAGTAGATGGCATAATAATCAAACTGGTTTAGGATTTTCTGAACTCGTGCCAAGTAAGCGGCCAGTCTTCGGTCTCTCGCCTGGTATTCTCCTCGCACCTGGCATACCACTAACTGCGAATCACAATAAATTTCTACAGCGATAATTCTCAAATCTCTGGCAAGCCTCAGGCCGGTCAGGAGGGCTTCATATTCGGCTTCATTATTAGTTGCACGAAAGTCGAATTTAAGAGCGTAACATATGGATCGGCCCTCGGGAGTCTCAAGTACAACCCCAGCGCCCGAACACCGGTCATTTGACGCACCATCAGTATACAGCTTCCAGATGTATTCGGGAGATTCACTGGTTTCGGGTAAGTCTTCCGAAACGGTGAATTCGGCTATGAAATCAGCTAGGACTTGTCCTTGAATGGCCCTCCGCGGAGCGTATGCGATATCAAATTGGCTTAGCTCAATGTTCCACTTGAGTAACCTACCGGACGTCTCAGGCCGCGTAAGGACCTGTCGTAACGGCTGGTCGGTGTACACAGTAAGCGGATGAGCTTGGAAGTAGGGACGGAGCTTCCTCGAGGCAATGACCAAACAATAAGCCAGTTTCTCCAGTCTTGGATAATTTCTTTCAGCTCCTGTTAGTCGCTTACTGACATAGTAGACCGGGTTTTGCACTTTGTCTTCTTCCCGGACCAGAGCAGCGCTGATCGCATGTTCTGATACTGCCAGGTAGAGATATAGTTGCTCGTGGTCAACCGGTTTTGACAAGATCGGAGGTGTGGAGAGATGTTGAACTAAAGATCGGAACGCGCCTTCACACTCCGTGGTCCATTCAAAGTTTCGTTTGCCCTTCCGAATCAGGTCGAAGAAAGGAATGCATTTGTCGGTGGACTTTGAAATGAACCTGCTCAATGCTGCGACCTTCCCGTTAAGACTCTGGACTTGCTTTATAGTTTTAGGGGTTTGCAAGTTTCTAATAGCCCAGATCTTCTCAGGATTCGCCTCTATTCCTCGAGCGTTGACAATGAACCCAAGGAATTTTCCGGATGCAACGCCAAAGTGACATTTGAGTGGGTTGAGCTTCATTCCGTACTCCCGGAGGATGCTGAACATTGAATTCAAATCTCTGACGTGATCGGTGGAGAATCGGGACTTCACCAGCATGTCATCCACGTAAACCTCCATGGTCTTCCCAATCTGATCAGCGAACATTCGGTTGACTAAGCGTTGGTATGTTGCTCCAGCGTTCTTTAGACCAAACGGCATGACTTTGTAACAATAGAGTCCCAGGTCGGTCACGAAGCTGGTATGTTCCTGATCAGGCAGATGCATGGGTATCTGATTGTAGCCGGAATAAGCGTCCATAAAGGATAGTAGTTCATGTCCGGCCGTCGAATCTACGAGTTGATCGATTCGCGGAAGCGGGAAGCTATCTTTTGGACAGGCCTTGTTTAGGTCAGAGTAGTCAACACAGGTTCTCCACTTCCCGTTTGGTTTCCGAACTAGTACAGGGTTGGACACCCATTCTGGATACAAGGCATCTCGAATGAACCCATTCGATTGTAGTTTATCAACTTCTTCCTTAAGGGCGGCAGATCTCTCTGGATCCATACCGCGCCTTTTCTGCTTTACTGGGACATGTCGCGGATCTATATTCAGGGAGTGACTTGCAATGCTCGGCGAGATCCCGCACATGTCAGAGTGCGTCCAGGCGAAGACGTCGAGATTCGCCCGAAGAAATTCGACCAACTCCTGCTGTGTCTGCTTGTTTAGTTGGGACCCAACTTTCAGCATCTTCGAATCATCATCCTCACTGATTGGGACGTCCACAGTCAGTTCGGCTGGAGAGGCTTGACTCTCCGTTGATTCGTCTCTATCCTCGTTGTCCCTGGGGTCCAGGTCTTTCAGGAATTGGTCGTGGTGCCCGGGCCGAGGCCCAGGCACCAATTGTCAATTATCGATAGAACGGACGCAGAGGGATTCCTCTACGCCCTTCCCCTTCTCTTTACGTTGCGCCCCACGCAGCTCAGCAACATAACAGGCCCTTCCCGAGGCCTGATCTCCTTGAACAACTCCAATCCCATGATCAGTGGGAAATTTCAGAGTCAGACACCATGGGGCGATCGCCGCCCTGAACTCGGCTAAAGCTGGTCGACCCAGAAACGCATTGTATGGCGAATCTATTTCTAGCACAACAAATTGTAACATGCGGACCCTCCGGCGTTCTCCAACGCCTAACTCGACTGGGAGTTCAGTTATTCCGATGGGTATCGTGGCACTTCCATTGAAACCATGGATTCTGGATAAACAGGGTTTCAAATCCTTCGTTTCCATCTTCATTAGATCGTAAGCCCGTTTGAGCAAGATGTTTACAGAGCTCCCACTGTCAACCAGGATCCTCTTCATCCAAGCAGGACCTACCTGGGCAGATATGACTAGTGGGTCGATAGTAGGGGCTTCGACTTTATCGGCGTCTCGGCTCCTAAACACGATATCATCGGACATTATCTTTTGTTGTTTTGCCGGGGTTCCATCCTCGCAATTACTATAGCACTCGAAGTCCGCATGCCTGATAGAACTGGCATACGACTCCATTTCCCCCCAGCTTCTGTCTGCCGGATGGGGGCCACCACTTATTGTGTTGATTACTAATCTCCCGCCCGCACGAGCGGGTTCATCCTCTCTTTCTTGATTTTGTGAACGATTTTGATTCGAGGGGCCCGCTCCGCCAGGCTGCGGCGCCCGTACAAACTGATCTAGCTTCCTCTCTCTAATCAGCTTTTCGATGAGGTCCTGTAAATGTCGACACTCGTTGGTATTATGTCCATAGCTCTCATGGAACCTACAGAATTTCCCTGTCTGAATCTGTCTCTCCGATGAGGGCTTCGGAGCAGGCTTCTTATACTGTACAGTGTTGCAAGTCTGTAAGTATACGTTTTCCAATGATGTGTTTAGCGGTGTATAACTGTCAAACATCTGAGCTCTACGTCGTGGACCTCGGTTCTCATCTCTCTTCTTATTCTGGCCATTGTTTCCTCTCTGCTGGGTTTGCTTGTTTTGTATATTCAGCTGAACTTTCCCGGAACTTTCGCCGGACTGTTTAACTGCCACATTGCTCTGTATTCCTTCAATGCTAGGCCTCGCATCGTCCTACTTCCTAGACTGTTTTGCATCCTCCTGCCGCAGGAATTGAGCGGCCTTGGAGTAAAAACGGTCCAACGACGCGGGCGGTTTTCCAGCCAGCCAGTTTCCGAATTCAGAATCAGGATCAATCCCCTTGGTCAGAGCCATTAAAATTGAATTATCGTTGGGATTGGTGATCTCGACGCATGCTGCGTGGAACCTCTCCAAGTAACGCCTAAGTGTTTCTCCAGGAGCTTGAGTGACGCTGGACAAGGTGTTGACGTCCTTTGGCCTAGCAACATGCATCCGGAATTGTTCCACAAACCTCTTGGCCAACTGATCGAACGAAGAAATTGATCTAGGCGGTAGGCGGGTAAACCACATTGTCGCGATTCCTCCCAGGGAGATGGGGAAACTCCGACACTTCACTGCGTCGTCGGCCCTCGCAGCGCTCATCGACCATTCATACTTCAGAATATGCTGGTTGGGGTCACTATTCCCTTCATACATCGGGAGAGTCGGCATTCTGAATCGCCTAGGGGGCTCGGCATGCAACACTTCGTCTGTGAAAGGGGTATGACTACGGGAAATCCCCCAGTCATCATTAGTGAGCCCCTGACTCTCGCGGATCATTTGACGTATCATGGTTGATATATCCGAGACAGGCGGATTCGGAGCATGATGAGCTAAGGCGTGGTCGGGTTCCACGGCGCGAGTAGGGATCGGGCGTTGTCGACGACCCGTATCTCGCCTCCTTGGCTCAACGTCCTCTGGGACATAAGGTTCAGGAGTATGTCCTCGCTGTTGATTGATCGGCTCAGATTGATTTCGGGTATCGACCCTTGTCTCTGCTGCGGCGGTTGTGGCGCGGTTATCGGTGGTGTACTGTGGGGCAGTACCTCCTCGTGTTGAGGGACCGGTTTGGAAACTGGTTGACGGTCCTACCCTCAGTTGCCCAACAGTTAAGGCAGGCTGATATTCAGCAGCTTGAGCGCGACTCCCCTCTAGTCGAGGACGGGTAGTTTGGCGGTGGTAATCAGATGAAGCTGAGCTTTCGGTAGACGCTCTGGAGACATCATCTCTCCTGGACCTTCTGTGCCCCCGGCGGTTTAGCTGGTTGGTCAGCTCGATATTGGCGCGTAACTGTTCTGCCAACTGCTGACGGCTTTGGGTCAGCTCCTGGAGTAATACTTGAAACTCCCGTCGGGTGACTAGCCCCGTTGAGTCTGAATGAGTGGCATTGTCTTGATTGGAAGAAGGCGGCTGTGTTGGATTTTGCCTGTCTCTGCCTTCTTGCTCTGTGGCGGTGGCGCCAGTTCTTGTGCTGACCATTGTCGGTGGTGGAGTCCTTTCCTAGATTTTGAGCAAATCTGAATAGAATGGAAGGATTCCGGACTGGATATCTGGATCTTCCTCTTGGATTTGTGCAATCCGGTATCGACGGCAGATCCAACGAGCAGGAGAAAAAGCTGGTTTTCTCAGTGAAAAGCACCAAAGTGTTTGTACCAAAAATGGGCACAACACTCTTCGGGAGTTGTTTGAAGAGATAAAATGAAGATTATAAATGTAAAACAGAGATTATCTAACAAAAACTCCAACAAATAGGGATGTAAAGTGCACAGACAAGCAGTTTAGAGTGGTTCGGCGTATAGCCTACGTCCACTATGAAGTTTTGATGATTTTATTGATTCTCTTTCAATGATTACAAGCGTTTACAGCGATGAACAGCGGATTACAGTTTAGATTTCGAAATTGACAGCAAAAGTATGATGCAAATCTCAATCCGGCAGAGTCTGGACGCTTCAGAGAAAAAAGATCCTTTTTCCGTTGATTCTGGGGCTCTATTTATAGGCGTAGGAGGCTTGGATTTCACTCAAACTCCGGGAGACTTGGCCTGACACGTGAGGGGACCCATTCGACCACTTCCAGAGAGTTTCAAGCCAATCTGTGATCGATACGAAATCATTTCGTATCGATCAAGATTACTTCCAATTGAGCTCAAAATTGGTGGAGATGTTCCTTGTTATGTGTGCAACCTTCAGTTAAAATTTCATCGTGTTTGGATCAGTGGATTACGAGATATGGTCGATACGAACTGGAATTCCTCTTAGGCTGTCTGGTTCGTATCCATGATTTCGACTCCATCCGTTCGCCTCGCTGGCTGCACGTGCTCTTGAAGTGAGGTGGCGCGCGCGCTTCGTTTCGATCCGGTCTTTGTGCCGCATTGACTGTTTCGACTCCACATATCTCGCCTCGTTTTACTTTGATGGAAGACACGTCATCCCTGGTCAGTTGACTCGTGGGTACGAACAAGTCATTAGGCATGGATTCGAAGTGAGGTCCTCTGATGGATACGAAGCGAGCACCGAGTGATGGATACGAAGTAGACGCTGAACGATGGATACGAAGCAGACGTTGGCTGAAGGATACGAAGTCCTTCAATTGCTGGTATGTGTGAAGTCCATCGATACGAGCTCGATGGATACGAAGAAGGTCGAGCCGAACCTGGGTACCTCGATGGATCCGGAGCTGATCGGTACGAAGCTTGATGGATTCGAACTGGGGCTTCGGTGATGGATACGAAATTGCCCAGAGTGATGGATACGAAATCTGGGCTTCTTCCCTCCAATTTGACTCGATCATAACTTGAGCGTATGAGTCCGGATTGACTTGGAACTTGAGGTGCTGATCTCTATGGCCTCTCTTGTCATGTCCTATCAATTGTAGCCCACTCTGGGCTCGTACAAAATTCAGTGATATCCATGGCGTGCTATCCTTGTCCTCTAGTCGGCTTCTTGGTGTCCTGGCCTTGCCAAAAGGCGGGATAACATGTTACAAAGGTGCTAACATAATGTGTTTAAAGGTAGACTTGCAGAAAGCGTATGACAAAGTTAATAAAAAGTTAGTGATTCATATGTTGAGAGCTATGGAGTTTCCTGACATGATAGTGAATTTAATTAAAGAATGTGTAAGTACTCCTACTTATTATATTCTTATAAACGGTATTCCTAAAGGTTTTATTTCAAGCAATAGGGGTCCTAGACAAGGTGATCCCTTATCCCCATATTTATTTGCGTTAGTGATGGAGTTTTTTATACTTCAAATGGACATTTATTGTCACAACAGAGTTATTCAGCCAATTAATGATATTAGACCAATTATTACACATCTACTTTATGCTAACGACCAGTTAGTATGTACTAAATCAAATAGTAGGGCTGTAGAAGAAATTGAGGAGATTTTTCAAAATCTAGATACTTTGCTGGGTTGAAAGTAATGAATAGAAAATTGAAGTTGATTTCAGTGAACATTATGGATGTAGAGAAGTAATTTTACGAGTCTTGAAAAAAAATAAAGGGTAACTGCCTGTCAAATATCTTAGGGTGCTCCTATCTACAAATATAATTACTGACTAAGAATGTAGGGAGTTGATAACTAAAATCAGAAATAAACTTCAAAGTTGGAGTGCTAATTTATTATCTTTTGCTGGAAGAGTGGAGCCAGTCCATATATTTATCACACCATGGTATCATTTTGGTTACAAACTTTCCAAATTCCTAATGCTTCCATAAATGAAATTGAAAATGTTGGCGCTAACTTTATCTAGAAATGGGGATGCACAAAATTTCATATAAAAAACTTTGCAGACAAAAACAAGAAGGGGGAGTGGGCCTGAAACCTCAGAGGCTTGAAAAAAGCTTTTGCCTCAAAACTAGCCTGGAAAATCCTAAATGGTAAAGGGCTTTGAGTGAATTGGATAAAATCTAGATATCTTAAAGAGAATTTCTAGATTCTAAGGGAAGACAATAATACTTCAGGAACATGGAAAGCTATTTTGAGAATTAGAACTGATATTTAAAGTTTAGTTACAGGCAAATTATGAATGGAAGGGATACTTGCTTTTGGTATTAGCCTTGGCTAAACAAACAGAAACTGATTGATAGATTGGGATGGGATTACTACGTAGCTAATGGTAGTTCAAACTTTTCCCTGAGTAGAATTATACACAATGATCATTGGTCATTTAATGTTAACAATCCAACACTCCAACTTAGACATACAACCTATTCCAATTAAAAGTGACATGCACAAGGATTTTTGGATTTGGAGTCCTATAAGTAAAGAGTCTAGACTAAATTTAGCTTAGGAGAATTTGAGACATAGATAATAGGAGATATAATGGGCTCAATTTATTTGGGGCCGAGCTAATATCTCTAAAATGTCTCAAATAACTTATAAAGCACTACTACTTAGATTGCCTACAAAGGATAAATTGCATAAGTGGGGAATTATTCAAGATACTAAATGTATTCTTTTGTAATACGGGGGAGCAAAGTCATAAACACTTATGTTTCTCTTGTGAATTCACTTTGACAATCTGGAGCAGACTTAAAATCATACTGAATTGCAGTTATCAAAGAATTGATTTTAAATAGGAGGTGTTATACCTGCCAGTAGCTCGAAATCCAAAAGCCTGATGTCCAAAATTGCTACCATTGTTTTGACTACTACAATGTGGCATCCGTGGAAAGAAAGAAATAGGAGAATTTTCTAAAGCATCGAAAGAAATAACGAAGCTATCATCATTATGATTAAAAAAGACATACAAATTGCAACGTAACAAATTGGGAAAAGTTTACTTTCAGAGCTAGAAGCTGCTGAATGAGAGGTGTCGATGAAGCTGGGACTAGAAGTAACAAATATAGTGATTCGAAGTAAGGCAAGGGAGCCACCATGATTCTCTCGAAGAAGGAAAATAATAGATCTTAGATTTATTGCATTAATGTAAAGTGAATGTTTATATCGTGCTGTCATGTATTAATTCTTTTGCTTGTATGGGCCAGGCTTGACCCTGTGTTTTGAACTTAATTTAGCCCTAAATCGATAAAGCATTTACCTAGCTTCAAATACATAAACACACACATATACATACATACATACATACATATATATATATATATATATTGCATTCTATTCGTATTGAATAAAGTCAGATGAAGTTGATATTAATTTACAACTTGATTAAACTCAAATTTGTTGTTATATTTGTGATAGAAATATTATTATATATTTCATTATAGATATCAGGATAATTGATTAAGACCTAGTATATATAAATATTGTGTTCTATTCGTATTGAATAGAGTTAGATGGAGCTAATATTAATTTATAACTTGGTTATAAATTAATCAAAACACTAATTTTTTGTTATATTAGCAATATAAATATTGTTATATGTTTTATTACTAATTAAAAATTAAAAGTATGACCTTTAAAATAAGCTGTAAGACTAAACTAATTGTCTAGGCAGGTTAAACTTATATTAAAATGACTTTGAAGTTTATCTAGCCTTGGTATTAGTTTATTATACTGTAATTCAATAATCAGCTAACTAGTGATATTTTATAATGGTGATTTAAAAAGTTAGAAATTACATAAGAAGTATTTTATTATTTAATAGGGTTTGATTAAGGTTATAAAATGATTTATTAACTTTAGACCCTAAGAAATGGATTGTGATGTGTGTGTGTATTATATACATGACCTATATGATATTTTCAGGCCTTATTAGTAGCTAAACTTAATTTTAATGGAAGACTTAAGTTATAATAGGATTGATAGGCGAGAGTGTTATTTTACAAAATAAGTTTGAAACTTCTATAAAATAATACGAAGAAGATATAATTATTAGATTGGTTACTTAAGTATGATGCATTTTTGCTGAATTGTCTATATGTTTGTATGTGTTAATTGTTATTGATATTGAGATGATAGATTTTCTACTTTGGTTGTGTATTTCCTTTATGTATGTAAATGTGCATGATATGTGTTTATTAGTTCCATATAGTTGGACTGGTTATATATGTGAAACACACACACACAAACACCTGCATATAGTTTATGCGATTTATATATGTCTATATGCATAAATATACTTCTGGTATGTCTGACTTAGAATTACTAGGAAATAAGCAAAATATTATATACATTTATTGACATGCGATTTAATATATTGTTTCGACATGTTCGACTTTGGGCACCTGATTGGTGCATGGAATCGATTGTACCATTGAGGTGCACAACCTACAGACGTGGTATCAAAGCAGGGGTGGAGAGAGATGTAACACCCCAAATTTTTGTTTTAACATTATTCAGGGAATTTAATTAGATAAATTAAATAGCATAATGTGAGGTGATAAGGAGAATGAGATTTGTTAACTAATTTGGGTCAGGCCTTTATCAATTAATAAGATTGTTTTAAACATAGAAAAGAAAGGGATTAATGAGAGGGGCATAATGGGAATAGTTCTTTAATTAATTCTTTAAACCCTTCCTCTAACATTCATTCTTATTTCATTTTCTAAAACCAAAACAAAACCTAAAGGAGACCGGCCATTACCTAGAGAAGAAAAGGAAGAGGAAATCTAAGGAAAGCTAAGGAGAATTAGTCTACATTAAATCTCAACCTCTCTTATCCAATCTAAGGTCAATAATTGTTAACCATCTCATTTATTATGTTTTGTTTTTTGATTTAGGATTGAATTTCGAATTTGATGTGATAATATTTTATGTTTGGATTAATAATATCATTATTAGATTATATGATGGTTTTTTGGAATTTTATGGAATTGTTTTAATGAGTTTTATAGAAAAAAAACTAATTTTTGATCTCTTATTAACTTGAAATTTGAATATGTTGTGGAAAACATTGTTTTGGAGATGATTTTTAAATTTCATAATTTTTCAAGTTCATGTGAATATTTTATGAATTTTCTAAAAGGAAAAATGTGTATATTTTTGGGTTTTTAATCATTAAAGATAATTAAATTAATATTTTAGTCCCGAAATTTTTGTATATGGAAGAAGAAGAAAATTTTAATTTTTAGTAGTTTTTGGGGATTTTCTCCGATTGTTATGATTTTCTATAAATGTGTTATTCTAAAAATGTTTATAATTAACATAAGTTAATGATATTAATTATAAGGGTTTTGTAAAGTTATTTTAGAAGGTAGTACGTGACCTACCAGAATTTCTGTAAGATTATGGAAAGTGTTTTATCTCCAATGAAAATTTGACATGAGGCAAGAGTTAATGGAAAGTTTTGACTCTAAAGGAAACAAATCAGTTTTTAAATTATTTATAGAAATGCCATCGACACTATAACTTAGAGTCTTGATACCTTTATATCAACAGAAGCTCGTTAATTATAAGAGCTGATGCATGTGATAGAAATTCGATATCTATGTGATGTATCTGCTTTAATAGGGACTCGACACCTTGTGTTTTAAAGGTTTGATACCCAATTATTTGTAAAAGTTCAATATCCAAGGTATTTTAAAGGTCTAATACCCTATGTGTTGTAAAAGTTTGATACCAAATGGTTCGTAGAGGCTCAACAACCCCATGGTTTAAAGACTCAGTGATTTCTTTTTGTTAAAGTTCGACATCCTTAAGATTTTGGAGGCACGACACCTCATGTTTTAAGGACTCGACATCCTTAAGTTTTTACAGGCTTGGCACCTCATTTTTTTAAGAAATCGACACTGTTTGTCTTATAGCGACTCGATAATTTCCTGTATCTACTCGATAACTATGTTTTAGCGGCTCGTTAGCCGTATGTTTTAAAAAAATTGATAGTTATATTTTAGATCGATAGCCCATGTTTTCTAGACACTCGATATCTATATTTTAGCGGCTATACAGCCATATGTTTTACAAATTTAAGAGCTATGCTATAGAGGCTCTATAGTTCATGTTTTCTAGATATTCGACATACCTATTTTGATGGCAAGTGTTATGATTGCTATGTAAAGATGATAGTGCTTTGGCACAAGATTTAAGCTAAGTATTGGGCTATATTTTCCTTGTTTTAAGCATGATTTCAAGTGGTTTATCAATCCTAAAGGTAAATGTTTTCAAGGAAATGAAATAGTGTTTTAGCCCAATTTTATATGAATTTTTCCAAAGGAAAATATTACTTAAACTCAAGTAATCTTTTTATGTACATGACTATTGATTGAAATTATTTTGATGGATTATGTTATATGTTCTTATTTTCATTTGATCGGTAAAATTTACATGTTTTATAATTTTTCACTCACATTTTCATTACCCAACATTTCACCTTGGTATTTAGGAACATAATTACAATTCAGGTCGTTCCAGTAGTGAGTATGGTAAGACTAAACTCATGAGCTAGCAGAATTGCATCCAAGAGATCAAGTAGATCAATTGTGTTAAGATGCCTTGAACTGATAAAAAAGATATGACTTATGGATTTAAATCCAGATAAATTTTTAGGTGGGACTGGTATAGGGCCACGCACTATGCTTCAGCCAATAGCCCTCGGTTGGTAAAGGTCCGCGATTCTAGTGTGTATGGATTTGTCCGTAGTGAGACTAAAAGAGGTATACGAAAAGAAAGGAACTCGTAGCTGTAGGATCGATTTCACCCTAGAGGGGTGAATAGGGTGATACTAATAATAATAAAAACTTAATGTGGAAATATATGAAATAATCGCAGCACTGGTAATAGCAGAATAATAGCAGCATAGATAATAGTAGAATATTAAAAAGTAGAAATAGAACAACACAGATTTACCCAGCTTCGGCAAAACCCTACCTACGTGCTGATAATCGTAGCACTGGTAATAGCAAAATAATAGCAGCACAGATAATATCAGAATATTAAAAATCCGAAATAGAACAACACAGATTTACCCAGCTTCGGCAAAACCCTACCTACGTGCTGCCTCCAAGGTTTCTACTAGAAATTAAGTAGTCAGACGCTTACACGCGTAAACTCGTGACACCCGCTATCAACTAACCTAACTCTACGCTCAAAACCCTGCCACAACTCAGCCACTGAGTTGCGAATTCTCGAAATACACCACCGTGGTTCGTCCCCTAGTCACACGACTAGAATTTACAAATGTTTAAAAGAGAAATACAAAATAAAAACAATTTTAAAACAAGAGACCCTAATTTAAAATTAAAAGCCCAATAATAATTATAAAGATGCCGGCCCAAAAGAAATATGATATCTCCCTTTTATTTTTATATTATCGGCCGATTTCTTTTGCTTTCATTATGTACTTCGATCTATCTTCGTTCCTCTTCAAGAAATTAAGGCTTCTAGAAATTGAGCACTGCTAATTCAATTGATCGATCGAATAGATAATCTCGCGTTGCTTTGTAGACCGATCGTCTTGCTTGTACTATACTCGGGTGCTTCTATTCGTCGAGTTCGATTTGAATTGGTATGTGATTTCCTTTTTGCTTTCGTTGATATGCTTAAACTCGATGCTATTCACGTCGATGATGTTAACGGTTTAAATAGGATTCAAAATCCTATAATCTCGTTCGTATATATTTATTTGAATTTGTCTGTTACTTTTGTTCTGCCGTTCGATTTTGCTTGGTTGCTTGTGATTAATCCTGACCAGTTCAATTTCGTATATTTTCTGATGTTCTATGCTTGATTACCACGGCTTTGATTCCGACTTGTTCGTTATTTACTTGCTTTAGTCATTTCTTCTTTTTCCCTATAACTTGGTCACCACAGCTTGGATTCTCTGGCATTTAAACTTGACTTTGGTTTGAAAAACTACTACCCTGATTTTTGTAAAAACCCGCTACTGTTTTGGAAGTATTTTCTACTGGCTTCATTTCGAGTTGCAATATGTTGAGCACCATGTATATACATACATATATATATATATATATATATATGTGTGTGTGTGTGTGTGTGTGTGTTGTGCATTTTTCACTTGTCTACCTAGCTTGGACATTCATGTTATGGTAATCATGTATGGTTGCAGTTTTGGGTTTCGAGTTTCCTCTGAAGCTTAGCATTCATGTTAATTCATTGTGTTATCCTTGCTGAAATGCACTGATATATGCGTATATATGTTACTGTTTTGATCTTTGTTTCAATTTGGTCTGGTTCACTTTGAACTTCTGATCTGGGTTCATCTTGATTTTTGAACTTCTTTGCACTCTGGTCTTCATATGGCTTTGAGTCTGTTGCCTTTGGTCAGGTTCCATATGAAGTCACATTTGTAGCATTGTTTCTTCATGAGCATTGCAGCCCTTTGTACGTGTGTGGTCTGCATATCCATATTACACTTGTATGCTAGTTTGTTGAATATAGTTGGTTTAGTTGAACCTGAACTGCACTGTGTCTTGGTTGAAGTGTTGTATTCACCACTTTGTATATTTGAGCTTGTTGAACTGTTCTTTGTTTTCCTTGACCACCATACCTGATTTTGTACATTTTGTCTAGAGCAGTTCTGAACTATATACATATATATGTATGTATTTGCACCACTATTATCTTGATATTGCTTTGTTTGCATTGAGTTGATGTGCACTGACTTGAGTTTTTATAGGGATCGATTCTATGTTTACTGGTCTAGTTTCAGTCATTGAAACTTGTACTTGACCATTTGTATCTAGTTCCATATCTGACCATGCTACATTCTTTTCTTGTGCACTTGTATCTAATGTGCTACTTTCTGTCTGAACTGATGTTACCATTACAATTGTTTCAGAGCTTTACTTGTGCATGTCACTTTTCATTTTGTTTACACTTGAACTTCATCTTGATTTTTGGAATTGCACCTGAGTTGAATCTAGCTTATAGCTCGGGTTTGACCTTGTGCTCATGTCGTGACTTTATTTTTATTGCACTTGAGTTGAACCTAGCTTTTGATTGGGTTTGACCTTGTGCTCACTTGTCCCTGCAGTTTTATCAAGTGTATATCGGTGTGCACGCCCTTGTGGCATGTACAGTGATACACCATGCATGTCACAAGCTGTTCGTGTAAGATGAATTCAAAATAAATATGATGACGAACAACCCAAATAACTGAGGCAAATAATATTTTCAAAAACACATTTTATTTTACACTGCAAAAATATTTCTTTTTCAATTTACTGCTTCAGTGTTTATTTTGCAGATTGCTCAAATGTTGGTTTCAATCTGGAATAGAGTTGAAGATAAATACGAGTGAATGAGTGATAGGTAGTGAGGTGAACATTGTGATGTAATCAAAATTGTATTGTAATTGAAATTGTGTATATATATATAGTGAGAGCTCAAATTTGTACTATTCAAAATTGTAATAAATATTTGTTTGAATAAAATATGTATTTGAATTTAAATTTTGTGTTATTTATTTTATTCAGCAAATATTTATTTAATTATGATAAAAATAAAATAGTACATTAACAAATACATTTAAATGAATATATATATATATATGTTTATTATCATCAAACAAAAATTATATACTTGCATATTCAACAATCTCCCCCTTTTGATGATAACAAACATATATTTAAGACTTTGAATTTATTAAATGTAGTTGATATTTCTATTTGCTCCCCCTACGCCAAAGCTCCTCTTTCATATATGCCAGAAAATAAATAAAAATATGCAAATAAAATTAGATGAGAATATGCAAATAAAAAATATGACTTGAATTATTTGCCAACCAAAATCTTAACTTCTCTCTCCCCCTTTTCTTATCAGCAAAAAAGTAATAGTGTTAGAAAAATAGACATTAATACCCAATCGAGTATAAATATTAAATTTCAATAAAAATCAAACAAAAATCATAATACATTGTTAGGCGCATATTCCACTTTAGAATGATAGGGGTGATGTTGGTGTATAAAACCATATAGTTGTGTCTATTTGCGGTATATGAATATCAGTAATTTGAATATCTACTAACCATGCATAACCGTTGGACTTTTAAATGAGATTAGTAGTATTCCAAATTTTTATATAAAAAAATGAATTTCAAGCATCTTCTAACCACGCATAACCGTGAGGACTTTTAAATGGGATTAGAATCAACTTGTCTATTTAATAACCAATTTTGATATGTGTTCCATACATGCATAACCGTGAGGACTTTTAAATGATCATGAAAGCACATACACAAATATTCCAAGTAATTCACCCATGCATAATCGTGAGGACTTTTAAATGAGAGTGAATACTTTGGATGTTTTTATAAAAAAAACGAATAATTTCCTTTTTAAAATACCACATATTGACATACTATATTGGATTTTGATGAGTGATGGTCGTCAAAAATATGATAGAAATAGAGATGGTCATGGAATTTTTACCCATCAAAAGTTATTATAAATCTTGTTTAAATTTTTAAAGAAATTTACTAAATATACTTTCTCAAGTCATAATATATGATTAATATCGACACTCATCACTTTTTCAATCACTATTTATCTTTTCGATAATCAGTAGGGAGTTAGATTAGTTAATGTAGTCATTTAAGATCAAATCCAAAAATAATTATAAAATCAAATTTTCTAAAAATGACTAATCTGAAACAAGGTCAAAAACTATTTTCTGGAAGGGGTTCTATAAAAAAAATGTCTGCTTATTGAAAATCAGTAGAAATGAAAAATATGTAGATTTTTACCGTGATGCAACTAATGAATGTTTCTACATAAAACACGTTCCACTAGTAATTTTTTTATCAACTAGATTACCAGTGTAATTTGCATCTGAATTTCTCTTAGACTCAAGATTATCATTTTCAAAAATTAAAATAAGTGACAATCAATTTTCTATAAGGGGGTTTTGTGAAAATGACTTCAAGTTGAAAATCAATATAAATAATTAAATAATTGCAAAATGATTTTAACATGAGATGATATTAGATACCACTTGTATTTGAGATATTCATGATGATATATAGTGGTATATAAGAAAAAAAAACGTGTACTCCTCAACACTTAAATTTTTCAGCACGTCCATTTATATCAAGCACAAGTAAAGTAATCACACATTCAGAAAAATTCATCAAAGCCGTTTTTCTTGTCATTCCATAGTGAATCACTAAAAATAGAGAAGTTGTAGCATTATCGGTTAGCTTTCTAGAACTTCAAGAATAAATCAAAGTTGGGATGTTCAAGATATGGCAAAAATACTTCAACAATGTTGATCAAAACATAATTAACAATATGTGAACACAATTGAGTTGAGAGATCATACCTCACTTTCCTTTGATGTCGTGATATCCAAAATGCGATGATCTCCATCTAAATTTTATAGGCTAAGGAACATTTAAATTTTAGTTTACCAATTTCCTGGAATAACTCGAAATCTATCTCCATTAAATTTGTTCCTTAGCCCACTTATGTGTCTAAATTTTGGAGAAGGCAAGTGGTCTAACTAAGAATGTAGGACCACTATTATTATCTATTGAAATCTTTGGAATCCAAATTTGTCTATATAACAAACCATTAGCATCTACATTTGTACCTTTGGGAATCCAAATTTGTTTAAATTTCAAACCATTTATGTTTGTACCTTTTGGAATCCATATTTGTTAAACGGTTTTGCGTTTGTATATATTTCGACAATTATTCTTGCCATGTCCAATGTTTCCACACTTCACACATTTGGTTATCACATATTTCCCTTTGACAGTGTTATTAGTCGTTTGTTTATATTTTAACACTTTTTCAAATCCAAGTCCATTTCTTTTATTCACAAAGAGTTGATTTTCTAAAAGCATATTAAATGATTTTTCTCTAGGGAAAAAATTTCGAGTAATAAACTCAAGTTTATTAACTATGGATTTTAAAAGTTTATTTTCATTGATTAGCTTCGAACAACAACTAATGGTACTATCTCTCTTTTAAAGACTATTCATTTTTAATTGCATATTTTCATTTTGAAGCTCTCTAATTTTATTCTCAATTTCTAGCATCTCAGTTTCAAAAAGTTGGAGTTTTTCAATCTCCTTTTCAAACTCGTGATTTAATCGAATAATTTCAGATTTGCTCAACGTCACGTTTTATTTTTCAAGGGTTTTGAAATTTTTGTTAATCTCATTTAATGTTTTTTCAAAAATCACACATTTAGAACTTTTTGACTTCTTAAAACTATCCAACTCTTTTTGCAAAATGTTGTTTTTACAAATCAACTCAGTTTTGTTTTTCTCCCACATTAAAATTTCATTATCTAACTTTTGAAAGTTTTCATGAAAATGGGCGAATTCTTTTTCATGGTCCAAACACCTTTTGCAATTAGAACTTTTATTTTTCTTAATATTTCTAAACTCATTTTCCAAATCATTATTTTTCTGATGAAGTTTAGCTTGTTCCCTTTTCAACTTATTATTTTTCATCTCAAGAGCCTTATTATTTTCAATTAATTTTCAGCACAAGATAACTAAATCATTGAATGGAAAATCACTTATCTCATCAGCTATTGAATCTTCATCACTGCTGCCTTTTGCCAATCCTGTTAAGCATGTTTCTTTAACTGAGTCGATTGTGGTGGATTTCTCATCGTTGTTGACTTTTGCACCATATATTGCATCAAAATTGTTCCAGATTTCCTGTGCATTTTCACAATGAGAGAAAAGGTTAAAATTATCTTGATTAATATGAGAATATAGTATATGCATAGCAAGAGCATTAATTGAAGTAATTTTCTTATCTATTATATCACACCCATTTTCAATAATACCCCAACATTTAAAATTAACAGATTTTAAATAAAATTCCTTTTTTAATTTCTAATTTAAAAAATCTGTTCCATCAAAAATAGGAGGAATAATACTGGACCGACCCTTAGTAGAAGCATTATTAAAAGAAGTCATTTAAAAATTAAATTTTTAAAACAAAAATTTGTTTTTGAAAAATCAAATTTTTAAAAAACAAAAATTGGTTTTTGTTCCTAGCTCCGATACCACTTGTAGGATCGATTTCACCCTAGAGGGGGGGTGAATAGGGTGATACTAATAATAATAAAAACATAATACAAAAATATATGAAATAATCGCAGCACTAGTAATAGCAGAATAATAGCAGCACAGATAATAGCAGAATATTAAAAAGCAGAAATAGAACAACACAGATTTACCCAGCTTCGGCAAAACCCTACCTACGTGCTGCCCCCAAGGTTTCTACTAGAAATTAAGTAGTCAGACGCTTACACACGTAAACTCGCGACACCCGCTATTGACTAACCTAACTCTACGCTCAAAACCCTGCCATAACTCAGCCACTGAATTATGAATTCTCGAACTACACCACCATAGTTCGTCCCCTAGTCACACGACTAGAATTTACAAATGTTTAAAAGAGAAATACAAAATAAAAACAATTTTAAAACAAGAAACCCTAATTTAAAATTAAAAGCCCAATAATAATTATAAAGATGCCGACCCAAAAGAAATATGATATCTCCCTTTTCTTTTTATATTATCGGCCGATTCCTTTTGCTTTCGTTCTGTACTTCGATCTATCTTCGTTACTCTTCAAGAAATTAGGGCTTTTTGAAATTGAGAACTACCGATTCAATTGATCGATCAAATAGATAATTTCACGTTGCTTTGTAGACCGATCGTCTTGCTTGTACTATACTCGGCTGCTTCAATTCGTCGAGTTCGATTTGAATTGGTATGTGATTTCCTTTTTGCTTTCGTTGATATGCTTGAACTCGATGCTATTCATGTCGATGATGTTAAAGGTTTAAATAGGATTCAAAATCCTATAATCTCATTCGTATATATTTATTTGAATTCGTCTGTTACTTTTGTTTTGCCATTCGATTTTGCTTGGTTGCTTGTGATTAATCCTGACCAGTTCAATTTCGTATATTTTCTGATGTGCTATGCCTGATTACCACGGCTTTGATTCTGACTTGTTCGTTATTTACTTGCTTTGGTCGGTTTCTTATTTTTCCCTATAACTTGGTCACCACAGCTTTGATTCTCTGGCATTTAAACTTGACTTTGGTTTGAAAAACTACTACCCTGATTTTTGTAAAAACCTGCTACTGTTTTGGAAGTATTTTCTACTGGCTTCATTTCCAGTTGCAATTTGTTGAGCACCATGTATATACATACATATATATATATATGTGTGTGTGTGTATGTGTTGTGCATTTTTCACTTGTCTACCTAGCTTGGACATTCATGTTATGGTAATCATGTATGGTTGCAGTTTTGGGTTTCCAGTTTCCTCTGAAGCTTTGCATTCATGTTAATTCATTATGTTATCCTTGCTGAAATGCACTGATATATGCATATATATGTTACTGTTTTGGTCTCTGTTTCAATTTGGTCTGGTTCACTTTGAACTTCTGATCTGGGTTCATCTTGATTTTTGAACTTCTCTGCACTCTGGTCTTCATATGGCTTTGAGTCTGTTGCCTTTGGTCAGGTTCCATATGAAGTCACATCTTTAGCATTGTTTCTTCATGAGCATTGCAGCCCTTTGTACATGTGTGGTCTGCACATCCATGTTATACTTGTATGCTAGTTTGTTGAATATAGTTGGTTTAGTTGAACCTGAACTGCACTGTGTCTTGGTCGAAGTGTTGCATTCACCACTTTGTATATTTGAGCTTGTTGAACTGTTCTTTGTTTTCCTTGACCACCATACCTGATATTGTATATTTTGTCTGGAGCAGTTCTGAACTATATACATATAGAGTTAATGTAATATAATTAATTTAATAAGTCTATTTATACTCTTTTTAAAGAATAAACGATAATGGTAAACTTTTAATTTATAATTAATGGGATTAAACCTGTTTTTAATAATAATTCTTTTTAATCAACACGTGAAATTATCATTCCAGGGCATTGTCTTGGATTTTGATGAAACTAGTGCCATTGGAACCGGAATGATGAGGTGATATACGCCGATGAGTTTTGTGACGATTGGACGTGTTGTGTGATCATGCGAGCTCGAAACACATAATGATTGAAAAGAGAAATTAAAATAATAATATATATTTACTATGTAAACCCTTTAACCCTTACCCTCTCTCTTGCTCTTTCCCTATCTTCTTTTTCTTCATTTCTTGTTAACTAAGAGGAGCCACCACCACAAAATTAATTTTCCTGGAGTTATGCTCAACGAAAACCAAAATCGTCGGATCCATTAAACTCGTGGTAAGAGGGGCTTCAAATCTGTGTGGGCTTATTAAAAAGTGAAGTTTAATTAATAAATGAAGTTTTAATTAATAAAAGAAGTTTTATTAGATAAAAGGGAGTTTTATTAGATAAAAGGGAGTTTTACTAATAAAAGAGATTTTAATTAATAAAGGATTAATTAAATAAAAAGGGGATTTGAAGTCGTTTATATGACTTAATCATGCTTGTATGTCCCAATCATGTTATGAGTAACTTGCTTATGGATAGTATATGGGATTTAGTTTCATTTATGTCATCATTCTCATTTTTATTGAATTTGACCAAAATATTACTCTGGAAATATCTAGAAGAAACACGATAATTATATGGTACGGTTATCTTCAGTGATGCTATATTGTATGTATAAACTCGTTGTGTTCTTCTAGGACAAATGATAAGAAAATCATTCGCTTAAATGGTTAAGAGGTGATCTTTGTTCCCATGTATTGTCTGTTTATTTCCAAAAGAACTGGAGTCGAGTTTACCGAAAATCCTTCGATTGGTTTTGGAGTGTCCGGTATGCGGGGAGTCTACATATATGAGATGACTCAAAACCGTAACCACACAAAAACTATATACATGTTCTATGTTTTGAAGAGGTTCGTGATTGTTTCAAGATGTTGTAATCTATATGGAGATTCGAGATCTGTTTGAGATGCTCGAACACATGTAGTTGCTCGTGATATATTCAAGATGTGGGAATCCATGTGTGATTTCAAGATCTGTTAAGATATGGGACTCCATGTGTGGTTCCGAGATCTGTTCGGTGACTCGTGTGCTAGAATATTGGACGTAGCCTCACCAGCGGATATGACTAAAACCAGAGGTGGGATGCATAGCCAAGGGGTTTAGCTAACCCATTAGGGTGCAGGTTACTCTACCCTAGAGATTCCTATAGTTATGCATGCGTGAGTGGTGCACTCGGCTTCATGTTGTGGCCAGCTATGTATTTCCTATGGTACATAAGTTAGGGATGTACGACGCTTTGAGAGGATATCTTTGATCCTTGTGGAGGAGGACCATTCTCGAAGTATCGAGGGCACCTCCATGAAATCCTACACAATTAGTGAACACGCCTTAGTAGTTTTGATTGTATAACTATTATTGTTGTGGTGTACACTCAAATGCATCATAACTACTTGATTATTTATATTTCACACCCTAGAAATTATTATAATATCACTGGAATTTCTATTAGAAATGGTTTGGTTATCGTAAGGTAGAAAATGTTCGTGTTTACTTGCAGCGTGGTCTTATAATATACCTTTATATTTGAAGGCTTTTATATATATAAAAATCCATATGATTTGAGATTCCTACGTTGGTTTATCAGACTGATTCAGATATTATTTTCTTATAATGCTTGGGTCAGCCTGGAGTATATTTCTAGATTTAACTGGACGCTTTAAAGCTCTTAGAGAGGAGCAGGATGATTTCCTATTCATGTATTTATTTTCTGCTACATTACTTTTTTCGTATCTATCGGCATTTGCGAGGGAATGCTATTATCATTGTCCAACTGATGATAGATTAGTTTTTTCTAATTGATGTATGTATATAATAGTCTTCTTTTTGGTAAAGATCTTTTGAGATATTATATTTTATCATTCCGCATGTGAGATTCTGATATTGTGTTCTTCTTTCACATTCTATTTCTTTTTCATTTTCATTTACCCTAACGTTCTTTCTTTCTGGCACATGGGTGCACGGCATGTGAATACAGTGGATGTATTAGTGTCGACATTTCATTGATTATTTTATACAAATTTATATTAGTGATTATTGTAATATTATATGCATTTTTATATTTATTAGATTGGTTGAATGTGATTCATTTCATTTATCTAATAAGGTTCCATCGGATTTATATTTCTCAAAACGCTAGGAGAAAAATAAAAACCTTTCGATTTCTTTAATGGATGTTAGGACCCACTTATCTTGGGGATCCGACCTTAAGTTTTCTCAACAAGCCTTAGCCTCACAAGTAGTGAATAACACTTGATTGATATATTATATATAATTCTTAGTTGTGGTCTATGCCCGAATCTCAATCTTGAACTTGAGTTGCTTAACAAGGTAAGAGAGATTGGTTACTCTAACCTATCTTTCCATGATGGCCTAAGTATAGATGCTCATACCTTAAATTTTCTCAATAATACAAGATTTATCTTACTTGTCTAGAGATATACTAAATAATACAACACATAGCAGCCCTTGCTTGAGTTTGCTCAACAACCAGCACATATGAAAGTAATCTATCTACTATAAAAATGACAAATGGCTGTTAATACCACAGATGTTGAATTTTATGACAACAACCATATAAATATTGATACTAATGTTTTCTCAAGTTATATAAAATATTTTGCAGGATATTACATAGGTTTATACAAGTACAGGATCATCTGAAGAGCGATCGGTAAAAAAACTAGAGATCAAGATTCGGGGTATTACATAGGTTTATACAAGTGGGTCTGCTTATTACTTATTCAAATCAACTAGGCGTGCTTGTTGCAGTTAAATCAAGCAAGTCTCCCTTAGCTCGGAAACTCAGGAGGGTGTGTCTTGTTGTCTTGAAATCAAGATTGTATTCTGCTTTGCTTGCTATTTGTTTAAAGTAGGCAATTGAAAAGAAATCTATACAGATATTGTACAAAACTAGATGTAGGACTGGTTAATCTGAACCAGTATAAAATTCCTAGTGTCGTCTCTCTTACTTTTACTTTATTTTTACTACATTTATATTCTTTGTGTTGATTATTTGTTTTTGGATTTTAAATCTTGAAACAATTTAGAAAAGTTCTATATAAGTTATAAAACACCATTCACCCCCTCCCCTCCCCCCGGTCTAGTGTTAAAGTAGCCTTAAGATCTATTCACACTAGTATAATTTATACTACACCATTTCCCACATTTGGTTTTCAAAATCTCAATATTTACCTTTTGAAAATTATGGCTAGTAAAACTGGTAATACACTTTTTAACACTTCTATAGAAGGACACTCAACTACTAGACCTCCACTATATAATGGTAGTAATTATACTTACTGGTGATGTAGGATGAAAATTTATTTGCAATCCAATAGTTCAGATATTTGAAACATTAAATAAAGTGAATACACAGAATCCTAAACTGAGTATTCACAATGGACACCAAACTAAAAGACACAAGCACTCAATAACTCAAAGGCCACGAATATTTTATTTTGCTCTTTGGATAAAAATCAATTTAATCGAGTTTCTATTTGTAAAACTGCTTGTGAAATTTGGAGAACATTGCAAGTTACACATGAAGGCATTAGTAAAGTAAAACAAACTAAGATTTCCATGCTAAACAACCAGTTTCAACTTTTTGAAATGAAACCAAATGTGTATATTTTGACATGTATTCTAGATTTCAAGATGTAGTATATTCATTAGTATCATTAGCTATAAATTTCTCAAAAGAGGATCAAGTTAGAAAATCCTTAATTCACTCTCTTTCGAATGGGATCAAAAGACATTAGTGATAGAGAAAGCCAATGATATTAGTATATTAAAAATTGAAGAAATAATTGGTATTTTAACGTCCTACGAATCACTTTTATGGGTTGAAGGGAAAATAAGGCATTCGAAAAGAAATCAATTGCATTCAGCCTAACAACCGACGATCAAGATTCAAATGACAATGATAAAGATAAGGAGATCGCTATTATGACTAGAAAATTTAGAAAATTTCTTAAATACAGAATGATAAACAACTTCGTAAAACTAAAAACAAAAATTCCAAAAATGAAAACGTTTTTAAGATTTACGATTGTGGTGAATCTAGCCATTTACAAAGAGATTATCCACATCAGAAGAAAACAAAGAATTCACCAAACATCGATTTGTTCAAGAAAAGAAAAAGGGCTTATAATGAAATTTGGATGATTCTGATACAACATATAGTGACAATGAACCAAACACTGAAAATATCAACATATATTTCACGATGATGGAAGATTAACCTGATCAAACAAAGGAAACAACAAAATCGGTACTTTTTACATTTCTTTTTTTTTGAAATTTTCCAATATAGGAACAAATATACAATAATAATAAGTATATATATAAATATATATATATATATAATTAAATGAATATATTTTTTATTATTTGAACATTGAAACTTCGGCCTGTATGTCGATATATGCCATATAGGTATGTTGACATATCAGACAGAAATTGGGGAATCTATTCAAAATTTAAACTTTTGGATTTCTCTCTCTTTTGCATTAATTTCAAATTTTGAAAAGTCACTTTTTTCCCATCACATGACAATTCAAACTCTTTTTATTCACTCCTTCTTACCTCATCTTCTACACACACACACACACTTTATTTCAAAAATCAAGCATATTCTTCACTCTGTTTCCTCCAATACAAACCAATATTGTCTTCCTCAAGCTAACCCTCTTCATCCAAAGCCATTAGTTTTACCAAAAGAATCAAAAGTCAACTTCTCAACGATCAAGAGTCCATTGAAACATATATTGAGTATGCTACTTATGGTAAAGTCTTTTCGGGAAGATTTGCTAATTTTAATGAATTTTATTCTTATGGTTTACAAAATCTTTCTTTAGAAAATGGAATTTTTGGTTTAACTGGTTTATTAAAAATTGATTTTGATTGCTATCCTGGTTTGGTTAAAATATTTTATGCTAATTTAAATGGAAAGTATAAACAGGGAGTAGAAGGTTAAATTTAGAGAAGTGTAAAAGATACTACTATTGTTTTAGATTGTGAAATTCTTAGTCAAATTTTTGGTTGTAAAAGTAGTGGAAATGACCTCTCCACTTTTGAAACTGATTATGGAAATAGAGAAGTTATGCATGATTTAAATGATGAAGAATATGGTTTTAAAGGCAAAAATCTACACCGAAAAATAGTCATTATTTCATAAATAATATTCGGTATGTTTACGAAAATACTTTTTGTAACTTGACGTAATCAATAAGTGTTATGTATCATACTCCCACTAAGTCCACCATTACTATAACAGGGTACTAAATTCGAAGATCTGTTATTAATTTAATATAGATAGTTTATTTTATATATACTGGAATTAGTTTACAACTTTGATCAAATATCCTAAGCTCAAAGAAATAAATCTCATAGAAAATAATTTTCTATATGAAAATACATTTCGAAATAGAAATCATATTTCTTATTCCAGTGTTAAGTGTCACTCATTACTATTACAATTCTCGTCTCTGATGTTTCTTTATGAAGCAGAAGTGACCATTCACTCTCTTCATCTCAACTGTACCTTAAATCACATATACTCTTGTACATCCATTTTTATTTCTAAATGGTCGAACCATTCAAAAGAATACCCTTAATATAACATCATAACGAACTCTTTACAAAATCGCACTCGATCATCCTTCATATTTAAGGACATCATATATGATGCACCTTGCGTAAACTGGTCAAAATTACATTTCAGTGATCGAGTTCTTAGATCTTTCTTGTAGTTTTGGTCTAGTGTTATATTTAACACAATGCAATCTTTATTGTAATCAATCAAATTGAATACTTGAACTCATAGTATAGTTTATTTGTTTGCTTCGAATGAACTAATTTCATCGAAGTATCGTACATTACGAACTATGACCGTTCACCATATAACACTTATATGCGATAATATATGGATCAAATATCCATAGTCTTGTATTGCTTTTGAGTTTGGAACTCATAAAATGCAATGCATGGTCTCGACCAAATGAACACGTGAGCAGCCAGACTACGAACGCATTAAGTAGTTGTAAAATTAGGCACTTATATGGATGTAGAAAACATTATCATGCATAAAGTATTTAATAGTAAGCGTATATAATATATATATATATATTTCAATCTTCAATTCATTTCAATTTATATGTTTTAATTGATAAATATTTTATCAATTATATTATATGCACAAATTTATCAATGTAGATTATTATAATATTAGTTGGAATATGTTCTTATAATATAAGATAGGTTAAATGTTATCATTTCATTTTTTAATAAGGCTTCCACTGGTCTTTTATGTTTCTCCAAACCTTAATACGAAACATAGAAGTCTTTCGACTTCGCTAGTGGGTGTTAAGACCCATCCGTATTAAGATTCTAACATTAGTTTGCTTAATAAATCCTCGTCCCACAAAAGATGGATAACTCCTTATTGGTTGCATCATTTACAATGCCTAACCCATGGTTCTTGTCCTAATCTCATTTCGACCTTGAGTTTGCTCAACAAATCGAAAGAGATTATTCACTTGTCCTACCATATCGCGACGGCCTAAGTATAGTATATGTACCTTGAGTTTGCTCAACAAATACACATATTTATCTTACCTTATCTATTCAATAAATTAATAATACTACACATTGCATACCTAGCTTGAATTTCCTCAACAACTAAGGAGTATGCAAGTAATTTATTAATATATATGGTAGAGGATAACATTATATTGAAGATTCATAATCTTCAATATATATATTAAGTGATATCGACTTATGGAATAATGTAATTCTTATGAAATACCCTCATGATTCAAGTGTCGGACACATTAGGTAGCACGATATAAGTACATTTACGTATGTTGTAACATCCCGAAAATTTTCTGTAACGACCCGTAAATTTTAACTGTTAATTAACGTAATTAGTTAAATTTTGTGAAAGTTTAAACAATAAAATTTTGAAATTTAAATTTGATATTTGGAATGCGTCTAATTAAAGATAGCAACTGGTAAATTTTCGTCCGAAAATATGAAAATTTATTTCGCGCGTAAATTTACTTCAATTTAATCAGTTAAAATTGATGATAATAAAATGTTTTCCAAACCTAAATATTTTTACATAGAAAATTTGTAAATCATCTTCTGAGTGAGACGTCATCTTTCGTTTCGTCAAATTTGGACTTCTGTTGCTCCGTTTATCTTAATTCGGTTAGAATAGCAGCATTTCTGGTACCGGTTATCGACTTTTGATCGGATAACCGTACCACTGATATCTGTGTACCGTTTTGATCGTATCGTCATGCTGATCCCAGCGGTATATTTATTTCTTTGTTTTGTGGTCCGGTACGCGACGGAAATAATAAAACGTTCCATTTTAACGGTACAAAAATTTGTGACTTTCCACTTTCTTACCTTTTCAAATTCAAGCGTGTTATCCGTACCCTTTTATTTTAGTCTGACCTTTTCAAATTCAAGTGTGCTATTCGTCTGGAAACTTCTTTCTTTAATCAAGATCCGTTCATATTTTTACTTGGTCCTCGCGTCTGTTAGTTTACATTATTCAAAGGGACAGCTCATTTGCCTAAACCAATTCATTTTCTCCTACCCACTTGGTACTGTTCCCTTCTTTTATTTCCTCCATTTCTTCTTCCAATAGAACAACACCAGATCCACCAACCTCGTCGAACTCCTCCGCCTTTCCAGCCTCCACGACCATCAGCCAATCCACCACTCACCGAACCCCACGCTACCGCCAGCCTCCTGACGAGCCCAAGCCCGCAACACCATCACCACCATCGTCACCAACAGCCACCACCATCATGACGAGATCCGCCACCACCCTGTCACCCTACGCCCGGCCTGACCACCTCGTGCTCCGCCTCAGACCTGCCTGCCTCCAACCCCACGCCTGAGAACCGCCTCCGAGACAGCCCTCCACCCATCTCCCATGGCCGCACTACCTCCTCACGTGCTCCACCCTATCTTCGTCAGCCCTACACTCCACCACCCACCTTCGTTTCCCTCTCCAGCAACCGTTCCCTCCTTCATCAAAATTTTGCCGAGCCTGTACTAAACCCAAATCCGCAAAACCCCACGTGTCAGCTAATGCCATGGCCGTGAGCAGCCCCTCCCCTACCGTGCTCCTTCATCTTCCCTTCCCCACTACTGTAATCAGCTAGGACCACCATAGCTGCCACCTCGTCGAACTCCTCTGCCTTTCCAGCCTCCACGTCAACACCGAACCCACACAGCAGCCGACACACCGCCCACCTCCGCCTTAGCCTGTCCACAACGCGCAGCCAACCTGCCGAGCAGCAGAGCAACACCTCCCACTGTTCTACCTGCCTAACCCGACGAACTCCAAACTGCTCATCCCGTAGCCACCTCGCTTGATCCATCGGCAGTTGTCAAACTCCGACATCGCCTAGCTCACCTTATTTTTCCGCGTAAGTATATAGATTTCAGTTTGTATTGTGATAATATATAGGTTGTTAATGATTTTATATATATATTAGTATTTTATGTATATTGGTATAGCAGTTTCGTTTGTTTATTATAATATAAAGTTTTATAAATGTTTCATATGTTGCTAATAGGAATTTGGTAGTATATATATGCTTATATGTTGGTTATAAGCGTATATATCCGAGTCTGTTTGTTTATATATGAAGTCTCTATAGTAATTAAGCCTTATGATTTGCTGTATGAATATAGTATAGGTATACAGTTTATATATTTTAAAGCATAAAGTTATCAAATTTTATATAAATTTGTATATATATGTATAGATTGTCGTACTGATTCTTTTATTGTACATATATTATAAATGGTTATGTTCTGTCAGTAGTATATACAAGTATGATTTCCTCGTTATGCGTATGTATACTTGTTTTAATAGCTAAGTTTATAAAATGTTTTATTATAAGTTAGCTTGATGTTATGTTTACACGTGATGTAAGAAAAGTTATACAATACTTGTTATATGCTCTTTAAATAGATATAAATTTGTTGTAGATAACAGCTTAAACTTTGATATTTGAGTTTTTCATATTTGCAGTTTTTCAACTTACAGTTTTACTTATTTATTTACTCTGCATATGTGGGAATATTTTAGCTTTAAAGTATATATTTCATTCTATATATATATATGTGTGTGTATTGTTATAAGTGTTGTTTAAAATATATTTTTGCTGTATGTATATATTTACAAAAAAATATGCCAGTATTTAAATAGGTGATTCATATATATATAACATGACGTTAGTTGTTGTGAATGACTTAGTAGTGACATTGTAATATAATACATATAGATTTTTCGAAGATGGATTTGAATTAAATATTGATATTCGTAGAGATAAAGAAATGGTTTTGACATGTGCTTTAATTTGAAACGATAATTTTGAATACATATACATATTTAATTTAATATGTGTTTGAAATTTAAAAATATGATCTTTATAAATAGTATATATATATAGTTATATGTATACAAGTTCTCTGATACCATTTACCATCATTGATCCGGTTCTGATACGTTTTATCAATTCCTTGTTATCAGCTTTGTTCGTCGAATTCGTGCCAATCTTACTTTGCTTTGGGATTCGTATTTGGATTCGTAACTCAATTTCAGTGTCTATCCTCTCTAGCCTCGAAAGGTGAGCAATCACTCACGATTAATGTTCTTATATTTATTAGATTTAATTTCAATTGAAACGTCAATTGAAATATGCTGCTGTTAGTTGTTCACATTTGTTATATATATGTCCTTAACTGTATCTGTTCACCTGTGACATCTGACACCATTATCTGTTATTTATATTGTTGATATATGCCTGTTACTGTTGTTATTTTATTGTCATATCTGTTATCACTCTGCAAGTTCCCTGTTAGTATAGAATCACTATGGGTTGAAATGATACATACCCGAACGATCTGTAGAATAGGAGGAAATCGTTATGGGTTGAAATGATAAACCCAAGCGATTTTCATTGAATTGAATTTGGGATTTCGGGTTGAAAAGATATATACCCGAATATGTTTTAATTTGCGGATTGAAATGATAAATATCCGTATCACTTGACCATAGGATAGAAAATTATATACAGGCACCGTTGGTCTATATATAAACGTTTTGAAAATGATTTCTATGGTTTTGAAAAGAAATATATGGTTTTGATTAATATTGATTTTAAGATTTATTAAAGTTGATTTAATAAAGTTGACAAAAAATATGTTTAAGTATTTATTTAATATATATATATTTTTAAATATAGAATTTGTAATGATTTGAAATTGATTGAAATTGTATTTATTTAAGAATTATACTTAAATGAGTCTGATTTGAAATGTATTAAATTTGAAATTTTAAAGAAGTGATTTACAACTTGAAAATTTGAAAGGGTGACGCAAATGGATATTTCAAACGTATAAATATTTAAATGAGATCTTTTGTTTATTTAAATTTGTAAATTGAAATTGAATTTAAATGTTATGGAAATGATTAAGTTAATATTTCAAAACTAAATAATTGTAAAGGAAATCTGATATGTATATAAATTTATCGAATTTAGTTTTGAAATGATGAATATTTAAAGCTTTGAAATATATTAAAATTGAAATGACTTATCTTATGGTTCAGATATGTATTTGAAATCGATAAATTGAAATGGTTTATTTAAAAGCTAAATCGTGTTGAAACGGATGATTTGAAATTTGATTAAATTAAATTTTTGGAATTCAAGTTAATTTGAATCGATTTGTGGAATTTGAGGAAATTAATTTATCTTATAACGAAATTTTAATATCTAAACTGTTAAAAGGAAAGTGCTATGATTTCCAAAATACTGTGATTTCCAGACTATAATTTCGAAAGCATTATAACTTTGGAAAGTAATATGATTTTGAAAATGAATTGCTTGAATGAAATGATATCGTATTAAATTGGATTTTTTGAAATGATAACGACATTTTGGTTTTGAAGTATAAACTATTTTGAAATGACCACGGTGTTATAATAACGATTGGTTGGCAAAGAGACCGGGATCGGATATGGACATACTCTCTGTCGATACCGAAAACCACTTTGACAACCGTGTACGCGGTGGAGATTCCAGAATGAAGTAGGATGGTGGCGACGTTCTTAAGGTATGTTACGTGGACCCAACTCCCGTGAGTTGGCAATAAGGTGGCTAAAACAGGAGCGATCTCGGACCAGTGAGGTAGCACCTCTTCTCGGACGCATTTCTTCGATATTATACTCTTACTTGTGATTTGACTAGATGGCCATCCTCCGATTGGGAATGTTGTTCGAGGTGGAACGGTAGTGGCTGCTATGCGTATCCATCAGTCCGTGTGCGTAATTGGTATATCTACCCTGGCATTGCCTAGTTGTGCCGTGTCACCTACCATATCGAGCTTTACTACGATTATGATTTTAAGATCCGACCGCGTTAAGGTTCTCCATCCCCTTAACGCTATTTTCCGATATGATTATACTTTACTTATTTAGACACTACTGTATATAGCGTATATTACTACATAGTAAATAGTTTAACGGACCCTTAGAGGATGGTTATCCCAAACATCCTTTAAGTTACTTGTATTTTAATTGATATTTCACTTGAGTTGGATTTATTAATATAAGAATGTTAATCCTGACTCGAGTGTTTTGTGTTTTTGCTTTACGCTCGGGTCAGACTGAGTGATACAGCATTTGAGACTCACCTTTGGAGTTGGAGCTTCGCTTGGAGATCCAGCAATCTATCGATCCTGCTTTCAGTTATTCTGTTGATTCCAGTGATGAATTCAGATCTGGTATTTGATTATTGTATTGAGACATCTATTGTATTCGAGACCTCTGTTGTATCTTGTTTAACTCTGTTATATATATAGTAGCTTCATGAACTACTATCCTTGGTTTCCGCTGCATTATTGTTATATTACTCTGTGTCTGTGATCTGTAATTATTTTATTTACTGTATATGTTGAATTTTGCCAAATTTTATTTACAACGCAGTATTTTGAGCAATTCAACTCCGGCATGAGTGTTTACCTATACACTTATAATGGATGCGAATGGTTGAAAATACTGGGTCGTTACAGTTGGTATCAGAGCTCTGGTTTTAGGCAAAACTCAGCATATAGAGTAAAATTCAATTACAGAATCATCTTCGTTCAAGCCTGAATTCCTTCTTCTTTGACTCGGTTCCTCTGAATTTTGGAACGTTCACTTCGGTTCCAAAGTCCATTCGTGTCTCCCCTATTCGTGTCTTTTGATTTTGGAGTATCCCATAACTCCACTTCGAATGATCTCTATAATAAATCGGCGGTCTCGCCAATCTTCGAATAAATTGTACTGGGGTGAAACTCCTTTACAATCGGTATTGATTCACCGGAGATTTCTGTATCCTCGGTTTACGATGCTGCTATCTTAAGCTATACCCGAATTTTACCTCTGGTAATCGAATGTCAATTTGCTTCAGAATTCTACATCGATCTTATCTATGAAGTCACGGTTTACCCGGTTAAGTTTGTCCGCGATTTATACAATTTTATCCATCTTCCTGTTTGAAATGCAATCATCTAACCTTCGTTTTGAGCCTATCTATTTTTTAGATTAGAATTCTCTTTGATTAGAGTCCCTTCTATATTTGGATCTCTATCCTTGTGTTGGAATCCAATTCTGGAATCATCGTGTGAGGGAGTGTATTTGAAATTAATATAAAATAGTTTATGTTTATAGTGTGTTGTTTGAGTTGTTGATGTTGATTTGGATTTTCGATCGATTCGTCTGATCAACGCTATCGATAGGATTTCCAAAACACTTGAACAGAGCAAACTGACACAATATAAATTTTCAAATTTGATAGATGAAATAAATTTGTATGATTATATTAAATATATAAGAAAAATTTTCTGGAATTAAAAGTTAAATAATTTGGTTGTTGAAAATGATAATATTTGATTATCATTTCATTGTTTGTAAGTCATTGACTATGGCAAAATAACTATTGTTTATAAATTTATTTGGAATTGAAATGGATTTAAATTGAGAATTTAAGAATTAAATTTCTGGTGATTTCAAACTTTGATTTAAAGTCTTAAAATGTATATTATTTAAAGTATTTTCGAATAAATGGTTTTCAAAGAATTTAAATGTTTAAATCAGTGCTCTTCTCGTTGTCGCTGGAAAATAATTTCGGTGGTGACGGCCGCATCATCGACATTCATTTTCGAGTTTCGAAGAGAAGAAACCATTCTGTAGCTTTGCTATGGTTTTGTTTTGGAAAAAAAAAATATATATATATATATATTTCGATTTGAATTTCTTCAGTATAATTTGATTTATATATATATAGGTATCTCATTTTAAAATTTAATTTAATTTGATATAAATATATTATATATATCTCTAAATTGTTTGAAGTAAATCGGAGATTTAAATTCTTAAATTTTAGATTTAAGATGATTTCAATTATAAACTAAAGTCAAAATTCTTGGATAAATAGTTAACTGGGAATAACTGAATTGAAAAATCTTATTTGTATAATACTCAATTACATCTTAACATAACTTACCTAAAAATTTCAGAAGTGGAAATGTAATTGGATAATATACAATATAAAGAAATTTATAAGTAAAATTTGAGTGGTTATAATAAATGTTATATACGTAAATTTTATTATAAAGAAGTTAGTAGAGAGAAATAGAATAATAATTTAATTGAATAATAGATGAGACAAATAAAAGTTGTTTGCAAGAACTAATAAATTGAAATTAGATCAACTTATGGGAATACCTTGAATTTAAAATCGACTATTAAATATAAATTAAGTTAAATTGTAATTTATATGATTTAAATTAATTTATAGGGTTTAAATTAATTTACATGGTTTAAATATATGTAATAGGACATATTAAGTGGAATAAGACTTAATAATAATTTGGAATATAAGAATTAAATTTGTTGAATAAAACGTGAGTATAATAAATGATTATACAAACAGATTGATTTGGAAATTTTAAATTAAGGATGATTAGATAATAAGATAATGTTTAGGAATAAATAGATTAATATAATTTAGGTGAACTCTAAGGGATTTAACCAAAATGTTAAATATTAATTAGTTTAATTTGAAATTATATGGTTTAAATTAATTATCTTATCTTGTCTTTTAATCTATTTTCTTTTGGTTGTTTCTACTCTCCTACCTCCTTCCTTTTCGGGGACGAAAAGTTTTGAGTGGGGGAGAGTGTAACGACCCGTAAATTTTAACTGTTAATTAACGTAATTAGTTAAATTTTGTGAAAGTTTAAACAATAAAATTTTGAAATTTAAATTTGATATTTGGAATGCGTCTAATTAAAGATAGCAACTGGTAAATTTTCGTCCGAAAATATGAAAATTTATTTCGCGCGTAAATTTACTTCAATTTAATCAGTTAAAATTGATGATAATAAAATGTTTTCCAAACCTAAATATTTTTACATAGAAAATTTGTAAATCATCTTCTGAGTGAGACGTCATCTTTCGTTTCGTCAAATTTGGACTTCTGTTGCTCCGTTTATCTTAATTCGGTTAGAATAGCAGCATTTCTGGTACCGGTTATCGACTTTTGATCGGATAACCGTACCACTGATATCTGTGTACCGTTTTGATCGTATCGTCATGCTGATCCCAGCGGTATATTTATTTCTTTGTTTTGTGGTCCGGTACGCGACGGAAATAATAAAACGTTCCATTTTAACGGTACAAAAATTTGTGACTTTCCACTTTCTTACCTTTTCAAATTCAAGCGTGTTATCCGTACCCTTTTATTTTAGTCTGACCTTTTCAAATTCAAGTGTGCTATTCGTCTGGAAACTTCTTTCTTTAATCAAGATCCGTTCATATTTTTACTTGGTCCTCGCGTCTGTTAGTTTACATTATTCAAAGGGACAGCTCATTTGCCTAAACCAATTCATTTTCTCCTACCCACTTGGTACTGTTCCCTTCTTTTATTTCCTCCATTTCTTCTTCCAATAGAACAACACCAGATCCACCAACCTCGTCGAACTCCTCCGCCTTTCCAGCCTCCACGACCATCAGCCAATCCACCACTCACCGAACCCCACGCTACCGCCAGCCTCCTGACGAGCCCAAGCCCGCAACACCATCACCACCATCGTCACCAACAGCCACCACCATCATGACGAGATCCGCCACCACCCTGTCACCCTACGCCCGGCCTGACCACCTCGTGCTCCGCCTCAGACCTGCCTGCCTCCAACCCCACGCCTGAGAACCGCCTCCGAGACAGCCCTCCACCCATCTCCCATGGCCGCACTACCTCCTCACGTGCTCCACCCTATCTTCGTCAGCCCTACACTCCACCACCCACCTTCGTTTCCCTCTCCAGCAACCGTTCCCTCCTTCATCAAAATTTTGCCGAGCCTGTACTAAACCCAAATCCGCAAAACCCCACGTGTCAGCTAATGCCATGGCCGTGAGCAGCCCCTCCCCTACCGTGCTCCTTCATCTTCCCTTCCCCACTACTGTAATCAGCTAGGACCACCATAGCTGCCACCTCGTCGAACTCCTCTGCCTTTCCAGCCTCCACGTCAACACCGAACCCACACAGCAGCCGACACACCGCCCACCTCCGCCTTAGCCTGTCCACAACGCGCAGCCAACCTGCCGAGCAGCAGAGCAACACCTCCCACTGTTCTACCTGCCTAACCCGACGAACTCCAAACTGCTCATCCCGTAGCCACCTCGCTTGATCCATCGGCAGTTGTCAAACTCCGACATCGCCTAGCTCACCTTATTTTTCCGCGTAAGTATATAGATTTCAGTTTGTATTGTGATAATATATAGGTTGTTAATGATTTTATATATATATTAGTATTTTATGTATATTGGTATAGCAGTTTCGTTTGTTTATTATAATATAAAGTTTTATAAATGTTTCATATGTTGCTAATAGGAATTTGGTAGTATATATATGCTTATATGTTGGTTATAAGCGTATATATCCGAGTCTGTTTGTTTATATATGAAGTCTCTATAGTAATTAAGCCTTATGATTTGCTGTATGAATATAGTATAGGTATACAGTTTATATATTTTAAAGCATAAAGTTATCAAATTTTATATAAATTTGTATATATATGTATAGATTGTCGTACTGATTCTTTTATTGTACATATATTATAAATGGTTATGTTCTGTCAGTAGTATATACAAGTATGATTTCCTCGTTATGCGTATGTATACTTGTTTTAATAGCTAAGTTTATAAAATGTTTTATTATAAGTTAGCTTGATGTTATGTTTACACGTGATGTAAGAAAAGTTATACAATACTTGTTATATGCTCTTTAAATAGATATAAATTTGTTGTAGATAACAGCTTAAACTTTGATATTTGAGTTTTTCATATTTGCAGTTTTTCAACTTACAGTTTTACTTATTTATTTACTCTGCATATGTGGGAATATTTTAGCTTTAAAGTATATATTTCATTCTATATATATATATATGTGTGTGTATTGTTATAAGTGTTGTTTAAAATATATTTTTGCTGTATGTATATATTTACAAAAAAATATGCCAGTATTTAAATAGGTGATTCATATATATATAACATGACGTTAGTTGTTGTGAATGACTTAGTAGTGACATTGTAATATAATACATATAGATTTTTCGAAGATGGATTTGAATTAAATATTGATATTCGTAGAGATAAAGAAATGGTTTTGACATGTGCTTTAATTTGAAACGATAATTTTGAATACATATACATATTTAATTTAATATGTGTTTGAAATTTAAAAATATGATCTTTATAAATAGTATATATATATAGTTATACGTATACAAGTTCTCTGATACCATTTACCATCATTGATCCGGTTCTGATACGTTTTATCAATTCCTTGTTATCAGCTTTGTTCGTCGAATTCGTGCCAATCTTACTTTGCTTTGGGATTCGTATTTGGATTCGTAACTCAATTTCAGTGTCTATCCTCTCTAGCCTCGAAAGGTGAGCAATCACTCACGATTAATGTTCTTATATTTATTAGATTTAATTTCAATTGAAACGTCAATTGAAATATGCTGCTGTTAGTTGTTCACATTTGTTATATATATGTCCTTAACTGTATCTGTTCACCTGTGACATCTGACACCATTATCTGTTATTTATATTGTTGATATATGCCTGTTACTGTTGTTATTTTATTGTCATATCTGTTATCACTCTGCAAGTTCCCTGTTAGTATAGAATCACTATGGGTTGAAATGATACATACCCGAACGATCTGTAGAATAGGAGGAAATCGTTATGGGTTGAAATGATAAACCCAAGCGATTTTCATTGAATTGAATTTGGGATTTCGGGTTGAAAAGATATATACCCGAATATGTTTTAATTTGCGGATTGAAATGATAAATATCCGTATCACTTGACCATAGGATAGAAAATTATATACAGGCACCGTTGGTCTATATATAAACGTTTTGAAAATGATTTCTATGGTTTTGAAAAGAAATATATGGTTTTGATTAATATTGATTTTAAGATTTATTAAAGTTGATTTAATAAAGTTGACAAAAAATATGTTTAAGTATTTATTTAATATATATATATTTTTAAATATAGAATTTGTAATGATTTGAAATTGATTGAAATTGTATTTATTTAAGAATTATACTTAAATGAGTCTGATTTGAAATGTATTAAATTTGAAATTTTAAAGAAGTGATTTACAACTTGAAAATTTGAAAGGGTGACGCAAATGGATATTTCAAACGTATAAATATTTAAATGAGATCTTTTGTTTATTTAAATTTGTAAATTGAAATTGAATTTAAATGTTATGGAAATGATTAAGTTAATATTTCAAAACTAAATAATTGTAAAGGAAATCTGATATGTATATAAATTTATCGAATTTAGTTTTGAAATGATGAATATTTAAAGCTTTGAAATATATTAAAATTGAAATGACTTATCTTATGGTTCAGATATGTATTTGAAATCGATAAATTGAAATGGTTTATTTAAAAGCTAAATCGTGTTGAAACGGATGATTTGAAATTTGATTAAATTAAATTTTTGGAATTCAAGTTAATTTGAATCGATTTGTGGAATTTGAGGAAATTAATTTATCTTATAACGAAATTTTAATATCTAAACTGTTAAAAGGAAAGTGCTATGATTTCCAAAATACTGTGATTTCCAGACTATAATTTCGAAAGCATTATAACTTTGGAAAGTAATATGATTTTGAAAATGAATTGCTTGAATGAAATGATATCGTATTAAATTGGATTTTTTGAAATGATAACGACATTTTGGTTTTGAAGTATAAACTATTTTGAAATGACCACGGTGTTATAATAACGATTGGTTGGCAAAGAGACCGGGATCGGATATGGACATACTCTCTGTCGATACCGAAAACCACTTTGACAACCGTGTACGCGGTGGAGATTCCAGAATGAAGTAGGATGGTGGCGACGTTCTTAAGGTATGTTACGTGGACCCAACTCCCGTGAGTTGGCAATAAGGTGGCTAAAACAGGAGCGATCTCGGACCAGTGAGGTAGCACCTCTTCTCGGACGCATTTCTTCGATATTATACTCTTACTTGTGATTTGACTAGATGGCCATCCTCCGATTGGGAATGTTGTTCGAGGTGGAACGGTAGTGGCTGCTATGCGTATCCATCAGTCCGTGTGCGTAATTGGTATATCTACCCTGGCATTGCCTAGTTGTGCCGTGTCACCTACCATATCGAGCTTTACTACGATTATGATTTTAAGATCCGACCGCGTTAAGGTTCTCCATCCCCTTAACGCTATTTTCCGATATGATTATACTTTACTTATTTAGACACTACTGTATATAGCGTATATTACTACATAGTAAATAGTTTAACGGACCCTTAGAGGATGGTTATCCCAAACATCCTTTAAGTTACTTGTATTTTAATTGATATTTCACTTGAGTTGGATTTATTAATATAAGAATGTTAATCCTGACTCGAGTGTTTTGTGTTTTTGCTTTACGCTCGGGTCAGACTGAGTGATACAGCATTTGAGACTCACCTTTGGAGTTGGAGCTTCGCTTGGAGATCCAGCAATCTATCGATCCTGCTTTCAGTTATTCTGTTGATTCCAGTGATGAATTCAGATCTGGTATTTGATTATTGTATTGAGACATCTATTGTATTCGAGACCTCTGTTGTATCTTGTTTAACTCTGTTATATATATAGTAGCTTCATGAACTACTATCCTTGGTTTCCGCTGCATTATTGTTATATTACTCTGTGTCTGTGATCTGTAATTATTTTATTTACTGTATATGTTGAATTTTGCCAAATTTTATTTACAACGCAGTATTTTGAGCAATTCAACTCCGGCATGAGTGTTTACCTATACACTTATAATGGATGCGAATGGTTGAAAATACTGGGTCGTTACATTTTCGACTTTCGAAAATTCAACATCGATACTCACTTTATCGACTGTTGAGCCATCGAATGCCGGCAACCCGAAAAGTTATGGTTTTAAGAAAAGAAAAAGGTAGAAGAAGAAGATAGAAGAAAAAGAAAGAAGAACAACAACAGAACAAGAGCAGAAACAGAAAAACAATATCAGAATCTTACACATCGCAGCGGAACAATATATAATAGATAAATGAATAATCTTTAAACAAAGAACTATATCATTTTATAACATACATCAATCATCAGAATCACTATACAACTCAGTACAACAATGGACAGTTATATAAACTTGTCCTCATACAGAATACACAGCGGAATAAATACTATCAGATACAAATACTACGTCTCGCCATCCAGCTTATCTCCAAGCTCCAGAATATCCAGAATATCCTGATAATATAACTCTAGGCTGCCCGTGTGGAAATTGGTGGGCACCCAGAGTTTAGAAGGGAACAATAAACTCCGAGTCAGTCATGGTGACTGGTGTGAGATCGTAAAACAGTTATTTATCTTTAAAATAAATAGCAGAGAATTTTAAAGTCAATTCGCAATGCTTTTGGAAAATGAAACTACCATAAGACCTCCCACCACACACACAATGCAAACGCAGAATTGGAGGAGATTTCTTCTTATGATAGTCAAAGATGCTTACTACGCAAAATCAAATCATTTTTGATATTATTATTAGTGCATAGTGTAGAAAACATTTCGAAAGTATAATATTAATCTTAGCCAGCATAGGCATTCCGCACTTATGCCTACTATAGCTACTATGTTCAATAGCAGGTTACCGCCACATTCCATAGCAGGTAATACAACTAAAACCGTACAAATCGCATATTGTTTCTTTGGATTTCCAACAAATGGCCAGGCTAAGGAACTTCCTATCCACGATGGGTACGTCCCTGGAATAGACGACCCGAGAACCTAACCGGATCTCTGCCAACACAAGGCCGGGTTACCTCTGCAAAAATAGGTAACTACTGACACGCGTATGCCATCCCCCGATCGTCACCGATCTTCCCGAGGATCCCCGATTCGCAACAAAACCACATAGATAATAATAATGCAGTAACCACAGAGGTTAAGTATCTGGGCTCCATACCATGATACCACCTTTATCCAGAAGGAATGACATACACTAAGGGGCGCTACTCCCTAGAACCTTGCTGCATTCTTCCTGTTTCGACCATTTCCGGGGTGTGAGGCTCGACGAAGTCTCGTCCACAAAGCTACGCTTTCTCAAAAAGCCCTGCTTCGGGTCAAACAAAATGATCAACCTATGATCACAAAGATATAAGATCAAACAAATGATCATATCACAAATGATCAAACACTGATCATTTCACAGCAACACTCAGTATGCCACGTTACCAAATTGGGATATATCGCTGATAAATTTCAACTACATAACCTCTGAGCTCGTACGTCTCAGAGAAGGGTGTTAAGCTAAGAGAATAAATTCTCCGCCACCAACAGAAATGTATTTGAAAGAAATCAGCTTTACATCTCAAAGTGTAACGTCAGACACACAATCCATACAAGTCTGTTCCGGGATCGAACAGAACCGAAGGCACTTCTCACGAAGCCCTTGCATTTCCGGATAAATTTCTAATCACGTCAGGACTTCCCGTCACTAAGGGTGATAAAACCTCTAAACCGAAGATCAGTCGGTGTAGAGTAACTCGACGGTAATCCTTCCGTTTTCAAAAATATCCGGTCTTCAACACCGGTCTTCAAATGCGATTCATAACGACGTATCACATATTCGGAATGGGTTATACGACCCCATGGTCCTTTCCCGGCTAACCCGAATAGTGAGCGATTATTCAAAAATAAGTGTGGCATTCAAATTCATCCAATTCACAACAAATACCTATCTAAAGGTAATTATTGATAGTCGGTTATTTAACTATCAATAAAGATGCGCAACATCATCAGATTCCAAATAATTTTCCAAAATTATTTATTTTCCAAAAATATCTTTACTAGATATATTATTTCCACACTTAACCATCTGAAAACCAATTTCAAATATTCAATTTCCACATTTCATTTTATCTTTGAAGATAAAATCTCAAAAACAGTTCATTTCATATTGGAAAAGCATTTCCATACTTATTAAATAATAAGTATTTCACAATCATTTATTTTCAACACTTGGAAAATATTCGATATACTTAAATCAAATTTAAGTATAAATTCATTCTTTAAGGAAATCATAAATTTTACATCTATTTGAGTCAAAACGAATGTTGCGTAAAACATCGTTACGACGACTCAAAATCACTAGTATAGGGATTCGGATTTAAGATAGATATATAAATCCCAATACTACATAAAACATTTTCCTTTCGGAAATCATCTACTATAACAACAGTGTGTTATAGTCCACCATTTCCTTATTTCTCGAAAACGTCTATTTCAACAATGAATGTTGAAATCTATGATTTCGATATTCAATACGTTTTAAAACATCTTTTAAAACAATTAACTTCATTTCAAATATCACTTTCCCAAAACCATATCCATTTTATTTGATAACATATTCACTGTCCAAAATCGTGAATATACTTCAATAATTACATTTCAATCTTTCCTACACGTTTTATTCCAAGAATTATCCACTATCCAAAATCGCGAATATATCTCCTTTAATAATCTTTTATAATTGACTTATCAAATCCAATTGATTTCGAATTTATAAAACAACGTTTATAAATTCCATTTTCTATTTTCTATAACAACTCCGGTTTATAAATCTCATTTTATTAACTATCAATAATCCACTTATAAAAATAAGTGATTTCGGATTTATAAAACAACGTTTATAAATCACAATTTTATATTTTATAACTACTTCAACTTATAAATTTCTTTTATTATCCAATTCAATTTATAACTCAATTTTCTACCAAAAGTTCATTTTATAAGTTAAACACTTATAATTCGTTCATTTACAAAAATCGTTCTTTTAGGACTTCACAAAGCATTTATTCTGTCCTTTATAAAACCCATTTTAACATTATTTAAAACGTCTTTAAAACTCCTTTAAAATTTCATCACTTTGATTTTAAAAAAATCAAATTTTTATAAATCTTATATATAGAGCTTTCATAATAAATTCAAAAATCTCTATTTAAACCCTTTTATAAATAAAATCGACTTTTATTTCAAAAACGACACTTCGGTTATAATTCACTAAAAATTATAACTTTTAAATTTTACGTTTATAAATCGATTCAGAAATTCCATAAAACGTATATTTTCAAAATCACTTTAAAAATCCTTTTAAAGTAAAAGTCGTTATTTTTACATTTCAAAACTGAATCCGATGATGCCACAACACCAATCAGTTCATCACAACAGTCAAATATCATATATCATCATATGATAACAGAATATATCAGAATATCTGTAAATAATCAATACGGTGAGGAATCCAGTTGGATCCCTCCAACCTGTTTCCCTGCATCCAAAGATGTTAGCACAATACCAATTCCGCTCCAGTACGGAATTATCGCGGTATATAGGTTTTTATAAATCCGCTTACTAACGGCGCAATAGGGTCTCATCCGCTATACGAGGCGGGAAATCAATCAATCCAATATATACATATGCCAATATGTATATATTGCTATATATAGATATATATCCTACTATATCTAATATCACATCCAAACAGTCAATCATCAATCAATAACTGTAAAAATTCCACATTCAAATTTGAGTGAGAAGATCTCACCTTGATTTTAATTCTGATTTCAGCGTTTATTTCGAATAAAATTAAACGCGCGTTTAATTTCACTCAAAATTTTCATTGACCCCGATCGCTTCCAATCCAGTTGCACTGCGAAGAGCTCGACAAAACGAAGCCAACGCTTTTCGTTTCGTTATTTTCTGACAATATATGACAACGTTATAGCAGTTTGAAGTTAATACGATTTTAAATAAAATAAATATACAATTTTGTTTTCAAATCTAAACCTAATGCATCTCTGGCCGTTCGATCTCGAGACTACAGATCTGGGCCGCTTGATGTCTTCTCCCCCAATCACGCGCGCGCGCGTTCAAACCCAGGTTATCAAAACCCAAACAGCCGCCTTCTTCAATGAATTCTAGAGCGAGCTTTGACGAACAAGTCGCCGATCAGGGAGCACCATCGGGAAGCTTGCATACGCGCGTGCCACCACCCAGCAACCGATCGAGCTCGACCCCCAGTTTCCATCGTTTTTCGTGCACGAACCGGCCCTAAACGCGACAAAATTGAAGCCCCTACACTTCACCATTTCAGATCTTAACCGTATAGATTCGAAGCTCATTGCGTGCTCTTCAACTTTGATGTTGAACATTCGTCGAATTGATGAATGGATTAGAAGAATTTAAGGGAGGAAGATTGATAAATTTCGGCCATTGATAACAGCAGGTGGCGGCTGAGAAAAATTTAGGGTTAGGGTTTTCTTTGTTTTGCAAATGAGGGAATAGATGTGCTTATATAGAAAATGGCCAAATTTACTATTCATCAAAATTTTCCGAACTCCAAATCGAGCGTGCCGACCGACGTTCCTAAGGTTTACCCCGCGTTCCGAACACAATGGAATAGGTTTCGGAAGCTAATTCGATCGTATGTGTGAGATATGGCAATAAACGATCAATTTAAATTAAACCGATTTAAATTGATTTCGAGGCGTTTTAATTCGTACCGGACAAATGGTAAATCCAAAAATTACGAAATTTGAAATCTTACAATAATATCACATTACGGATCCGATGAAACTAGTTTCGTCGAAATCCGAGACCGTTTGAAAAATGACTATTTTTAACTCGACGATTTAAAATTAAAACGATATCGATGCGTTTCGAGCTGCCACGGTCAAACGATAACTTCGATTGCTATGAAAATTGAAATCCGATAATAACTAACTATTACGGATCCAATGGAACTGGTCTCGTCCAATTCTGAGACTGTTCGAAAATTGGCTATTTTTCAATCGATAATTAAATATTAAAATATTCAATTTTCACAGATTAACTCCAAATTCAGATTTAAGAGTTCTAAAATATTTCTATAACTTCAGTATGATTAAATAAAATTTCCCTAATCAATTTAAATCATTTTAAGCTCGATTTTCAATTATCTCTGGAACTTCAATTATTAATTTATCGATTTAATTATCAAATTAAATCCAATATTCGAATAATAAATTATTCGACTTCTTAAATTCATTTATTAATATTTAAAATCAATTAAATATTCGAATTTTAATTATCAAAAATTCTGGGTCGTTACAAACTTCCCCCCTTAAAAGAATTTCGTCCTCAAAATTACAAGTTAGGAAAAAAAGTCCTTAACTCGTCTACTATTTTTCATAATCTAATAGTTTTATCAATTTATCAAAACAAATCTTTCTACTAAAGATTCATTATTAATTCAACTAAATTTCAACTTCAACTATAAGTTCAAACAACATTGTTTAACTTCTAAATTCAGATTCGAGTTTAAATTCAAATTTTAAACTTTCAAAATTTCTCAAAAATTTTCTAACGCCCTAAATTTCCGAAAAATTTCGCCAGCGTCTCCTTTGCGCGGCTAATACGGCACGACTACAAAACGTCCCTACGGACCCTCATATTTCAAAAAGAAAAAGAAAAAGCCAAGCAGCTAGAGAAATAAGTCATCAAATCTCATATTCGAATTCAAATACTTACCTTTTGTCGAGCCATTCAAATTTATCTTCGAAATTAAATTCCAATTCCTTTATACCTGTGTATCTTACTAGCCATAATATCTAGTTGCATACATTCAAACCATTTCGTACATTCAATTACAAAATTTTCGATACTTACTTCCATATCATCTTTAATTCACTATTGAAGTTATATATTCAATTTCGTTCAATCTTTACATTTCAATTCCATTTGAATTCAATTCTAACATTTAATTGGATTCAGTTCAATTTCTGAATATTGAATTTTATTGATTAGCTTCCATTCATACTGCACCATTTTAAATTAGTTTCAGTTACTAATCCATTTCCAATTCTAATTCACTTATTCAAATTCGGTTTCAACATTCAGTTTTAATCTTATTCACTTCATTTATTCAAATTTATTTACTCATTCACACATTCTTTCATTTTCAATTTGAATCTCATTTCTATCAAATTCCAAATATTTTATAAGTCTTCGACTTATTTACATCTTGATTTATAAAATCATCCATACATTCATATTACTAATTCTATTCCTTTATGAATTTTATCTTCAAATATTTTTCTGGAACTTTATTTCAAATTATATCTCACATTAATATTTCATAAATATTTCTACATAGTATTCCAGAGTTTACCAACATTTCAAAAACCATTTTTGAAAACAGTTCAAATTATCTTTCGAATTTCAAAAACAAAATCCAAATTTTTCAAACAACTTCTATTTAAAACAATTTGGCAGCAATTTCTCCTTTGGAAACCCGAAAATGAACATCGACGATGCCGCGGTCATCATCAAAGTTATTTTCCAGCGACCGAAAAGAGTTTAGAGCTTTTCAACTTTCCAAAATACTTTTCAAAACCTTCGAAATTCATTTTCAAATCAAAAATGATTTAAACTTTTCAAATCTCCAAAATTTTCAAATTCTTTTCAAAACATTCAAAAAAACTTCTCTGGAATTCCGTTTTAAATTATAAGTCACATTTATAATTTACATTCTCTAATTTCATTAGTATATGGATTTATTCCTTAACTTTGGAGTTATGATTTCAATTTCTTACTTAATTCCAATGGGAATAATTTAATATTACTACTTCTAGCAACCATGCAACCATATACTATAGTACTTCATAGCAAAACATTTATTTTCTATACAAAAATATTTTTGGGTAAAATTATTTCATTTACCCTATTTAAAAACAATACTGTGCCGAATTGCTCTATTCAAGTGTTTAGAGATCCCTATCGATAGAGTTGTACGGACAATACCGACCAGAATCCATATACCACTCAACAAACCAATCATCACAATATAAAACAATTTTATATTCACTAACAAATACGCACTCGTATCTATTATTACACTCAAACTCATTCTAGAGTACTACTGACTCTATCTCTAATGAGTAACACCCAACAGAGCAGGGTTGTCGCTTAACCATATGCTCTGATACCAAATGTAACATCCCGAAAATTTTCGACTTTCGAAAATTCAACATCGATACTCACTTTATCGACTGCTGAGCCATCGAATGCCGGCAACCCGAAAAGTTATGGTTTTAAGAAAAGAAAAAGGTAGAAGAAGAAGATAGAAGAAAAAGAAAGAAGAACAACAACAGAACAAGAGCAGAAACAGAAAAACAATATCAGAATCTTACACATCGCAGCGGAACAATATATAATAGATAAATGAAGAATCTTTAAACAAAGAACTATATCATTTTATAACATACATCAATCATCAGAATCACTATACAACTCAGTACAACAATGGACAGTTATATAAACTTGTCCTCATACAGAATACACAGCGGAATAAATACTATCAGATACAAATACTACGTCTCGCCATCCAGCTTATCTCCAAGCTCCAGAATATCCAGAATATCCTGATAATATAACTCTAGGCTGCCCGTGTGGAAATTGGTGGGCACCCAGAGTTTAGAAGGGAACAATAAACTCCGAGTCAGTCATGGTGACTGGTGTGAGATCGTAAAACAGTTATTTATCTTTAAAATAAATAGCAGAGAATTTTAAAGTCAATTCGCAATGCTTTTGGAAAATGAAACTACCATAAGACCTCCCACCACACACACAATGCAAACGCAGAATTGGAGGAGATTTCTTCTTATGATAGTCAAAGATGCTTACTACGCAAAATCAAATCATTTTTGATATTATTATTAGTGCATAGTGTAGAAAACATTTCGAAAGTATAATATTAATCTTAGCCAGCATAGGCATTCCGCACTTATGCCTACTATAGCTACTATGTTCAATAGCAGGTTACCGCCACATTCCATAGCAGGTAATACAACTAAAACCGTACAAATCGCGTATTGTTTCTTTGGATTTCCAACAAATGGCCAGGCTAAGGAACTTCCTATCCACGATGGGTACGTCCCTGGAATAGACGACCCGAGAACCTAACCGGATCTCTGCCAACACAAGGCCGGGTTACCTCTGCAAAAATAGGTAACTACTGACACGCGTATGCCATCCCCCGATCGTCATCGATCTTCCCGAGGATCCCCGATTCGCAACAAAACCACATAGATAATAATAATGCAGTAACCACAGAGGTTAAGTATCTGGGCTCCATACCATGATACCACCTTTATCCAGAAGGAATGACATACACTAAGGGGCGCTACTCCCTAGAACCTTGCTGCATTCTTCCTGTTTCGACCATTTCCGGGGTGTGAGGCTCGACGAAGTCTCGTCCACAAAGCTACGCTTTCTCAAAAAGCCCTGCTTCGGGTCAAACAAAATGATCAACCTATGATCACAAAGATATAAGATCAAACAAATGATCATATCACAAATGATCAAACACTGATCATTTCACAGCAACACTCAGTATGCCACGTTACCAAATTGGGATATATCGCTGATAAATTTCAACTACATAACCTCTGAGCTCGTACGTCTCAGAGAAGGGTGTTAAGCTAAGAGAATAAATTCTCCGCCACCAACAGAAATGTATTTGAAAGAAATCAGCTTTACATCTCAATGTGTAACGTCAGACACACAATCCATACAAGTCTGTTCCGGGATCGAACAGAACCGAAGGCACTTCTCACGAAGCCCTTGCATTTCCGGATAAATTTCTAATCACGTCAGGACTTCCCGTCACTAAGGGTGATAAAACCTCTAAACCGAAGATCAGTCGGTGTAGAGTAACTCGACGGTAATCCTTCCGTTTTCAAAAATATCCGGTCTTCAACACCGGTCTTCAAATGCGATTCATAACGACGTATCACATATTCGGAATGGGTTATACGACCCCATGGTCCTTTCCCGGCTAACCCGAATAGTGAGCGATTATTCAAAAATAAGTGTGGCATTCAAATTCATCCAATTCACAACAAATACCTATCTAAAGGTAATTATTGATAGTCGGTTATTTAACTATCAATAAAGATGCGCAACATCATCAGATTCCAAATAATTTTCCAAAATTATTTATTTTCCAAAAATATCTTTACTAGATATATTATTTCCACACTTAACCATTTGAAAACCAATTTCAAATATTCAATTTCCACATTTCATTTTATCTTTGAAGATAAAATCTCAAAAACAGTTCATTTCATATTGGAAAAGCATTTCCATACTTATTAAATAATAAGTATTTCACAATCATTTATTTTCAACACTTGGAAAATATTCGATATACTTAAATCAAATTTAAGTATAAATTCATTCTTTAAGGAAATCATAAATTTTACATCTATTTGAGTCAAAACGAATGTTGCGTAAAACATCGTTACGACGACTCAAAATCACTAGTATAGGGATTCGGATTTAAGATAGATATATAAATCCCAATACTACATAAAACATTTTCCTTTCGGAAATCATCTACTATAACAACAGTGTGTTATAGTCCACCATTTCCTTATTTCTCGAAAACGTCTATTTCAACAATGAATGTTGAAATCTATGATTTCGATATTCAATACGTTTTAAAACATCTTTTAAAACAATTAACTTCATTTCAAATATCACTTTCCCAAAACCATATCCATTTTATTTGATAACATATTCACTGTCCAAAATCGTGAATATACTTCAATAATTACATTTCAATCTTTCCTACACGTTTTATTCCAAGAATTATCCACTATCCAAAATCGCGAATATATCTCCTTTAATAATCTTTTATAATTGACTTATCAAATCCAATTGATTTCGAATTTATAAAACAACGTTTATAAATTCCATTTTCTATTTTCTATAACAACTCCGGTTTATAAATCTCATTTTATTAACTATCAATAATCCACTTATAAAAATAAGTGATTTCGGATTTATAAAACAACGTTTATAAATCACAATTTTATATTTTATAACTACTTCAACTTATAAATTTCTTTTATTATCCAATTCAATTTATAACTCAATTTTCTACCAAAAGTTCATTTTATAAGTTAAACACTTATAATTCGTTCATTTACAAAAATCGTTCTTTTAGGACTTCACAAAGCATTTATTCTGTCCTTTATAAAACCCATTTTAACATTATTTAAAACGTCTTTAAAACTCCTTTAAAATTTCATCACTTTGATTTTAAAAAAATCAAATTTTTATAAATCTTATATATAGAGCTTTCATAATAAATTCAAAAATCTCTATTTAAACCCTTTTATAAATAAAATCGACTTTTATTTCAAAAACGACACTTCGGTTATAATTCACTAAAAATTATAACTTTTAAATTTTACGTTTATAAATCGATTCAGAAATTCCATAAAACGTATATTTTCAAAATCACTTTAAAAATCCTTTTAAAGTAAAAGTCGTTATTTTTACATTTCAAAACTGAATCCGATGATGCCACAACACCAATCAGTTCATCACAACAGTCAAATATCATATATCATCATATGATAACAGAATATATCAGAATATCTGTAAATAATCAATACGGTGAGGAATCCAGTTGGATCCCTCCAACCTGTTTCCCTGCATCCAAAGATGTTAGCACAATACCAATTCCGCTCCAGTACGGAATTATCGCGGTATATAGGTTTTTATAAATCCGCTTACTAACGGCGCAATAGGGTCTCATCCGCTATACGAGGCGGGAAATCAATCAATCCAATATATACATATGCCAATATGTATATATTGCTATATATAGATATATATCCTACTATATCTAATATCACATCCAAACAGTCAATCATCAATCAATAACTGTAAAAATTCCACATTCAAATTTGAGTGAGAAGATCTCACCTTGATTTTAATTCTGATTTCAGCGTTTATTTCGAATAAAATTAAACGCGCGTTTAATTTCACTCAAAATTTTCATTGACCCCGATCGCTTCCAATCCAGTTGCACTGCGAAGAGCTCGACAAAACGAAGCCAACGCTTTTCGTTTCGTTATTTTCTGACAATATATGACAACGTTATAGCAGTTTGAAGTTAATACGATTTTAAATAAAATAAATATACAATTTTGTTTTCAAATCTAAACCTAATGCATCTCTGGCCGTTCGATCTCGAGACTACAGATCTGGGCCGCTTGATGTCTTCTCCCCCAATCACGCGCGCGCGCGTTCAAACCCAGGTTATCAAAACCCAAACAGCCGCCTTCTTCAATGAATTCTAGAGCGAGCTTTGACGAACAAGTCGCCGATCAGGGAGCACCATCGGGAAGCTTGCATACGCGCGTGCCACCACCCAGCAACCGGTCGAGCTCGACCCCCAGTTTCCATCGTTTTTCGTGCACGAACCGGCCCTAAACGCGACAAAATTGAAGCCCCTACACTTCACCATTTCAGATCTTAACCGTATAGATTCGAAGCTCATTGCGTGCTCTTCAACTTTGATGTTGAACATTCGTCGAATTGATGAATGGATTAGAAGAATTTAAGGGAGGAAGATTGATAAATTTCGGCCATTGATAACAGCAGGTGGCGGCTGAGAAAAATTTAGGGTTAGGGTTTTCTTTGTTTTGCAAATGAGGGAATAGAGGTGCTTATATAGAAAATGGCCAAATTTACTATTCATCAAAATTTTCCGAACTCCAAATCGAGCGTGCCGACCGACGTTCCTAAGGTTTACCCCGCGTTCCGAACACAATGGAATAGGTTTTGGAAGCTAATTCGATCGTATGTGTGAGATATGGCAATAAACGATCAATTTAAATTAAACCGATTTAAATTGATTTCGAGGCGTTTTAATTCGTACCGGACAAATGGTAAATCCAAAAATTACGAAATTTGAAATCTTACAATAATATCACATTACGGATCCGATGAAACTGGTTTCGTCGAAATCCGAGACCGTTTGAAAAATGACTATTTTTAACTCGACGATTTAAAATTAAAACGATATCGATGCGTTTCGAGCTGCCACGGTCAAACGATAACTTCGATTGCTATGAAAATTGAAATCCGATAATAACTAACTATTACGGATCCAATGGAACTGGTCTCGTCCAATTCTGAGACTGTTCGAAAATTGGCTATTTTTCAATCGATAATTAAATATTAAAATATTCAATTTTCACAGATTAACTCCAAATTCAGATTTAAGAGTTCTAAAATATTTCTATAACTTCAGTATGATTAAATAAAATTTCCCTAATCAATTTAAATCATTTTAAGCTCGATTTTCAATTATCTCTGGAACTTCAATTATTAATTTATCGATTTAATTATCAAATTAAATCCAATATTCGAATAATAAATTATTCGACTTCTTAAATTCATTTATTAATATTTAAAATCAATTAAATATTCGAATTTTAATTATCAAAAATTCTGGGTCGTTACATATGTATTTATTCCTTAAGTCTGTTTGAGTTTCTTTAATGTTCCACCTTTAGTTTATGCATCATATCATATAAGTTTTATTATTATGTAAGTTTTATATTTCATATTACTTATATAATAGTCTTATGTATAATATTATATTAACTAAATCTTTTTTAATTAATTTTATATTAGTATTCCAATACAACTTTTACATTGGACTTACAACTTTTATATTGTACATGTCTACTATAACCTTTATAGTATATACCATAACCTCTATAGTAATACCTATATATCTTATATACATACATACTATAACCTTTATAGTATAAAACATATATTTCATATATGTATATTTTTATTTAATTAATTAATTTAGTTAATTAAACAATTTTAATTATATTATATTAATTTCAGAATTTATTTTATATAATACATGTATACTTATGTTATCTTAAATACCTTTAAAATAACGTAACATATATTAATATATATATATATAATACATGTATGTAAGTATTAATTAATTAACCTATTTAATTAATTCAATTTATTAAGCTTGTTAATAAATTCTAAATTTTGAAATTAGTATTTAAATATTTTCAAACCTTTGTTAAAACATCATTATTATTTCAAACATTTTGAAAACTTATGTTGTATTATAACTGTTATAATAAACATGTTTTTATTTTAAATTTAACTTTTAAATTTAAGATCTTTTATTTTGACTTTCAAAATAGTTTTGAAAATCAGCTCTAGGCCCAATTCAAATTGGGTCTTTTCTATTAAGGGCAACATTTGGGCACACTTCACCTTTCAGGCCAAGCCGGTTACTAAATAGATATGGTACTTGATTACCCAATTCGAATCCTATATATTATTACCTTTCTAGACAACATACTAAGTGGGTAAGCTTAATTAGTTAGCCCTATCATGACTAATATAGATCGCATAGACCATTGGGCTTTTATACCATTGTTGGAACTGGGCAAACCTACAGCGGAGTTAAAGGATAAATTTCAAAAAAATTCTTTTATTGGATCTTTAATGAGCCTATGAGATTTAAATTCATTTAGAACTTTTCTAAGTTTCTTTTAAATAAAATCAATATTTTATTTTATTTCATACGTAAAAGGAGTTTTGAATTTAATTTGAATTCAAATATATAACAATGAATGTATCAAATACATTCATATGTGTGTTGTGCAAGTGCAACATACAAGTAGTGTACATAATTACTATATACGCAAACAAATGTCGGGATTTACACCACAATGGACTTATTCATCCTTTATATATGCCTTTGTTGTCCATTGTCTATTTTGAAATTATATAAAATAATAATATATGTATATATAGTTTACTTATATTTACTTGTATATAATATGATAGGAAGTAATTTTACCTAATCAAACGTTTACATATATATAAATGGACAATCAATAATGTTAAAGAAATAACTAAAAAAAATACCACAGCATGATGTAAATGGCGACTGGCGATTTCTTCGTGAGGCGATTTTTTTCCTGAGGTGATTGACTCCTTCCGCTGCTTTTCAAGGCATCCGTTCTTTCCTTTGCTTCTGATCTTCATTGAGTTGCCTCCTCCCTATGCCGAAGCAGAGGCTAGCCCAGATCGCCCTCATTATTCAGCAACTTGGATCTACTTTCTCATTTGGAATAGCAATCTCGAGTGGAGCGGCTGCCGTCCCTTCTACGGCCGTTGCTTCCGTTCCCTTGGTTTTTGATTGCGTCCCTGTATCGATGGCTGCTCATGACAACCCTGTTTCAGTTTTTCTTAACAATTATGCTCGCCGCAAAGTGCTAGTTCGGATATTGCTGTTAGTGAACATGTTTCGAATCCGTTATCTCCGCTTTTGTCTACTGTAGGTAATAATTCTTGGTCTCAAACTGCCATTAGGTTGAATGTAGTTTTTGAATTGGGTACACCCGAGATTGGGCAGTCCGTTCTTGATTATACGGCTGTTGGAGATGTGGTGAACGAAGTTTGTGTGACTTTGGTTGATGCTGGTGAGTTAAATGATGCTGAAAATTGCTCAGAAAAGGGACGCACTTCGGGTGTTTGTCGAAATGTCGAAGCCAAAAATCATATACCTGCTGCAACGCATTCTAGTCCTCTAGATTATCCATTGCCTCAACCTACTCCAAAGTGGACATCATTGTTTTCCAAGCTGCCTCTTAATGCCGGTATGCATACTCCATGTCGCTTTGATTCAATTGAGATTGACGGTATGATGATCCCGCCATAGGAAGTAATTGAGGCCGGCGTGGATTATTGGAAAGGGCATTTGATGGGATTCTTTCTTGACTCCAATCCTCCCTACAATTTGGTTAAGGCTAGGTGCAACCAGGTTTAGAAGCCTAAAGGAGGTTTGAGTGTTCACTTTGATAATGAAATGTTCTATTTTAAATTCTCGCGTTCTGATGAAAGACAACATATTATGGAGGCTGACCCGATTCTTATATATGGGAAACCTTTCATTATAACTACGTGGTGTCCTTCTGTGGATCGAGCGAAAGACCAAGTTCTATCTATTCCTGTTTGGGCCCACTTTTCTCACATTCCATTTATTCTACAGCCACTTATTGGGATTGACTGGCTAGCAGGTCTTGTAGGGAAGGTGATATGTTATGACGCAAACACTATGGCCAGAAAGAAATTAGTCTGTGCCAAAGCTCTGATCGAGATTACTCCTGACAAATCATTACTTCGTTTTTAAAGGTCAGACTTGATGAGAGCCAATTTGCTGAGGTCAAAGTTTGTTATAGTTGGAAACCTGAGATATGCACGTCCTGTCAATCCTTTGGGCATCTTTCGGATACATGTTCTAGACTGGCAGTTGTTGGCGTTGTTCCCCTAGCTGAACAAATTCCTCTTCCACGTCCTCCTATCCGGAAGTGGGTCCCGAAAGCTGCTCCTGTAGCTCCCTTAGTTGATGCACCGGAAACTCATCTATTATAGCTCCCATTGTTGATTCTCTTGTTGAAGCTCTTTCTGATTGTCATCCGCCATCGCCCCAAGATGTGGTTCCTTCTACTGCCACATCTGATATTATATCCTGGAATCCTAAAGAACGTGCCTGGGTTCTTGCCCCTTATCGTATGAGATATTCGCCTGAGAACGACACATTCTATGCATTTATCAATGACATTCCAGGCGAGACTCGTTTTCTTATCTATCATATTGAGGGGGATGGTTTGTGCCTCACTAGAGTTGGTGAGATTGGTGCAGTGAACAAAAGTAAGTTTTATGACGTCACATGGGATAGGAAATTTATATACTCTCTGGACTCCGAAGGTTATGATCCTCGTCTGGCTGCTCTCTTCTCAGGTTTTTCACTTGTTTTTGGTCCATCGTTGGTAGTTGGCCGAGGTTGTTCTTCCTCTTCTGAGGGAGCTTAGTCATATTGTCATAGTATTTTAGGCGCTTTTGTCTAGCTCCTGTGCTTTTTTACATCTTTTGGGCTTTTCTGCACTTTAGTTGTTCTGTGCATGTGCAGAACACCTGTTTTCCCATTATTTATACAATGGCATGGCCCACTATAAAGCTGACTAGCTTTGCTAAAAAAATGTTAAAGATAGCAATTGATGAGGAGAAGAAAAAGTGGAGGAGTTATCTCATTTCATTAGTTTACTTATATTTACTTATACATAATATGTTAGAAAGCTACTGTAATGACCCGTCCTTTTTGACCCTCAAAAGTCGACACTAATACATCTACAATATTCACGTGCCAAGCATCCAAGTGCCAGAAAGACAAAATCTTATGGTAAAAAAAAAGATAGAACAAGGAAGAAGACCACAACATTAGAATCTCACAACGAAACGATAATACATAATATCAAAGGAACAGTACAAAGGGTTATTCCGAATACATAAATTTTCAGAGTTACCAAAACCTAAGTACTATCATCAGCCTGGACAGTTATAACCACATGTCCTCATAATGCCGATACATACAGTACAGTAATGTAGCGAAAATAAGAATACTACAGTTGATAATCGTCTAGCTCTTCTCCATAAGCTCCGCTGCATCCATAGCTAAATCTGGAAACATACATAGGGCAGACCCGAGCATTATAAAAAAAATAACACCGGGTCAGTCTGGTAAACCATAGTGAGAAACTCAAGAAACATGGATTCATATGACAGTAACTGATGAGACCTTACAGATTACCGTAACAGTTTTCCCTTTAAATGAAACCAATTGTTCATTAAATTTATATAGTGATATAATAGATAATGTCTAGAGTGTAAAATATACACCATATCAAATAATTGTTGTTTGAACGCCACACCAATAATATGTATACAATCTTTACTGCTAAGACGAATTCGCATAATTGTATAGGTCTTCTGTGGAGATCTCCTTGAATCAAGCCAAATTCGAACTCCATGATAAGGATCAAAAACTACCTTTCAGGCATCGTATATCTCTAGATAGGATACACTCTAAGGTAATAACTAGACCACCCTCGGTGTGAGGCCCGAGTCATATCAAATCCCGCTAGCAACAATCGATAAGCATCTCTAGATATGGAGTTGATACACCCTTGAGGTCGGCTACCACCCTAGCCATGCCCCTTCTCTATTTTCTGTCATTTTTCAAATGTCGAGGCTACATTCGGCATCTCTCACATGAATCTTCATCACTCAAATAGAACACAAATTCCCAATTGGATTCCTTCATCTCAAACAGATCATGAATCACTGCATGGATTCGAGCATCTCGAACAGATCTCGAACTTCCATATAGGTTTCCCACATAAGTCCTTCGATGAATGCTAATGTTGTCATCTCTCTTGGAATACTCCTTAAGATAGACAGTCCCCCACGATAGCATTGTTCGAAATGTTAACGCTGACCTTTCCCTTGGACTTAACCATAGGATAGACAAGTCAACTCTATAGCATTCCACTTCACAATCACTTCAAATACATAGATCACACGTATGGTTTTGACGTAGTTACGGGTTTGAGTCATCTCATATAAGTACACTTTACCTGCTTATCGGATGCTCCAAAATCAATCGATGAATTTCTGGTTAACTTAATACCAGTTCTCTCATAAGTAAGCGAAAGCTAGAGACGTTTCGTACGAATACTCCTCCTCGGGGGGGGGGGGGGTTCTTATTGGTATGAAATCATGAGGCCTATTGATAACTTCTTAAGTCATATTTCGTCAAGTTTGATAGTTGACTAATCGGCTGTCTAGCCAAAAACAATTGCTTACGCAAATCAATATTCATATACTTAACTCGTTTCCAACATTCCAACTTAATTATTCCTCACCCAAGAGTAAAGTTAGGTAAGTTAGAGCACTGCTCGCATCAAAGCCTTGCCTAGACACTTCATTCTTGAATCTCACAAATAAATAAGTCTACCTCGTTGGCTTTTAATGTTAAGTATAATATTAATGATTTCCATAAACAAGTAAGAAACCAGCATAACACATTTTCGATATTTTTCGACTTACTATTCCTTGATCAAGAAGGAAGCCGGTGGGTTAGAGCTCTATTGCTCCATCCATACTCGAACATCAATCTTAACTCTCACAAATAAATAAGCCTACTTCGTCAGCTTTTAGTGTTAAGCATAGTTAATTACTTTTCGAACAAGTAATTAAAAAAACTAACCATTTGGCTACTAAGCAATTCTAACCCTTTTCTAAACATTTTGTTTGTACCTTTAAAACACTTGTTAAATTGATATATATGTGTAGTAATTTATTTACCAAATTTAATATGTAAATAAACAAGTTAAAAGATATTTTATTAAATAAGATATAAAATAGTCTAACATATTTTCAAAAAACTATACATAATTAAAAATGTTTTTAAAATACTATTGATACTTATAAGAGGTTTTGAAACATTTTCTCAAAATATTACTTGAAAATAACAACTTTACAGTTTCCTTAAAAGCATAGAAAAACAAGTTTTTATTATAAAATCCTCTTCTTTAAAAATTCATATCTAATTCTTAAAAATTAATAAATATCTCAAACCACTTTTGAAATACTGTAGTTTGAGTTAGTAAACACTTTCAAAAAGAATATGTAACAACCCACTATTTCGAACCATTCAAATCGACAATCATCCACACATGCCAGACTTGAATTGCTCAAAACAACATATTGTTAATTTATATTTGGCAAAACTTAGCATATAAAGTAAATAAATTAATCACAGAATCACAGACACAGAGTAATACAACAATAAGCAGGGGAAATAGATAAATAATAGTTCATTAAGCTGTTATAGAACATCAGAGTCTAAGTAAAATATAACAGAAATCCCGAATACATAGAAGTCTCAATACATATGCAAATGACAAGTCTGAATATGAAACTGGAAATAACTGAAATGACTGAAAAGCTGAGTAGACAAAAGTCAGATCTTCAAGCAAAGCTCCAAGCTCCAAAGGTAAGTCTCAAATGCTGTGACACTTAGTCTGACCCGAGCATAAAGCAAAACACAAAACACTCGAGTCAGGATTAACATTCTCATGCGAGTAAATCAACTCAAGTGAAATGTCTAAGTGAAATACAAATAACTTAAAGGATGTTTGGGATTCCCATCCTTTAAGGATCCGTGGAACTATCTACATACATAGTACAATACACTACATAGATAATGTCTGCAGTAAAGTAAAATATTAAAATAGCATTAAGGCGTTACCCATATCCCCCTTAACACATTTTTATATAAATGTCGCAGTCTATACAGTACTGTAAACTCCACCAAATCGGTGGGCTATCAGGGAGCACTCCATAGGTACAACAAAAACCAAACTCGTAGAAGGCGCGATAAGGCATGTGACAAGGCACGCGAGGCAATGCCTAGGGTAGGACTCTACCATTTTCCAGAACTGGGCTGGTGGTAATGCATAGCAGCTACTACCGTCCACCTCGAGAAACACTCCCAAAATCAAAGGTGCACCCAATGAAATCACAAAATAATATAGTAAGAAGCATGCTTGATCGGAGGTGCGACCTCACTTGGCCCAGGTATAGCTCCTGTTTTAGTCATATCAAGCTGACTCGCGGGAGTCAGGGCTGCATTCATACCTCATACAGATGTTCGCCAAACCATCCTATCGTTCTGGAATCTCCACCACGTACACAGTTTTTAAAGTGGTTTTCGGTATTGGCAGAGAGTATGACAATATCCGATCCTGGTCTCTTTAACAACCAAACGCTTATCTCACACCATGGTCATTTTCATTTCAAATAGTTCATACTTCATATCAAAATATCATATTCATTTCAAAATCATATCACTTTCGAAATCATATTCACTTTCGAAACCATATCACTTTAAATCATATTCACTTTAAATCATATTTACTTTAAATCATATTAACTTTAAATTATAATTCACTTCCAAAATCATAACCGCAAAATTGGTTAAACCATCATATCAAAGTATTCGCATTTCAATCCATTAAATCTAAATCATAACAGTTCTAACTTAACAGTTTGAATATTGAAAGTTGTTTATATTTTGGAATAGTTATACAGTAAAAATAGTTTATATTTAAAAATAGGTTATAGATTAAAATAGTTTATATATTAAAAATTGTTTATATATTAAAAATATATATTTAAAAGAGTTTATAGTGGTTTCAAATTAGAATTGTTTCTTCCAATTTCACAAATCAATTCAAATCAACTTTAGTTCCAAAATTCAATTTAAATCAATCTCCGTTCAACAATTTCAATTAAAAAGGTTAAAGTTTCAATTCAAATTCTCATTAAAACCATTTTTAATTTATATCGATTTCAAATCTAGGTTTGAACTACAAATTTAAACCACTTCCAATTCAATAGGTTTCAAAGTTCAAATATTCAAACAATTTACAATAACTCAATTTGACAAATTTCATTTATATTTCAAAAATTAAATTTTAATTTTGTTTAAATTTGAAAATATTCACTCAATCATTTTTAATAACATTTAAATAAAATCTCCAATTACAAATTTAAATAAAATCAATAATTAAATATCTAACTTCAATTATATTTAATTCTAAAATGTTCACCTAATCACTTTTTATAAGCATTTAAATAAAATCTAAAATAACAAATTTAAATCAAAATTAAATATTCAGTTTCAATTTTATTTAAATTTGAAAATATTCATTTAATCACCTTTAATCAAGATCCAGTTATCAAGTTATAAAATCATATCTTCAAAATCTCAAAATTAATAAGATCAAATCAATTCTTATTTAAATTCAATTCTTAACAAATTAAATTATAAGTCAACTTATATAATCTTTCCAACCTTAATTTATTAAAGTTATACAAATCTATTTCCAAAATATTAATATAATTTTAAATAAATATTTAAATATATTATATATATAAAAGTTATTACAAAATCTATTTTAAATTATTAATATAAATTGTAAATAGATATTAAAACATATTATATATATATATATTAGTTAAATTAAATTCCTATTAAATTTTATTATATTAATTATTATTAAATTAAATCTTATTATTTTTAAATCTATTTTAAATCTTGTTTTAAATATTTTTAAAATAATAAAGTTACAAGTAAAAATTTTATAATTTACATTTTAAAACTTAACATATAATTTAAAATTTCCAAAACAATAATTTTAGAAATCTTAATTTTACACACATATTAAAATTAAAATATCTATTATATTTTTTTAAAATCAATAATTTTAAAAACCAATATTTATTAAAAAAAGAGATATATTTTCTTTTCAAAAATCTGGAAATCATTTAAAAATAGACCAACGGTGTCCGTATATAATTTTCTATCCTATGGTCAAGTGATATGGATATTTATCATTTCAATCCACAATAATTTAATATTTACGGGTATATATCATTTCAACCCGCAATCCCAAAATTCCAAAATCAATAAAATCGCTTGGGTTTATCATTTCAACCCATAATAATTTTCCCTAATCTATAAGATCGTTCGAGTATGTATCATTTCAACCCATAGTGATTTCCTACAACTAAGGGAACTTGCAGTGTGAGAACAATAAAATAATAATAAAATAACATAACATATCAATTTCAAGCATATAATAATTAACAATTTAAATATCATATTTATTTAACATGTTATGGTGTAAGTTTACATAAGTGAACAATTTAAATATCAACATATCATATTCAACAGTTAAATAACTAACAATTCAAATTTAACAATATATTTAAATCATTATTTCATGTGAAATCAATTTATCAAGATTATGAATGTTAATCGTGAGTGATCGCTCACCTTTCGAGGCTAGAGAAAATAATGGGAATGAGAAGCAATGGACATGGATAGGCAAATGGATGCGGACATGACACATCAAGGAGCTGCGACAAGTACAAAGCAAATTTAAGCGATAGGATTCAAAAATTGAAATATATACAAGTGAACTTATATATATAGACTTAGATCAAAGGAAACAAATATTATGTGTGACATATATAACTTTCTACCGACCAATATATATATAAGCTTATATTGAAGCACAGAGCAATATATATTGAAGGAAAAAAGATAAGATAAACCAATCTGCTGCTCGGCCAGGAAACAAGTGCTGCCCACAAAACATATATATGCAACACACATATGCAACATAGATGCAACATATATAAGTTTTCACATATATATATATATATATTTCAACGGAGAAGCAAAGAAACTTGGGAAGCGGGGAGAGGTTTGGAGTTCAGCTAGGCAGCAAGGTGGATGGTGCAGTTCGGGTCTGAGGCAGTCTCGGGAAGATTGTGGGCAGACAGGTGGGGTTGAGTCGCAAGCGAATGTGTGGGCAAGGCTGCTGGCAGATGGATGAAAAGGTGGTGGCGTTCGGTTTCAATAGAGTGGAGTGGAGATGGGTTTGGATTTGAAGGCTATCACGGCAGTGGCGATGCTTGCTAGGTGATGGAAGGAGGGCCGGCAGTTGTAGGGTTTGGCAGTGCACTCGTGGCAAGGCCGAGCAGTAGGCGGCAAGGCAAAGGGTGGAGAAGCTCGGTGGAAGGCGGATCTAGGTGGTTCTCTGGATGGCAGTGCGAGGCGGAGAAGCGGGCTGTTGGTCGAGGTGTTTAAGGTGGTGGAGTGGCGCTGCGGCTATCGATAGGGAAGGAGAGGTAGGGGTTTGCTCGGCTACGGAGGAGTGGAGTCCGGCTTTGGAGTTTGGCACTGGGGTACTCAGTGTTGTGGGCGTGAGCTGCTTCGGGTTCGATGGGAAGAAAGTTGACAAGCGGTTGACAAGCTTGCTTCGAGCAAAAATAGAGGATAAGTAGGTAGGTTCTCGGGCCAAAGGAGACGAATGCAAATCCAAGAAAACAAAATACAAAAGAATGTTAACCTGATAGCTTTTTTTTATGAAGTTCGGATCAGAGAGGAAAGAGAACGAAGGGACACGACACTATATTAAACCAGTGAATAGCAAAAGACAAATTTCTGAAATTATTAAAACTAATGGCTATTGGTATTATACGGCTGGGCATTTGAAAGGACATAGGAAACAAAAAGGCTCAAATACGGAACCGATACAGCTAATCGTTTTGTCGATTTCACCGCGTACCGGATGCTGAAATGAACGGATGAATATACTGCGGAGATCAGCACGACGAGACAAACAGAATGGTACATAGATATGAGCGATATGACTATCCTATCAAAACTCGATATTCGCTGCCAAAAATGCTGCTAAAACGCCGAAAATAAAATAAACGGGGCTAGAGCAGTCCAAATTAAGCGAAACGAAACATGACGTCTCACTCAGAAAATGAGTTACAATTTTATTATATAAAAATATTCAGATTTCAAAAATATTTTATTTCCATCAAATTTTCAACTGATTTAAATTTAAAAATTAGAATTGTTCTAATGCCCCACCTCTATACTCACAATAACAAAGAGTATTAAAAGAAATATTGTCTGTTATTATGAAGAATAAGGCTGGATAGGAGCGGCCATCCGTAGTTGGCTTTACACTAGTATTGGTTACCTCGATAGGAGTGGTATATATTTTAAATTTTCCATCTCTTATTAATTCACTCCCATCGACATACCCAATTCCAGTATAAAACGAACTACGATGGTTCATAATGGTTTAGGACAATATATATAATACTAACACAGATACAAAAAGATGCGGAACACAGATAACAAAAGTCTCATATATATATATATAACTAATGTCAGTTACAATACATTTGACACGATACATATGATACAACTACAACTGTCGACTCTGGAGGTTATAAATACACGTACATTATCAACTAATATACATGAATACATATCACCCTATACTATGACACGACTACTCCAAAAGATGTGAAAAGTCTTCATAGCTCAAACAACAACTCAAAGCAGGAAATCTACAACCTGGAATAACTCGGGTCTAACCCGAGTATTAAATTCAAAAGAAAATAATACACGGGTCAGTCTAATTCAAACTCAGTTATTAATTCACAGAAGCAATAATAATCAAATATCAAATAGACGACAGTCACAGAGATCTCGTATATCCGACTCCTCGATAAGAGAATCAGATAATGGCAGATATAACACTAAACAGTGTTAAACAACATATCAACAGATCCAGATCATCAATAAAGATAGATAAAAAGATTATTAATGAAGATAATTTAGAAAACATCAGAATTGTCTAAACGACAATTAACAACAAAATCTAATTATTAAATAAATAATTAGAAACTCATAATCAATTTATCTAGAAGAGAATTAGACGACCACAAAATAATCAATTTAAAACATCAACTCTGGTAGGGCTGCATTATACGCACACGTATACTGCCTCGCCACTACAACCTGAAATACACAAAAGATCAACGAACCAAAATCAAATGAAGATTCAAATCTCAATGCCACGGCCTCAATGGTCAAAGCAGACAGACATGGACAATGTGCACGTATGTACACATTGAAAATTTACAAACGAACACGAGGTCAAACCCAAAATAACGGATTCAACTCAAGTGAATTCGAAAACAAATCCAAATGCATTAATACAATGGAAACCAACAAGGGCAAAACTGCATATAAAACTAAACTGCAGTCACAAATGAATACGAGGGGCAAACTGCAACAAAACTACAGCCACCATAAGATCCCACATGCAACCACTTAAAACTGTCGAGCATAAATTCAAACAAAACCGAACAGTGCAGTGATGGGTATGCCACCAAATGCCACCAAGTGAGTATGATAACACAACCCATCAATTTAAACAGCAACTATGAAATGAATATAACAAAATATATGCAACTGCACCAAGGAATGGCACACGTATGCTACAGGCCTGAACCAACAAGGGCAGTGACCACATAGAAATTAAACAAAACCAAGTGTACCACAGTGGAACCCCAAACCAAACAAGAGTAAGACTTCAAAATGAAGTCAATACTACTGCAAACACTCAAAAGATCAAGTGCAGATATGAAAAATGCACAGCAAGTATGCAACTATCAAACTGGGTCAAACAAGTGCAACATAGTGACAAGCTACCCAGATTCCAAAATACAATCATGTACAACACGACTGCAATTTCAAGAAGACACCATCCAAATACTTCAACAAGTTCAAAACTCACGAAAATAACTCAATGCAGCAGTAGAATGGAAATAGTACAGCAGCCTCGACATCAAAGAGGTACGCAAAATACATGAGACAGTGAACAACCTGACTCGAAGTCCAATGGATAGCACAGTGAAAGTTACGAGGAAATGTAACACTGCTTCATATACATGAGCACAGACAAAAAAAACAGTATAAACTTAACAGTGCCAACTCAAGTGGATAGGCAATAAGTACACTAGTGAAAGCAACTGCGACATATAACTTAAATATGTTCGAAGGGTAATACATAGTGAGGACTAACACAATAAAACATGGCAGTGTGCAGTTCAATGTCAAAGAATTAACTAAAGTCATCAAAAAGTTTCACCGACCAAACTTTCCAGAAAATCAAAACCAAAGTCTAGCATCAATTCATAACCGAGGTGGTCAATGCTTGAATCGAACAGAATCAAATGTAGAAATTTCCAAAGTCAACAGAAAAAAATGACAAAGCTAAATCGCAGTAGCAAGTTCAACCACGACCGCAGTCAGGCATCATCACATATACAATATCACAAGCCGAAGCCAAAAGAACATCTAGTCGACTACAACAATGTGCAAGTGAACAGTAGCTGATATAATACTAACACCCCAAATGCACATGTACAACTGTGATAGCTAAGTAACAAAACAAGACAACAAGCAATACAAATATACCATGAAAAGAAGGGTGCAGTGAAGACTGTAGGCCATGGCTACAACAATAATTCAAATCAAAATCGAAGTCAACATCGAACCAAGTCAATGCCGTGATCAAAGAGATGACCAGGTTAGAGACGAGGTTATCAAAAATCGAACAGCAAGTTTCAAGAATGACCATAGTTATGTAGCAGTCTTTATCAAAATCAAACTCACAATATTTTCGCAAAATCAACTTAATCCATTCAAGTGACCAGCCAACAGAGGTCTAAATCGAAACAGTGATACTCAAGAAATATAAACAAGGTCAAACTCATAAAGTTGAACAACATCTACATCGCAAAATCAAGCAGCACAAGTCTAACAAGTGTTCAAAACCAAGCGAATTAAAAGCATAAAAAATCATCAACATTCAAACGAAATTAAACTGTCGAAGTGCGAGTAGAAGAAGATGTGAGTGAAAAAAGTTCACTCACCTCTGTCACAATCGAGGCAGCCGAGAGCCAAGCGAAGAGACGAAGCCGTAGCAATTCGAGGAAAACAAACGAAGTTAACCCTAGCAGCCACTATCTTCGATTTCTATGATGCCCAAATTTTTGAAAGAGGGGCGAACGAAAAGAATGAACGAGCAGCCATTTTTTATTTCTTTCGTTTGGTTTAGGGTTTTGAGTTCCAATCAATGAAAGGGAGACGATATTCCTTTTTGATAATTATCACGGCCCAACAAATAAAAGAGAACGGGCCAATAAAATAAAAGAAGATATTTATTTAAATCCCTAAACTCTTAAACAAATCTTTGAAAAGAATTACCACCCGAATCAAAACTCCTAATCAGCAAATATCTGCCAACATTAATCACTTAACAACGATAATTAATTGTTACGAACTCCCGGGTTGTTACAGACTCCCCTCCTTATAGAAATTGCGTCCCCGCAATTTTCATAATTAAGGTTGTCAATAACAATTATTTTTCTAACATAAACTGGTTAAGCTAGAAAAATAAAGATCGAGAATACCAACACCGAAAAAAACTTTTTATTCCATAAAAGAAATTCAGAAATTCTCACAAAATCTAATCATCAAATAGATAATCAGAAAACAACAAAACTGAATAAATGCAATTATCAGCAATATTCAATTATCAATTAGATAATTAGAATACAGAAATCACAAAACAGCAATATCTAATTATCGATACGATAATTAGAAAACAACAAAATCTAATTATCAACAAAGATAATTAGAAAACACAAATCACAAATCGCAAAACCGCAAATATCTAGTTATCCAACAAATAACTAGAAAACACAAACTCCATAATCAACCAACCCTAACTATCAACAGAGATAGATAGAAAACAACAATTCAATAAAATCAGCATACTCTAGAATCAATTAGAGACTAGAAAATCTCATAATCAGCAAACTCAGCAAATATCCAATTATCAAAAATGACAACCAGAAAACACAATTATCTAATTAACAAAACGATAATTAGAAATCTCAAATCAACAAATACCTAATTATCAAAAACGATAATCAGAAATCTCAAATCAACAAATATCTAATTATCTCGAACGATAATCAGAAACAACAAATATTCCATTATCAAAAACGATAATCAAATCTCAAATATCTAATTATCACAAGCGATAATCAGAAGCAACAAATATTCAATTATCAAAAACGATAATCAAATCTCAAATATCTATCACAAGCGATAATCAGAAGCAACAAATATTCAATTATCAAAAACGATAATCAAATCTCAAATATCTAATTATCACAAGCGATAATCAGAAGCAACAAATATTCAATTATCAAAAACGATAATCAAATCTCAAATATCTAATTATCACAAGCGATAATCAGATATTCAATTATCAAAAACGATAATCAAATCTCAAATATCTAATTATCACAAGCGATAATCAGAAACAACAAATATTCAATTATTCAATACAGTATACATGTACACATACTCTTATGGAATTAACTCATTTTAATTCCATAGTTCAGCTCTAAATCTTGATTTATCAATTTAATTTGGTCATATCTCTTTGCCATTGAACACCATGTGTGCATTGCAAGGGACTCAATTCTGTTAACCCCTGCACAAAGGCCTATAGGACTTAAACAAGTCATGCACATACCCATCATACTCCTTATGATGAATAGATCAAGGCTTCTCTCCTAGATTAGTTTTATAATCTAGTGACCAGTCTCATTTCTTATTTCAGAAAGATTTATTGACTCTTGAAATGCTTTTACATTCTTTCTTTTTTTTCCATAAATCAGAGAGAGTTAGACTCACTCAGGGATTTCAACTGTCCATACTTTCATTCATGAAAATAATGCTTTATTTCATTTTTCCAGTTGTCTCATTAAAAATTTGTTTTATCACTTGCATATCTCCTATATTCAAGAATGTCATGATCTCTTAAACAAATCCAGTAGAATCATATAAAAATTCTTATACCTAATTCTATTGTGAACATAGGGTAAGGTTTTAGAGAAAAACCCATAAAACTTTTTAGCTTTAGATCTGAACAAATCAGCACATAAATAATTTATTGCATTGTTCATCTCAAATTTAAAACAATCTAGACATAAGCATGAACCTCCTTTGTTCACACTGCCTAGCTTATTTTCCAGTTCCATTTTACATTTTTATATGGTCTAAACTCTTGCCTTTGAACACAAAGTGTGCATTACAAAGAACTCAATTCTGTTAACCTTTGCACAGAGGCCTTCAGGACTTGAATAAGTCATGCACATACCCATCATCCACCTGATGATGAGTAGATCAAGGCACCTCTCCTAAATTACTTGGTAATTTAGAGACCATACATATTTATTCATTTAAGGAATTTTCCTTTTTAACTCCAGAAATACTCTTGTAATCCTTTCTTCATTTCATAAGTAGGGAATTTAATTTCCTTAAAAATCATATCTAAACATACCAACATTCATACCAAATTTCACAACTCGTTTCAAAGTCATTTCTGCTTGATCACATTTTCTAATAACCTGCTAGTACAATAGTTTCTAGAACTTTTCCTCTGCTTAAATAAATCTACTGAAATCATAAGAAATACCATATTTGTTTTTACTGTGAACATAGGATGTGGTTTTGAGAAAAACCCATAAACATATTGGATTTTGATCTAAACAAATCAACACATTTTTTTTTTCAATATTGCTTTGTTCATATCAATTTTTAAATGAACTAGACATGAGCATAAACCTCTTTATTCATACTGCCTAATCCATTATTATTATTCAATACCATATTTCTCAGTAAATTAATCAAACTATTTTCTTATAAAAACTGAGTCATAAACTCATTTCTGTAATCAGGTTATATGATTGATTAAACAATTTTCAAAACAAAATTAGTCAATGCCAAAAACAAATCAAAACAGCAACCAAAAATTCAACCAAAATGCCATTCATGATCATCATATATTTATTCAGAGAAATAAAGATTAACAGAAATCATAATATGATTTTCATATATAATAATTGGCTGCCCTTACTTGGGTCTTATTGCCATAAATCTCATAAGTGATTATCACTCACCTTCCTCTTCTTTTGAAAGTGCAAACAGTTAAAAATTTTATAAAACAATTTTCATTTTAAAACGATTTTCCAATTACGTGATTAAAGCAGCAATATTAGTAACAATTTCGAAAAGGAAATTGTACTTCCCAAAACACCGTAAAATCGTATCTCAAAATCATCATTGCGGAATAACTACTTGAAAATCCACTTTTAAAAATTCGACGGTTATTGAAGCCAAAGCGACAGAAATTTTTAAACGTCAAAATTTACATCAAAATGTTATATCAATGAATTTTCATTCATCAAAATGCCACAAAACACCGTGCTTCAAAATTTAGCACCGATGTAATAATCCCGTTATAAAATAACGGCAACAAAATACGTTTAAACCAAACACCGATTCAACGTTAAATTAATGCAGCAACGTGCAACTCAAATTTGCACGTACTACAAAATAAACAAAGAATTCATTCGAATGTATCTTCAATGAAGATAATTCAAAACAGAAAAATCTAATCAATAGTGATTAGCATAAAAGAAACCTAGTAAAAATCTCATCAAAGATCACATAACTGCAATCGCTTCGAATCCTCAAATCGGATTCGAAATTTTCAAAGAAACAAATTAAACTCAGCAATGTAAACAACAAAAGAAATTTATTTCAATTTCATATTTCAATTTTTTAATCAAAAAGATTACCAGTTGTACTCAGCGAAGACAGTTTTACTGTTTCCGCTGCGCACTCTGATAAACAGAACACAATTTAATCAAATCAACAAAACACAGTTTCACTTTTATTTTTAAATAAAGATATTTAAAAATTTCATCATAATTTCAAAAATTTAGTTTTGACTCAAATCACAAATAAAACATCGACCAATAGTTGTAACACATGTTCCATCTAAGTTATGTTTTATATTATGTCCATAAACCCCAAGCTCTGATACCAACTGTAACGCCCCACCTCTATACTCACAATAACAAAGAGTATTAAAAGAAATACTGTCTGTTATTATGAAGAATAAGGCTGGATAGGAGCGGCCATCCGTAGTTGGCCTTACACTAGTATTAGTTACCTCGATAGGAGTGGTATATATTTTAAATTTTCCATCTCTTATTTATTCACTCCCATCGACATACCCAATTCCAGTATAAAAAGAACTACGATGGTTCATAATGGTTTAGGACAATATATATAATACTAACAAAGATACAAAAAGATGCGGAACACAGATAACAAAAGTCTCATATATATATATAACTGATGTCAGTCACAATACATTTGACACAATACATATGATACAACTACAACTGTCGACTCTGGAGGTTATATATACACGTACATTATCAACTAATATACATGAATACATATCACCTTATACTATGACACGACTACTCCAAAAGATGTGAAAAGTCTTCATAGCTCAAACAGCAACTCAAAGCAGGAAATCTACAACCTGGAATAACTCGGGTCTGACCCGAGTATTAAATTCAAAAGAAAATAATACACGGGTCAGTCTAATTCAAACTCAGTTATTAATGCACAGAAGCAATAATAATCAAATATCAAATAGACGACAGTCACAGAGATCTCGTATATCCGACTCATCGATAAGAGAATCGGATAATGGCAGATATAACACTAAACAGTGTTAAATAACATATCAACAGATCCAGATCATCAATAAAGATAGATAAAAAGATTATCAATGAAGATAATTTAGAAAACATCAGAATTGTCTAAACGATAATTAACAACAAAATCTAATTATTCAATAAATAATTAGAAACTCATAATCAATTTATCTAGAAGAGAATTAGACAACAACAAAATAATCAATTTAAAACATCAACTCTGGTAGGGCTACAGTATACGCACGCGTATGCTGCCTCGCCACTACAACCTGAAATACACAAAAGATCAACGAACCAAAATCAAATGAAGATTCAAATCTCAATGCCACGGCCTCAATGGTCAAAGCAGACAGACATGGACAATGTGCACGTATGTACACATTGAAAATTTACAAACGAACACGAGGTCAAACCCAAAATAACGGATTCAACTCAAGTGAATTCGAAAACAAATCCAAATGCATTAATACAATGCAAACCAACAAGGGCAAAACTGCATATAAAACTAAACTGCAGTCACAAATGAATACGAGGGGCAAACTGCAACAAAACTGCAGCCACCACAAGATCCCACATGCAACCACTTAAAACTGTCGAGCATAAATTCAAACAAAACCGAACAGTGCAGTGATGGGTATGCCACCAAATGCCACCAAGTGAGTATGATAACACAACCCATCAATTTAAACAGCAACTATGAAATGAATATAACAAAATATATGCAACTGCACCAAGGAATGGCACACGTATGCTACAGGCCTGAACCAACAAGGGCAGTGACCACATAGAAATTAAACAAAACCAAGTGTACCACAGTGGAACCCCAAACCAAACAAGAGTAAGACTTCAAAATGAAGTCAATACTACTGCAAACACTCAAAAGATCAAGAGCAGATATGAAAAATGCACAGCAAGTATGCAACTATCAAACTGGGTCAAACAAGTGCAACACAGTGACAAGCTACCCAGATTCCAAAATACAATCATGTACAACACGACTGCAATTTCAAGAAGACACCATCCAAATACTTAAACAAGTTCAAAACTCACGAAAACAACTCAATGCAGCAGTGGAATGGAAATAGTACAGCAGCCTCGACATCAAAGAGGTACCCAAAATACATGAAACAGTGAATAACCTGACTCGAAGTCCAGTGGATAGCACAGTGAAAGTTACGAGGAAATGTAACACTGCTTCATATACATAAGCACAGACAAAAAAAACAGTATAAACTTAACAGTGCCAACTCAAGTGGATAGGCAATAAGTACACTAGTGAAAGCAACTGCGATATATAACTTAAATATGTTCGAAGGGTAATACACAGTGAGGACTAACACAATAAAACATGGCAGTGTGCAGTTCAATGTCAAAGAATTAACTAAAGTCATCAAAAAGTTTCACCGACCAAACTTTCCAGAAAATCAAAACCAAAGTCTAGCATCAATTCATAGCCGAGATGGTCAAGGCTTGAATCGAACAGAATCAAATGTAGAAATTTCCAAAGTCAACAGAAAAAAATGACAAAGCTAAATCGCAGTAGCAAGTTCAACCACGACCGGAGTCAGGCATCATCACATATACAATATCACAAGCCGAAGCCAAAAGAACATCTAGTCGACTACAACAATGTGCAAGTGAACAGTAGCTGATATAATACTGACACCCCAAATGCACATGTACAACTGTGATAGCTAAGTAACAAAACAAGACAACAAGCAATACAAATATACCATGAAAAGAAGGGTGCAGTGAAGACTGTAGGCCATGGCTACAGCAATAATTCAAATCAAAATCGAAGTTAACATCGAACCAAGTCAATGCCGTGATCAAAGAGATGACCAGGCTAGAGACGAGGTTATCGAAAATCGAACGGCAAGTTTCAAGAATGACCATAGTTATGTAGCAGTCTTTATCAAAATCAAACTCACAATATTTTCGCAAAATCAACTTAATCCATTCAAGTGACCAGCCAACAGAGGTCTAAATCGAAACAGTGATACTCAAGAAATATGAACAAGGTCAAACTCAAAAAGTTGAACAACATCTACATCGCAAAATCAAGCAGCACAAGTCTAACAAGTGTTCAAAACCAAGCGAATTGAAAGCATCAAAAATCATCAACATTCAAACGAAATTAAACTGTCGAAGTGCTAGTTGAAGAAGATGTGAGTGAAAAAGTTCACTCACCTCTGTCACAATCGAGGCAACCGAGAGCCAAGCGAAGAGACGAAGCCGTAGGAATTCGAGGAAAACAAACGAAGTTAACCCTAGCAGCCACTATCTTCGATTTCTATGATGCCCAAATGTTTGAAAGAGGGGCGAACGAAAAGAATGAACGAGCAGCCATTTTTTATTTCTTTCGTTTGGTTTAGGGTTTTGAGTTCCAATCAATGAAAGGGAGACGATATTCCATTTTGATAATTATCACGGCCCAACAAATAAAAGAGAACGGGCCAATAAAATAAAAGAAGATATTTATTTAAATCCCTAAACTCTTAAACAAATCTTTGAAAAGAATTACCACCCGAATCAAAACTCCTAATCAGCAAATATCTACCAACATTAATCACTTAACAACGATAATTAATTGTTACGAACTCCCGGGTTGTTACAATTTTACAATAGAATAAACTTACATATTTTCTGATGAAAATCTTACATTTGCTATGTTTAAATAGACACATACCAAATATCAAATTTTCATTGTAAAATTTTATTATTTAATTTCAAGAAGAATTTAGTTATTACGTTATTAAACTGTTAAAATTTCTAGGTCTTTACACTCTCCCCCACTCAAAAATTTTCGTCCCCCAAAAGGAACGAGATAGGAGAATAGAAGCAACAGAAAGGAAAGATAGATTCAAAATATATAACACCAGATACAACAATTAATTCAAAACCATATAAATTTACCCTTTTATTTACAACATTTCTATTAAGCAAAATTTAATTTGAACATTTTATTACTTAAGTTTTCTCTTGTATAACCTTCAATTACATATTCACATTACATTTTTAACTTTCTGAATATTTTAGGTAAGTTATATATGTTTAAGAATGAAATTGAGTGTTATACAAATTAATTTTATCCTAGTTCAACTATTTCAATTTGTTTCAATTTCATTTCTCATTTTAAACACTCCAATTATTAAAAAAAAATCTTCATTTCAATAATTGAGAACCATCACTTAACATAGAACTTGAGAGTCAAATTTCCAGTTTCACTTCAAACCATTTTGAAATAAATATATACATATACATATACATATATATATATATATATAGTACATCAAATCATACTCAAGAAATTCAAATCAAGTCCATTTTTCAAAACAAAAGTGTAGCAAAGGTACTAAGTGGTCTCCCCACTTTGAGACTTGAAAATGAATGTCGATGATGCTGCAGTCATCATCGAAATTATTTTCCAACGACATAAGAGGAGAGTACAGACTTTCTTCCTTTAAAATTCTTTGGAAACAATTTCCATTCGAAAATACTTTCAAATGATATATTTTCAAAACTTTGAAAACCAAATTTAGAAAAGCACCAAAAATTATATTCTCAAATCCTTAATTTTAATTCATTTCATTTGCAAATCAGATTTATAAACCATATTTAAAAATTACAACTCCTTATAACATACAACAATTGTTAATGGTTTAGGGAATGTTGACAAAACAATAAATGATAATCTAGTACTATCATTTCTAATAGCTAATTCATTTACTATCTAATTTCAGAAAATTATACTTTTATATATAAAATATAATCATACATAAAATTATTTCATTTACCAATTTCGAAAACAATATTGTGTCAGTTTGCTTTGTTCAAGTGTTTTGGAATTCCTATCGATATCGTTGGCCAGACGAATCGATCAAAACCCAAAATTCAAACTTAACAACTAAAACAACACAATATATAAAAAAATTATATCAATTACAAATACGTCTCACATAGGATGATTCAAGAATGGATCTTAGAACAAGGATAGAGATTCAAATTTAGAGGAACCCTAATCAAAGAGAATTCTAACTATGAAGATAGGCTTGAAAGGAAGATAAGATAATTAAATTACAAAAGAGGAAAGATGGATAGACTTGTATTAATCGCGGCGACCTTAACCGGGTCAACCGAGACTCCATTTTCAGAAACAATGTTCCCAAGGAATCAGACTTCATCCCTTCAGAAAATGGTATTTAGAAAATTTGGCTTTCAACTGATGACTTCTTAGAGTTTGGAGAACATAGCTCAAATGAGATTCATGCTCCTTCTCTGACTTAGAAAAGACGAGAATACCATCAACGAATGCCCGGATAAACTTGTTGAGAACTTCGCGGAAAACACGATTCATGAGATCGACGAAGAAGGCAGAAGCATTGGTTAATCCAAAGGGCATGACTAACCATTCATGGAAACCATTTTCCGAGAGGAAGGACAATAGGTCGAGCTCCAGGAATAAGATCGATGCAGAATTCAATTTCCCACTTAGGAGATGGGGAAGTGACTTCACCGAAGACATCTGGAAAGAGTTGGACAATAGGGGTGGAGTCAAGATCACTAGGCTGAGAATCAAGCAAGAAGATAAAACTGCCTGCATAATCCTAAGGCATTCGACATTCGATCACAAGAGAATTACCCTAGTCGTCTACTAGAGAAACGGTTCGGGCTTTGCAAGAGATAACAACATCAAAACCGAGGACATAGAAATCTCCGGTGAATCGATGTCTGTTGTAAAGGATCTTAACCCTTTAGAAATCATACTGAGGTTGGCGGGGCCTCCGATGGGATTAGTCACACATAAGGATGAAGTTTCCAAGTGAGGTTGCAAGATGTGCTCAAATTTATTATAGAAATCAACAGAAATGAAGCTATGGGATGCTCCAGTATCAAGAAAAACACGAACAGGAAAAGACAAGATTGGATTTAGAACAAAGGTAAAGTTCCAAAATTCAAAAGAAATTCTAATCCAGGAGGATCCTAACGAAGAATTTCAAGCTCGGACGAAGATGATTCTATAATTAATTTTACTCATTCTAGGGTATTACTGCCCTATCTCTAATGAGTTTTACACCATATGCTAAGTTTTGCCTAAACCAGAGCTCTGATACCACTAGTAATGACCCGCTATTTCGAACCATTCAAATCGACAGTCACCCACACATGTCAGACTTGAATTGCTCAAACAACAGACTGTTAATTTATATTTGGAAAAACTTAGCAATGCAGTAAATAAATCAATCATAGAATCACAGACACAGAGTAATACAACAATAAGCAGCGGAAATAGATAATAGTAGTTCATGAAGCTACTAGAGAACATCAGAGTCTAAAGTAAAATACAACAGAAATCCCAAATACATAGAAGTCTCAATACATATGCAAATGACAAGTCTGAATATGAAACCAGAAATAACTGAAATGACTGAAAAGCTGAGTAGACAAAAGATGGATCTTCAAGCAAAGCTCCAAGCCCCAAAGGCGAGTCTCAAATGCTGTGACACTCAGTCTGACCCGAGCATAAAGCAAAACACAAAACATTCGAGTCAGGATTAACATTCTTATGCCAGTAAATCAACTCAAGTGAAATGTCCTAGTGAAATACAAATAACTTAAAGGATGTTTAGGATTCCCATTCTTTAAGGATCCGTGGAACTATCTACATACATAGTACAATACGCTACATAGATAATGTCTACAGTAAAGTAAAATATTAAAATAGCGTTAAGGCGTTACCCATTACCCCTTAACACTTTTTTATATATATTCCGTAGTATATACAGTACTGTAAACTCCACCAAACCGGTGGGCTATTAGGGAGCACTCCATAGGTACGACACAAACCAAACTCGTAGAAGGCGCGATAAGGCATGTGACAAGGCACGCGAGGCAATGCCTAGGGTAGGATTCTACCATTTTGCAGAACCGGGCTGGTGGTAACGCATAGTAGCTACCACCGCCCACCTCGAGACACACTCCCAAAATCAAAGGTGCACCCAATCAAATCACGAAAATAATATAATGGTATCAAAGAAGCATGCTTGATCGGAGGTGCGACCTCACTTGGCCCAGGTATAGCTCATGTTTTAGTCACATCAAGCTGACTCCCGGGAGTCAAGGCTGCGTTCATACCTCATACAGACGTTCGCCAAACCATCCTAATTCGTTCTGAAATTCCCACCACGTACACAGTTGTTAAAGTGGTTTTCGATATTGGCAGAGAGTATACAATATCCGATCCCGGTCACTTTAACAACCAAACGCTTATTTCACACTGTGGTCATTTTCATTTCAAATAGTTCATACTTCATATCAAAATATCATATTCATTTCAAAATCATATCACTTTCGAAATCATATTCACTTTCGAAACCATATCACTTTAAATCATATTCACTTTAAATCATATTTGCTTTAAATCATATTAACTTTAAATTATAATTCACTTCCAAAATCATCACCGAAAAATTGGTTAAACCATCATATCAAAGTATTCGCATTTAAATCCATTAAATCTAAATCATAACAGTTCCAACTTAACAGTTTGTATATTGAAAGTAGTTTATATTTTGGAATAGTTATACATTAAAAATAGGTTATAGATTAAAATAGTTAATATATTAAAAATAGTTTATATATTAAAATATATATATTTAAAAGAGTTTATATCGAAAATGGTTTCAAATTAGAATTGTTTCTTCCAATTTCACAAATCAATTCAAATCAACTTTAGTTCCAAAATTCAATTTAAATCAATCTCAGTTCAACAATTTCAATTAAAAAGGTTAAAGTTTCGATTCAAATTCTCATTAAAACCATTTTTAATTTATATCGATTTCAAATCCATGTTTGAACTACAAATTTAAACCACTTCCAATTCAATAGGTTTCAAAGTTTAAATATTCAAACAATTTACAATAACTCAATTTGACAAATTTCATTTATATTTCAAAAATTCAATTTTAATTTTATTTAAATTTAAAAATATTCACTCAATCAATTTTAATAACATTTAAATAAAATATCCAATTGCAAATTTAAATAAAATCAATAATTAAAAATCTAACTTCAATTATATTTAATTCTAAAGTGGTCACCTAATCACTTTTTATAAGCATTTAAATAAAATCTCAAATTACAAATTTAAATCAAAATTAAATATTCAATTTCAATTTTATTTAAATTTGAAAATATTCATTTAATCACCTTTAATCAAAATCCAGTTATCAAGTTATAAAATCATATCTTTAAAATCTCAAAATTAATAAGATCAAATCAATTCTTATTTAAATTCAATTCTTAACAAATTAAATTATAAGTCAGCTTAATTTATCTTTCCAACCTTAATTTATTAAAGTTATAAAAATCTATTTCCAAAATATTAATATAATTTTTAAATAAATATTTAAATATATTATATATATAAAAGTTATTACAAAATCTATTTTAAATTATTAATATAAATTGTAAATAAATATTTAAAACATATTATATATATATATATTAGTTAAATTAAATTGTTATTAAATTTTATTATATTAATTATTATTAAATTAAATCTTATTATTATTAAATCTATTTTAAATCCTATTTTAAATATTTTAAAAGTAATAAAGTTACAAGTAAAAATTTTATAATTTACATTTTAAAACTTAACTTATATTTTTAAAATTTCCAAAACATATAATTTTAGAAATCTCAATTTTACACAAATATTAAAATTAAAATATCTATTATATTTTTTTTTAAATCAATAATTTTAAAAATCAATATTTATTAAAACACATATATTTTCTTTTCAAAATCCTGGAAATCATTTAAAAATAGACCAACGTTGTCCGTATATAATTTTCTATCTTATGATCAAGTGATACGGATATTTATCATTTCAATCCGCAATAATTTAATATTTACGGGTATATATCATTTCAACCCGCAATCCTAAAATTCCAAAATCAATAAAATCGCTTGGGTTTATCATTTCAACCCATAACGATTTTCCCTAATCTATAAGATCGTTCGGGCATGTATCATTTCAACCCATAGTGATTTCCTAAAACTAAGGGAACTTGCAGTGTGAGAACAATAAAATAATAATAAAATAGCATAACATATCAATTTCAAGCAATTAATCATTAACAATTTAAATATAATATTTATTTAACATGTTATGGTTTCAATTTACATAACGAACAATTTAAATATCAACAGTTAAATAACTAACAATTCATATTTAACAATATATTTAAATCGTTATTTCATGTGAAATCAATTTATCAACAATATGAATATTAATAGTGAGTGATCGCTCACCTTTCGAGGCTAGAGAAAACAACGGGAATGATAAGCAAAGCACACGGATACGGACACGACACGTCAAGGAGCTGCGACAAGCACAAAAAAAATTTAAGCGACAGGATTCAAAAATTGAAATATATATAAGTGAACTTATATATAGACTTAGATCAAAGGAAACAAATATATATGTGTGACATATATAACTTTATGATGACCAATATATATATATACACACACATATACACACACACACACACACACAGATATATATATATACATATATATAACATATATAAGCTTATATTGAAGCACAAAGCAATGTATATTGAAGTAGCAAAGATAAGATAAACCAATCTGATGCTCGGCCAGGAAACTAGTGCTGCCGACAAAACATATATATGAAACACACATATGCAACATAGATGCAACATGTATAAGTTTTCACACACACACACACACACACACACACATATATATATATATATATATATATATATATATATATATATATATATTTCAACAAAGAAGCAAAGAAACTTGGGAAGCAAGGAGAGGTTTGGAGTTTAGCTAGGCAGCAAGGTGGATGGTGCAGTTCGAGTCTGAGGCAGTCACGGGAAAAGGTTGTGGGCTGACAGGTGGGATTGAGTCGCAGGCGGATGTGTGGGCAAGGCTACTGGCGGATGGATGAATAGGTGGTGGCGTTCGGTTTCAATGGAGTGGAGTGGAGATGGGTTCGGATCTCCAGGCTGTCACGGTAGTGGCAATGCTTGCTAGGTGATGGAAGGAGGGCTGGCATTTGTTGGGTTTGGCGGTGCACCCGTGGCAAGGCTGAGCAGTAGGCGGCAAGGCAAAGGTTGAAGAAGCTCGGTGGAAGGCGGATCTAGGTGGTTTTCTAGGTGGCAGTGCTAGGCGGAGAAGCGGGCTATTGGTCGAGGTGTTTAAGGTGGTGGTGTGGCACTGCGGCTGTCGATAGGGAAGGAGAGGTAGGGGTTTGCTCGGCTACAGAGGAGTGGAGTTCGGCCTGGGACTTTGGCGCTGGGGTACTCGGTGTTGTGGGCATGAGCTGCTTTGGGTTCGATGGGAAGAAAGTTGACAAGCTTGCTTCGAGCAAAAATAGAGGATAAGCAGGTAGGTTCTGAGGCCAAAGGAGACGAATGAAAATCCCAGAAAACAATATACAAAAGAATGTTTACCTGATAGCTTTTTTTTATGAAGTTCGGATCAGAGAGGAAAGAGAACGAAGGGACATAGCACTATATTAAACCAGTGAATAGCAAAAGACAAATGTTGATTTCTGAAATTATTAAAGCTAATAGATATTGGTATTATACGGCTCGGCAATTGAAAGGACATAGGAAACAAAAAGTCTCGAATACGGAACCGATACGGCTAATCGTTTTGTCGATTTCGCCGCGTACTGGACGCCGAAATGCACGAATGAATATACTGTGGAATTAGCACGACGAGACGAACATAGTGGTACACAGATATGAGCGATACGACTATCCTATCAAAACTTGATATTCGCTGCCAAAAATGCTTCTAAAACGCCAAAAATAAAATAAATGGGGATAGAGCAGTCCAAATTCAGCGGAACAAAACATGACATCTCACTTAGAAAATGATTTACAATTTTATTATATAAAAATATTCAGATTTCAAAAATATTTTGCTTCCATCAAATTTTCAACTGATTTAAATTTAAAATTTGAAATTTCACAACAGAATAAACCTACGTATTTTCTGATGAAAATCTGACATTTTCTATGTTTAAATAGACGCATACCAAATATCAAATTTTCATTGTAAAATTTTATTATTTAATTTCAAGAAAAATTTAGTTAATTACGTTATTAAAATCGTTAAAATTTTCGGATCGTTATAGATGTTACTTAACCTTTTAAGATGTTACTTAACTTTTTATTATCCAAACTTTTTATGAAAACAAACATACATCTAAAATATTATAAATATGATGAAAAACTCCTAAGAATCTCTCTAAACATTTCCATAGACACGGATTACATATGCATCTTGTTTTCAAAACAAGAATCAAACCAATGTTTTCAACAATGTCAATAACAATTAAACAACTTAAATACAATCAAAACACAACACACATATATATATATATATATATATATGTTATATTTTCCATTCAAAGATGTGTGTTAATTCAACTTCTATCCAACAAACAACCAAGTCTAGCAACCCAAGTCCAACCTCTTCCTTGCAACCAACTTTCCTTCCTCCTTCTTCTTGCTTTCACTTGGCCATTCAAGATATGGTGAGTGTGGTTTTATTTCTTTCACTTCTAACTTGATGGAAGGTGTTATAATATTGCCCCAAGGCTTCACTCCAAATTTGAGTTGATTTGGATCCGATTTGCAATTATTTTTCTTTAGGAATTCAGAAAGGAAGAACAAGACATTAAGGAGCCTAGTTTTGGTTTGTGAATTAGTGACTTATTACTAAGGGTACGCCCCTCCTTATATAGACTCCATTTGGTGTTGCCTAAGCTTGTTCTCACCCTCCCTTTCATGTCATATAAGGCTTAGCACCTCTCAATTCTCCTTTATCATCTCTTAACACTTAAGTATTTCCATTTAGATCATTTTAAAATATCTTTGATGACAACACCGATGACACAACCCAAAAGGTTTATTTTCATAAATGGTAAAAAGCTTTTATTTCATTTATTGATTTCCAAAGAAAATAAGTGCATGTAAAAAAAAATTTGAACAACTTTAGACAGTAAAAAAGCTGTTTATCGATATTTTTCCAAAGAATATATTTTTGTAAACAATTTTCAAAAACATGTTCTTATCATTATCTATTAATTAAATGATGTATAACAAGGTTATAAAATCATATTTATAACACTTAATTATATTTCAAAACTTTCGATATTCGAAGACGAAGCGTTCGAATTTCCAGATCGCTACAATCTATGTACAACTTACATATCTATTCCATTGGTTTCTTAACTATACCAATCTCTTTTCATTTCAAATCACATTCAATTCCATTAAAGAGTATTTCATTCCATACTAAATTCATTTATGAACCATTTCAAAAACACCACTTTAGTGTTAAACTTGTATAATACCCTACTATATCCTGAGAGTATATACAAAACATTTGATTAATTATTTTACCTTAAATTCAGATGTAGGTCGAAATAAATAATCTGAGACTTAAGCAGAGTCGACCTCTACGACCTCTTTAACTATTCGGTCCAGTAAGTAGCTAAGAAGGTAGGATGATGGTATCCAAACTCAGTCCTAGAGTCTACTTTTCCTTAGACACCTCTAAGGTAAAAAACTTTTATTAGTTAACCCAATAACATCAAATAGTTTACACAACTTAGCTGTTAAAACAAAAGACACGGTTTAATAAAACAAAGTTTATCAAAACCTTCCTATTAAATTTGACCTATTTAAAAACTGATGTTAAATTATTTCTTCTATAACCAAGAGTGATATAAAACCATATTAAAATTTCCATTTATTAACACATTCTTTTATCAAAATACCTTTTTTATTTTACTCCAATTTCTTTAAGAAAACTTAAGAACTAAATATTGAGTTTTTATTTCAAAATCTCTTTGAAATGATACTATATAATTTAATCCATAGAAAATATACGTATAAATCAAGTAACACCAAAATGATATCAAGGAACTGGGCCTACCAGGTAGCATCACACATCCCCTTACCAAGAAGGGTAAAGAAGGGTTATACTTAAGAGAAATGCTTATCATTCGAAAACATCTCTTGCCAGTTTTTAGTCATTTTCGAGTCATTCGAATAAGTTAACATAAAAATACTTCTTCCTTTCCGAATCCCATTTTGAAACAATATTGTTTTATTTCCATATAAATAGTTTTAACAAATTATCTATCTTTGCTTGCTTTGGGTTTGTTTAGATTTGAACTCGTTTCGATCATATAATGATAAAGAGAATAATTTACTAAGTGCACTACAACGTTTGCTATGCAAACGTCTGATCATCACTTAGAAGATTATTCAGATCATCACAAAACAAAACGAGCACTACAACAAAACAGTCTTTTTACAACGAGCAATGCCCGTTGTAATATGGTTTTCGCAACGGGCATGTGCCCGTTGTAATAGGCCTCGTTGTAATAGATCTACCACATTTTACAACGGGCAAAGCACGTTGCAGTATACCTTTTTACAACGGGTTATGACCGTTGTAATAGACTATAATACAACGGCCATAACCCGTTGCAATAGACTAACCATACTAGTTGCATAGCCTGTTTCACAACATGCATTGACTGTTGTAAAAAGCTCATATAACAACTCACATTGCCCGTTGCAAAATTAATGCAAATTTAAAAAAAAAATTACTGCAGCATCCATGCAATACATCCACACTAATACTAAATATTGCCGTAAAATAATTAAAATCACATACGAAAAGACTAAAAGGTAGAGTCATAGAATTCTAACACTCCAAAAAGTTAGATAAGTTTACATGCCAAATACATAAAGCATTAACACCCTTTTTAACTTCTTTTTTTTTAACTATTTTGCATAATACACATCACACAAGTACTATTATCGGTTAAGAAACTACTCATATAAATTGACACATTGCAATAAATCTCATAGCCATTGCAAATGCTGCTACTGCATTACCACAAGCTATAATCTTTGGCTGTAGTGCCATGAATAACCCTACATAATCAACATAAAATACATACACTTAGAATCTTGAAACTGTAGGAGGCATACACGATTAATCAGATAATATGAAAATAAAATACCAAGACTGAAGACAGCCATCCCTAGCCCGGCATCTGAGAGAATGGATATAGAACGAGCTACAATAGCTGGCATTTCAATTCCCCACCAACATGGTAACAGAATGAATAATAACTAAAGAATTATGAGTGTGTGTGTGTGTGTTATGGATTAATTGAACATTGAGATATATATACACCTGAAGGAGACAAGAGACCAAATGAGACCGATGAGGCTGGAATAAATGTTGGGATTACGAATGAGTTTTCTCCAGACCATGATGAGAATAAGCCTAGTCATTACACTTGCAGGTGCATCAATAAAGGTTTCAGAGCATCAACGATGGATGATTTAGGATGGAGCTCGGTTGTGGAGTTTGATCCCATCTTTGACAAGCTTGGACCATCCCTTTTTGTCGAATCCACATGTTTGTTGCGAAAGCTGAACTCATCACGGCCATTATATTCGTCATATACGCCTGAAATGTTGTTTTTGGTTATCAAACATGAACTGTAAGGAACAAAATTATACCTGAACTGACATGTATAAATAATTGGATGTTGCAGGTATGGCAAAGTAGGATTATATGATCACAAGACTTGCATTGTGTCAAGAAGAAAGAAAATCATAGGAACCATGTAACTCCATAATAAATATAAACATATATATTATCGCAAGGTTGGCCCTAGAAAGACATTGAGATGCTTAACATTCGGACTAGGGTTTTGTTGGATCAAACGCAGTTTGATGAAAAACTGTTGAATTCCAAAGGGACTTAATCGCTATCTTTTAGAAATTATTTTGTTCCTCTAGCTAAATCACAATGGAGTTGGAAATAGAAATGTCTTTTATGATGCACATAGAGTTGCATGCGAATTCGTGACTACTTGAACAAACAAAATGAACACTTAGTGATTTTTAACTGTGCAAGGACAGAAGATAATGAATGAAAAATTGATTTATTCAAAAATTGCAGTGAAGTTTGTCTTTCTATAGGGGGTTTCTTATATATTGCATATTGATGATGATTTAGTGAATGGTAACGCAGTCAAGGCTAATTGAAAATACAGTTGTTTCGACCTTCGCCATTTTAAGATAGGGCATTCAAATCCATAAGTAATCTTCAACAGGCCACTTTTACATGTTTTCTCTATAAAGTACCTTTGAACATGGAGATTGAGTGCATGGTGAAATGATATAATGGCAAGATCAAGAGAGCGAATTGTCATAAATGAAGTGACTGCTTCAATTATTGCTTACCTAGTATGCTATATGGTTCGAAAGCAGGCTTTACGGGCCATTGTAATTAGTGGGTGGATTGGGCTTGAATTTTTATGTAATTTAGTGCACCAAATTAATTTATTGAAGATATATGGTTTGTAAGCACATATCGACAGTTTAAACAACTATATATATTAGCGTGAAGGACATCAAGTTTTATATTTAGACTGAAGGACAAATGCTAGTTGTATTTAGCATTATATTCGACTTTTGCCCTATATAAAATACTAGTTATAACCATCATTATATTCAGTTTTATACTGTACAATCGTCTTTCAACCAAAAAACTAAACTTGTGTCTGTTTTCCGGTATATACATATGCCATTTAAAAAATATCTAGGTGGACTGTTAAGATTTACAGCATATAAATTGCATGAAAAAGGAGAATAAAAGTTGAACCAAAAAAACAGAGACTTATTTGATTCAAAGTTGAAAACAAAGTCACAAACAAAGGAAAAGAACACACTCATCTAGACTATAATTTCAAATAACGGGATAAATTATCATTTAAGCAATATTATTTGCAACATTATAAATGTTAGTGGAACGATACTATTGTGTGAATGAAAAATAAGATTAAAGGCAGCATGGTACTTTTGTATAAGTGAAAACTAAGGCTGCCATACCTTATTTCTGGGTCCTCTTCCTTTTCCAAAAAACAAAGTAAGGTATTGTCTTAGTTTGGAACCAATTAACTTCTAAACGTTGGAAAATGTTACTTGTAAACAAAAAGTGTACTACAATAACTTGCCTGACCATCTCCAAAACCACAGTACATTCTTCAAATCCATCCAATATCATCACACCACATTCCAACCATCCCCCTACACTGCTGCTGCCACAGTGCACTGCCATCAACTACATCAAAATCGCAGCCACACCGTTCACTGAATCTTGTGATCGCACCTTTGGGTCTGAGTTTGATAGTTAGATAAAGTCAAAAATTATAAAATAAAATTTGAATGTAAAACACTTCTAGTCATTCACGATCGTGTACGGTTGTATGATTATCTATCCATAAATTTAGTTAGCTGGCCAATTCTATTTGCATTCCAAATAAAGGTTGGGATAAAAGATAATATTTCTCTATAAATACGTGAATCTACTGTAGGGCACCTGTAATACACACTCTAGAACTTCGATGCAACCCTGTAGCATAATGTCAAGTAGACGTACTGGTACAGGTGTAATCATATGGTAGTATGTCAAGTAGACGTACTGGTCCTACCTATCACGCCTGCTTCTCCAATTCACGCCACACTGTCTGTCCCCATAGTCCCTGATTTATTTTCCTTCTTTACATGTAAAACTGCTGCTTGTTCCTTTTCTTCACTGAAACGAAATTACACTTTACTTTATTTACATCGATGACAAGCAAGTGCTCTTCTTTTAATTCTGAGAAACTCAGACCTACTTGCCTTTTGCAAATATGCCTTTTTCCTTTACAAAATCAATTATGGTTTTATTGATTATAGCATTATCTAGACTTCATTATAATTATATTTCAATATGTTAAATTATTTAAGAAATATTACAGACTAATTTGATAAACATCCTGAATTATTTAGCAAGTGTTATAAACAAATTGGATTACTAGTTTGCGGTGATAGAGTTTCACAAAGTATTCCAAATATCATCGACTTTCAAACAGTGTTAAAAAGCATATATTTATTTATATTTAAAAAAAATATGTGTCATCACAAGCCATGCCGATCCCTACAGTAATACGCAGATAAGGATAGCAAGAGAAGAATCAAATCCTTATTAATTGAAATAGAAACAATTTCTTACGCCAGTGGCTTACAACCAATGAAAATGACGGACAATCTAGAACAAAATACAAATCGCGAAAATCCGAATCGCGAAAGTAGGGTTATACAAAAAGGAGATTCGTACCTGAATAATGAGGAGGCGGAGCGAAATCGAAATCGCGAAACTTGATTTGATTTCGCATTCCCTAGGAGAAGAAATGATTTCACGTGCCCAAGGAGAAGAAATGATTTCGCGTGTCGAAGCATCAGCAACAAATTGAAGCGGCAACTCAATTCTCAAAAAACCCTAGTTTTGGCAAAGAGGACGAACACCATTTTTCACAACGATGCGGCCGAAGAAATAAAAGAAAAAGGGATAGTGATTTATTATTTGATGTTGGCCCGGCTAAAATTTTATTACAACGGGCATACATTACAACGGGCAAGTGACCGTTGTAAAGTTGGCATCTATTACAACGGGCCTCAATGGACCGTTTTAATAGCCTTCTATTACAACGGGCAACCAATGCCCGTTGTAAAAAGGGTTTGTATATGACATCTTTTACAACGGGCGCAAATGAACCGTTGTAATAGCCTTCTATTACAACGGGCAACCAATGCCCGTTGTAAAAAGGACGTTGTAATAGGGTATTTTTGTTGTAGTGGAGACGTTTTCCATGAACTATCCATAGAAAATGTAAATTACTCGAAATTCTCTTCCTAAAATATTTGTACTTATAAATACTTTCAAGTAATACTATTACTACTTTTCTCAAAAATCATTTGAAATCTTTTTCAGAGACAACGAGATTTAAATTCTTAAAAATCATCTTTACTTATAAAACACATTTTACAACCATATTTATAAAATAATTTTATCTTCAATAACTTCCTTTTAACAAAGTAAACTTGTTAAACTTATATTATTAACAAACGCCTTATAGTTAAATCGTAAAACTGAATTCACAAGGTGTTCGTATTTAATTCAATCGAACAACAAATGCTCATAAATTGGCTGATCATAAATAGTCAATAAACAAACAATACTCAATGCTCCAAACTAGATGAGCATGCCTAATCAAACAATAAATAATAATAATTGAATATTATCATTTCCTAACAAACAAAAAACATCATAAATAACTATATCAATTCTTTGAAAAGTTATTCTTTATATATAAAATAAAAATCCAGGTAAATTATTTCATTTACCAATTTTCAAAAATAATACTATGTCAGTTTGCCTTTTCCAAGTGTTTAAAAATCCCTATCAACACAGTTGTACCTTCTATGTCAACCAGAATTCATAAACTACTCTGCAGATCAATCAACATAATACAAAACATTTTTATAGCACTAACAAATACACTCTCGTATATATAATACTCTCAAACTCTACGGTGTCACTAACCCTATCTCTAATGAGTTTAACCTACCAAAGCCTAGGTGTTCGCTCAACTTAAGCTCTGCTACCACATGTAATGACCTGCCATATTCGACCCTCAAAAGTCGACACTAATACATTCATGGTATTCACGTGCCGAGCATCCGAGTGCTGGAAAGATAGATTGTTAGAGTTAAAGAAAATAAAAGACAATAGAATCTCACATCGTGATAAGTAATATATAATATATATACATAATCTTACAAAAGAAAACTGAAATATACATAAACCAATTAGAGCAAACTAAACCTATCATCAGCTTGGACAGTTATAAAGTGTGTCCTCACAAATGCTGATAAATACAAATAAGAAGTGTAGTGGAAATAGTAAAATACGTGAATAGGTCTTGCAGGCATCCAGCTTGCTTCCTGAAGCTCCAAAGCGTCTAGCTAAATCTGGAAATATGCTCGGGTTGACCCGAGCATTATAAGAAAATAACGCCTGAATTAGTCTGGTAAACCAGCATGAGAAACACAAATCATATGGGTTTTTAAACGTTATAAAACCTTTCAAAAATAAAGGTATCGTATAAGACAATGCCGCATATAAACAAGGATGGGTTTTACTTTACGATAACAAAACCATTTTATAAAAAAATCCAACGATATTATAATAGTGTCTCGGGTTTAAAATAAATATATAATATATCTGAAATGTCTGCATCTCACATTCCAACATATTTGGTATACAACTAAGTCCATAAGGCATGTATTGGAGAATGGATTCCAACAATGTCAAGGTAAGGGACTACCTTCCGTATAGTACACCTCTAGAGAAAATGTACTGAGGCTGCAAACCTATTGCACCTCTACGAATCAGGACCGACCTACCCTTTCCAGGATAGTACCGAATATGATCATCCCCCGGCTGCCAACATGACAAACCATACTGGGACTAAAGCATACATAAATCCATAAATACCGATCTATATCAGGCAATAACCATACCCTAATGGGAGTGACCCACATAGCCCTATGATATAACTCCTGTTTTTTTCATACTCGGGTGTGAGACTCAAGGCTACGTTTTACCTTTTTAGCAAATCCCACTTGGAATGCTAACACTTCCCTCCAGGCAACAATGCAATGCCAGCATTCATCTATACAAGTTGTTCAGGATATGACCAAACCGAAGGCTTTACTTTTACTACATCCACTTTGGAATCACCTTCCGGATTAGTTGCAAGCAGCCCTTGCACTTCAAAGAACTCCTTCTTGATCATCTTCAAGGTGTCTTCAATTCGAACGTTGATGCCGGTCCGAAGTGGTTTTCAGATAACTCATGCTTATCTGGTCTTGATCTTTCCGAAACGACAACGATAGTATCAAAAATTGGCTAAGATTTGCTAGTCGGTTATAGAACTATCAAATAAATAAGCAATCCAATTAGAGACTTAACAAAGCATGATTAAGCACATATGCAGCCACTAAGTTTCTTAATTAATCCTTTCATTAGTTAAAATCTCCTTTCAAATATTCGTATTAAAATATGTTTTACAAAAGATACATTCACAAAAATACTATACTTTCAATACTTAGAAAATGTAACCATATACTTATCTCAACCGTATAAGTATAGTCACAAAATCTTAAGAAAAATTTCACTTTCAATTTTTAATACTTAGAAAATGTAACTATATACTTATCTCAACCGTATAAGTATAGTCACAAAATATTAAGAAAGATTTCACTTTCAAAACCATACTTATTTAGGTTAAAACAAATGTCATTTAAAATATAGATAAACATAAACCCAAAACACTTTTGGTGTAAATAAATGGATCATAGGTAAATTAGACTAATTAAACATACCACCACTTTCTGATTTCAAAGTTGTAGTAGCCCTCGATTAACAATGTAGTCGGACAAGTTAGCGTACTATCCTAGCCTCAACATACATTTTTAATTTCAAGGTAGGGACGAGTTTCCATACCTTGGAATTTGGTGTTAAGTATGAAAAGAATACTTTTCATACCACCATAATTTACAATGATCACTTAAAGAGATTTTGATGACCCGCCTTTTCGACCCACGAAGACGACACTAATACATCCTTGGTATTCACGTGTCGCAAATTCAAGTGCCGGAGAGGCAGATAATCAGGGGTTTTAAAAGAAATAAAGATAGAAGACAGAATAACAACAGAATCTCACATTTTCATTAATTATACCTATGGAAAGTACATATAATCACTCCAAGTGATTCATCAGAGTTACGATAAGTACTAACCCAGCCAGGGATAGTTATAACTGCCTATCCTTACAAAGGCTGGTAGATACTAATACATATTATATGTGTTGGCACAAAAAATGGTCACTAACCTCGTAGAGAAAGATTGTGTAGAGATGTAAGCGATGAATATCAGTTAAACAAGGAAGACAATGCTAATTTAAATGCAGAAAGTAAGAACACCAGATTTATAGTGGTTCAGCGTAATTGCCTACGTCCACTTTGAGGTTAAACTTTATTGATCTTCTTAATGATTGATTACAAATACAATTCGTAGATCAAATGCTTGAATGAAGTTGTTAAGTGAAGAAGATGAGTCTGAAAAATGGCAGAGTCTCCCCAGTGTTCTCCCAAAAAGGTCCCTTTTCACTGTGACCCTGCCCCTCTATTTATAGACAAAGATGGGCTGGACTTCCCAGGTGGGCTCGGTAGCCGAACACTCTAGCCCAAGTATAGTGGTCGCTGTATGCCGAACCAAGTAGGCCGAACACAATGATGCCGAACCACCCTTTCTATGCCGAACGATATTTTTGATGTATGGGAAGTGTGGAATGGTTGTTAGTCGAAGCCGAACGTGCCTCTGTCTGAACGAAGCGCTTGACCGAACAATGCTCTCTGGCCGAACGATGCATTTTGGCCGAACGATCCCTCTGGCCGAACGATCCTCCTTGGCCTAACGTGCCTTCTGGCCGAACGATGCTTTCTGGCCGAACGATCCCTTTGGCCGAACGATACTGCCATGTCGAGTAGTCATATACGCCGAATGCCTTCTAATGCCGAGTACTCCTAGATGCCGAGTGCTACGCCGAGTACTCCTAGATGCCGAGTGCTTCTGGATGCCGAGTGCTACTAGATGCCGAGTACTACTAGATGCCGAGTACTCCTGGATGCCGAATGCTACTAGATGCCGAGTACTCCTGTTGCCAAGTTCCACTGGATGCCGAGTACTACTTGATACCGAGTACTCCTATTGCCGAGTTCCACTGGATGCTGAGTACTACTTGTGCCGAGTTCTCGTAGTATGCCTAGCACTAGTTGCCTGGTCAAATCTCTAAGAAACACTTGCCCCCCAAAGTGTATCACGTGACCGAACGTGGTATGCTTTGTGTCATGTAACCTTTTCATTTCATTTTAAATCCTTGACTAACCTCAAGCGGAGATGCCTTTTTGAGAATTCCAATGGTTTAGGTGTGTGCCGAACGTGTTCTAAATGCCGAATGAGACATTCGTAACCGAACGATGCTTTCTGGCCGAACAAACCTTTAGTGCCGGACATCATTATACGCCGAGGCTGAACGTTATGACTTTGACCGGTTCCACCGGATGTAGCCTTTTCGACTTCTTCTGTTTTCCCTATAAAAGCCAGCACCTCTACCCTTCTTTCTCTTTTCACACTTCTAACCTCTGTCTTGCACCTGCCGAAGCTACCAGCCAACATACAACTAGCTGATTCTTCCCAAGTCTTCACCTTACCCACTAGGTACTGATCCTCTCACCTAACTGCAGCCTTTACGCTCGAACTCCCTTAATTGATGGGATAAGTCAAGCCTTGACTAAAGTGTCGAGTCACGCGACGAGGGTGGTAGGAAATCATTGGTAGTCACACCATGGTTCGGTATAAGTATTTTATGCCGGACCAGATTGGTGGAAGGAGAAACATGGAGGAAATAGGAGATGATCAGGGGCATCGAGCGGTATGGTCTGGCGCAACTTGCCGAACGATGTGCCCTCGTGGTTCGGTGTGGATGGAGGAAGAGATGAGGCCAATGTTAAGGACAGCGTGCCGATTGTCATCTCAGCCGAACAGTCATAAACACCGTACCATACTCAGACTAAAACATGCCGAACAAAACAAGGCCGAACACGACTTACACACCGAATAATGACTTGGCCGAACCAAAATTTAGCCGAACACAGGTTTAGCCGAACAATGACTTAGTCGAACAAAGACTTAGCCGAACACTGACTTAGCCGAACAATGACATAGCCGAACAATGTCTTAGCCAAACCATGACTTAGCCGAACAATGACATAGCTGAACAATGACATAGCCGAACAATGACTTAGAATACTCCGATCCGCGCTCTGGGGATTCAGAGATTTGAAATCGTTTATACTCTAGTCCGCGCTCTGGGGACTTAGAGTACTCTGATCCGCGCTCTGGGGATTCGGAGATTTGAAATTGTTTATACTCTAGTCCGCGCTCTGGGGACTTAGAGTACTCCGATCCGCGCTCTGGGGATTCAGGGATTTGAAATCGTTTATACTCTAGTCCGCACTCTGGGGACTTAGAGTACTCCAATCCACGCTCTGGGGATTCAGAGATTTGAAATCGTTTATACTCTAGTCCGCGCTCTGGGGACTTAGAGTACTCTGATCCGCGCTCTGGGGATTCAGAGGTTTGAAATTGTTTATACTCTAGTCTGCGCTCTAGGGACTTAGAGTACTCCGATCCGCGCTCTGGGGATTCAGAGATTTGAAATCGTTTATACTCTAGTCCGCGCTCTGGGGACTTAGAGTACTCCGATCCGCGCTCTGGGGATTCAGAGATTTGAAATCGTTTATACTCTAGTCCGTGCTCTGGGGACTTAAAGTACTCCGATCCGCACTCTGGGATTCAGAGATTTGAAATTGTTTATACTCTAGTCCGCGCTCTGGGGACTTAGAGTACTCCGATCCGCGCTCTGGGGATTCAGAGATTTGAAATCGTTTATACTCTAGTCCGCGCTCTGGGGACTTAGAGTACTCCGATCCGCGCTCTGGGGATTCGGAGATTTGGAATCGTTTATACGAGTTCGTACATCGTATATGATAATGTAGTTCTAGTAATTCATCACCCGACTATGAGGTATAGAGACATTAGTAATTCGTGGAAAATACGGCTTCAAGCCTTTATTAATGAGAAACAACTAAACTGCTCGATTACATGGCTAAAAAGAAACTAAGTTACGACTGAATGAAAACATACAGGAAATAACTGTGCCTAAAACATGAAAGAAACATACTAAATGTAATAATGTCGTAGATGTTCACTGTTCCATGCTCGGGGGAGTGTCGCGCCATCAACGGTCGCTAGCTTGAATGTTCCCTCTCCAAGCTTTCGTTCAATGACGTACGGACCTTCCCAGCTGGGATTCATACGTGATGGTACCAGGAAGACTCAATTCAGAACAAGATCACCCACATCAAAAACCTTTGGGCGGACTTTGCCGTCGTAGTAACGCTTGACCCGTTGCCTATGTGCTGCCGCCCTTAATTCGGCCTCTTCACGTTTTTCATCGATGCAGTCCAGTGATTCCAACAAGAGGTCCTTATTCGTCTTGGGATCGTAATATGTCACTCGATGCGATGGAACTTCAAGTTCCACGGGTATAACGACTTCCGAGCCGTACGCCAAGGCGAATGGGGTGTGGCCGGTCGCGGACTTGTGGGTAGTTCTATAAGCCCACAATGCTGTCGGGAGTTCATCTACCCACTTGCCTCCGACTTTCTCCAGACGCTTCTTCAGTATTGACTTGATTATTTTGTTAACGGCCTCGACTTGTCCGTTAGCTTTTGGGTGTGCAACGGCGGCGAACTTCTTCTCGATGCCATACTTTAAACAGAACTCTTTGAACTCTCTGCTTTCAAATTGCGTCCCGTTGTCCATAATGATGGTGCGAGGAAGGCCAAAGCGGCATATAATGTTTCGTACAACGAAGTTAATGACCTTCTTAGAGGTGATTGTGGCTAAGGGTTCTGCCTCAGCCCATTTTGTGAAATAGTCGACTGCAACTATCGCGTATTTCGCACCACCTTTGGATATAGGCAAAGAGTCGATTATATCGATTCCCCAGATTGCAAATGGCCAGGGACTAACCATTTGTGTGAGTTCCGTTGATGGAGTCCTCGGGATTTTCGCATATCTTTGACACTTGTCACATTTCCTCGTGTAGTCTGCAGCGTCCCGATTTACGGCCGGCCAGTAATATCCATAGCGGAGGATCTTTTTTGCTAGAGTTTGCCCCCCAGTATGGTCGCCACATTCCCCTTCGTGAACCTCTTTCAAGACCCGCTTTGTGTCATCATGAGCGATGCACCGTAATAAGGGGACTGAGAACCCTTTTCGATACATTAATCCATCCTGCATCACCTATCGCGCGGCCTTTCGAAGGATCTGTCGCCTTTCACTCCTTTTTTATGGTAAAGCCCCGGTCGTCAGGTACAGTTTGAATGGGGTTATCCACGACTCCTTTTCGATTTCCGTTCACACGATCTACTTTCATCTCGTCTATGCTCGGGGCATGCAAGGCCTCAACGTGATACAATCCCATTTGCTGTGCATCGCCTGTGCTCGCAAACTTAGCCAACGAGTCAGCTTCTTTATTCTGTTCGCGCAGGACATGCGAAATATCATAACGCTCAAGATTCGACAGAAGTTCTTGAACTGGAACAAGGTACGGAGCAAGCTTCTGTCCCTTTGCTTGGTAATCTCCCCGCACTTGGTATACCACCAACTGTGAGTCATAAAAGATCTCAACTGATTTGATCCCGAGTTCTCCGATAAGCTTCAAGCCAGTAATCAGTGCTTCATATTCTGCTTCGTTATTTGTAGCCGGGAAATCAAGCTTCACAGCATAACAGATTGATCGATTTTCCGGAGTTATAAGAACTACACCCGCACCGGAGCAACGGTCGTTTGATGCCCCATCAGTGTATAATTTCCATCGAACGGGGGGAATGACGTCATGATTATCTAGTTCTACGGGTATGGTAAACTCAGCGATGAAATATGCTAATGCTTGCCCTTGTATGGCTCTCCGTGGCAAGTAGGCGATATCGAACTGGCTCAACTCGATGTTCCATTTTAGCAATCTTCCAGAAGTTTCTGGTCGTTGGAGTACCTGCCGCAGGGGTTGATCGGTATAAACACTGATTGAGTGTGCTTGAAAATATGGGCGAAGCTTACGTGATGCAATCACCAAGCAATAGGCCAATTTCTCGATTTTAGGGTAATTTCTTTCTGCCCCCGTTAAACACTTGCTAACATAATACACCGGCTTCTGGATTCGGTCCTCCTCGCGAACTAAAGCCGCACTTATCGCATGTGGGGATACAGCCAAGTATACGTACAGCGTCTCATGGTCTACTGGTTTTGACAGCACTGGTGGACTCTCCAGATGCCTCACCAGATCCCGGAATGCTTCCTCACAGTCGGATGTCCACTCGAAGTTCCTCCTCCCTTTCTTTATTATATCAAAGAAAGGGATGCATTTGTTCGTGGCCCTGGATATGAATCGACTCAGCGCAGCTACTTTTCCATTCAAGCTCTGTACCTGCTTTATAGTCCTGGGCACTTGCACATCTCGAATAGCTTGGATCTTTTCAGGGTTAGCTTCAATTCCCCTAGCATTGATGATGAATCCCAAAAACTTTCCCGATGCAACGCCGAAGGAACACTTCAGAGGCTTGATCTTCATCCCGTAATACCTGAGTATGTCGAACATTTCAGCCAAGTCTCGAATGTGGTCGTTTGACTGTCGTGACTTCACGAGCATGTCATCCACATAGACTTCCATCGTCCTACCAAGCTGGTCCTTGAACATTCGATTCACCAAACGCTGATAAGTCGCTCCTGCGTTCTTTAGTCCGAAGGGCATTACTACATAGCAATATAGCCCGACATCTATAACGAAGCTGGTGTGTTCTTGGTCCGGAATATGCATCGGGATTTGGTTGTATCCCGAGTATGCATCCATGAATGATAACAGCTCATGTCCTGCAGTGGAGTCGACCAACTGATCGATCCTAGGTAACGGGAAACTGTCCTTGGGGCATGCTTTGTTCAAGTCGGAATAATCTACGCAAGTTCTCCATTTCCCATTCGTCTTTTTTACCAGCACGGGGTTGGATATCCATTCAGGATAGAGGGCATCGTGGACGAACCCATTGGCTTTGAGTTTGTCCACCTCCTCTTTGAGAGCAGCGGACCTCTCCGGGTCCATTCCTCTCCTCTTTTGTTTAACCGGGACGTATTTCGGGTCTATGTTCAACATATGACTCGTGATGGCGGGAGAAATCCCACACATATCAGAATGTGTCCAGGCGAAAACATCAAGATTCGCCCAGAGGAAGTCACTAAGGTCTTCAGTCATTGCGGGGCCAAGCTATGATCCGATTTTCAGTATTCGCGAAGGGTCGTTTCGGCTGATTGAAATGTCAAACGTTAATTCGGCCGGCGCTGCCTTTTCTTCCCTGGGTTTCTCATCGTCGTCTCTTGGATCTATGTCTCTGAAGATCCGAAAATTATGCTCGAGCCAGGGCTTGGGCACTACTTGTCAATTATCCGTGTTAAGGATGCGGATGGGATTGTCCGCAACCTTTCCTTTCTCCCTCCGATGGGCTTCCCGGAGCTCAGCCACATAACAGGAACGACCAGCTGCTTGGTCGCCATGAACAATACCTACCCCTTTGTCAGTTGGGAACTTCAAAGTTAAGCACCACGGGGCTAATGCTGCCCTAAACTCAGCCAGGGCCGGTCGGCCCAAGAAAACATTATACGGAGAATCCACATCCAAAACTACGAAGGGTAGGATTCGCACCCTCCGACGCTCGCCTTGTCCCAGTTCAACTGGTAACTCAACATACCCCACTGCATCGGTCGCTGCGCCATTAAAGCCGTGTATACGAGCTTTGGATGGTTTCAAGTCCTTGGTTTCCATCTTCATTTGGTCATAAGCCTTCTTGAAGATGATGTTGACAGAACTTCCACAATCAATCGGAATTCTTTTCACAGAAGCCGGTCCGATCGTCGCAGATATGACCATCGGGTCGATGGTTGGAGCCTCTACTTGGTCAGCATCTCTGTTTCTGAACACTATATCGTCTGTCATTACGCGCTGCTGCTTAGCAGGGGTCCCATCCTCCACGTTCAAACAACACTCAAAATCTGCATGCTTCAGGGAACTTGCGTACTGCTCCATCTCTTGCCAATTCTTATCCGCGGGGTGAGGTCCGCCGATGATTGTATTTATGACTAGTCTACCCACAGTTCGGGCAGGCTCCTCGGGATGACACGGAGCCGGTGCACGACCTGGGTTGGATGTTCCCTATCCTCCTTCCTGTGGATCCTTCACAAATTATTGCAACTTCTTTTGCCTGATCAACTTCTCGATAGCGTCGTGCAGGTGTCTGCACTCTTCCGTATTGTGCCCATAAGTCTCGTGGAAGCGGCAATATTTCCTGGTCCGCTTCTGTTCCTCGGTTGATTCTTTTGGACGTGGCTTTCTGTACTGAAAGGTATTGCAGGTTGATAGGTAAATGTTCTCAAGAGACGCATTCAGCGGGGTATACTCGTTGTAGCTTGGAATTCTCGATTTCCACTTCCCCGCTTCTCTCTTCTTCCCTTGATTTCTTCCTCCGGACTCCTTAGGCTGCCCAGACTTATTCTGGACATTGACTTGGACCTTTCCCGAGTTGTCCCCGGACTGTTTCACAGCAACGTTGCTTTTCATGGACTCTTGGACAGGTCCTGGTGCCTTATCTCGTCTTACCCACCTAGCTTCCTCTCTCCTTATGAACTGGTGTGCCTTTGAGTAGAAACGCTCTAGCGTAGTCGGAGGTTTTCCTGCCAACCAGTCTCCAAACTCATAATCCGGATCCACACCTCTCATCACAACCATTAGGATTGCATGATCGTTGGGATTACTGACTTCAGTTGCCGCAACATGGAACCTTTGTAAATATTCCTTCAATGACTCCCCGGGACTTTGGATTACACTTGACAAAGACATTACGTCCTTTGGACGAGTAGTGTGTATCCTGAACTGCTCAATAAACTTCTTTGCCAACTCCTCGAAATTGGATACAGACCGCGGAGGAAGTCGGGTAAACCACATAGTAGCGATCTCAGATAGAGTAATTGGAAAGCATCTACACTTGGTGGCATCATTTGCTCTAGCTGAATCCATCATCCATTCGTACCTCATGGCATGCTGTCTAGGGTCAGTCTTTCCCTCGTACGCAGGGATAGTTGGCATACTAAACTTTCTGGGGTACGCCGCCTGTAACACAACATCTGTGAACAGAGTGTGACTCCTTGATACTCCCCAATCGTCATTCGACAAGCCCTGATTTTCTTTCATCAATTGCCTGACCATGGCTGTTAGGTCTGGTGTCTGTATGGAAGGTGGAAGGTTAGAGTCCGTTCTACGTGACTGTCCATGTTGATGCCTCCTCTCCTGGCGATCTGCCAATCGTGCGTCTTGAGGTTCGACATCATTAGCGTTTTGATGGTCTGGGCCTCCAGCCTCCATCTGTACTCCAGTTCCTAAGTTTCTAGCTCCGACTTGGTCACGGTTTCCAGCTGTTTGAACAGCAGCACCCGTCCGTGCAGCTTCAGTCTTACGGCGTCTGCGCCTGGGAGGTTCATCAGAGGAAGTTGAGCTGTCGGATGAGGAATAGGGAGCGGGATTGCCCCCGGCATTCTGTTGCTGCTGTTGAGTGAGTTGTGCCATCAGGTTGGCGTTAGCTTGCATCTGCTCTCCTAGTTGTCTCCTGCTTTCCCTGAGTTCTCTCATCAAGTCGTTGAACTCTATTCTGGTGACAACTGGAGTTTGGTCCTGGGTGGCAATTCCTACACCCGGAATCGCTGGTTGATTGCTAGGTCCTGCTTGTTGTACGCTAGCAGTTTCATAGGCATCCGCATTATGAGAAGCTGACCTGGTACGTGGTCTCGCCATTGTAGAGTTATTGGTTGGAACTCTGAGTAGAATCAACGGATGTCCTATCAATGAGTCGGATCTTCTTTGGGGGATTTGTTCAATCCAGTAGCTTCAAAGCAGATCCTTGAGGTTTGAGAATTCAATTCTCAGTGAAAGCACCAAAGTGTTAGCACCAAAAATGGTCACTAACCTCGTAGAGAAAGATTGTGTAGAGATGTAAGCGATGAATATCAGTTAAACAAGGAAGACAATGCTAATTTAAATGCAAAAAGTAAGAACACCAGATTTATAGTGGTTCAGCGTAATTTCCTACGTCCACTTTGAGGTTAAACTTTATTGATCTTCTTAATGATTGATTACAAATACAATTTTGTAGATCAAATTCTTGAATGAAGTTGTTAAGTGAAGAAGATGAGTCTGAAAAATGGCAGAGTCTCCCCAGTGTTCTCCCAAAAAGGTCCCTTTTCACTGTGACCCTGCCCCTCTATTTATAGACAAAGATGGGCTGGACTTCCCAAGTGGGCTCGGTAGCCGAACACTCTAGCCCAAGTATAGTGGTCGCTGTATGCCGAACCAAGTAGGCCGAACACAATGATGCCGAACCACCCTTTCTATGCCGAACGGTATGTTTGATGTGTGGGAAGTGTGGAATGGTTGTTAGTCGAAGCCGAACGTGCCTCTGTCCGAACGAAGCTTTTGACCGAACAATGCTCTCTGGCCAAACGATTCATTCTGGCCGAACAATCCCTCTGGCCGAACGATCCTCCTTGGCCTAACGTGCCTTCTGGCCGATTGATGCTTTCTGGCCGAACGATCCCTTTGGCCGAACGATACTGCCATGTCGAGTAGTCATATACGCCGAACGCCTTCTAATGCCGAGTACTCCTAGATGCCGAGTGCTACGCCGAGTACTCCTAGATGCCGAGTGCTTCTGGATGCCGAGTGCTACTAGATGCCGAGTACTACTAGATGCCGAGTACTCCTGGATGCCGAATGCTACTAGATGCCGAGTACTCCTGTTGCCGAGTTCCACTGGATGCCGAGTTCCACTGGATGCTGAGTACTACTTGTGCCGAGTTATCGTAGTATGCCGAGCACTAGTTGCCTGGTCAAATCTCCAGGAAACAGTATGATACAGAACAAATTTGAAATATATCATTATTGAAAAAAGGGCCCTCGAGTCCAAAATGCTCCATTGCTACCTGACTACTTGGCTGCCCGAGAAAATAGGGCACCCAGAGTATAAGAGGGGTTACCTCCTACACCACCAAACAGATGTAAGTTTGTAGAGATCAATGCACTGTGATCTTAGAAATGCAATGTCAGACATTCATCCATACAAGTTGTCCGGGAACAGGACAAACCAAAGGCACTCTCCTACCACATCTGATGTAGGCCAAGCTATAATTGCCCAAGGCATAAGTCGTGACCGACTTATCAATGCTAAGGACATAAGTCGTGATCGACTCAAGGAAGGCAAAGAAATAAGTCGAGTAAGTAGTGAGGAAGGTGAAGGCATAAGTCGTAAACGACTTAAGGAAGGGGGTATAAGTCGTGACCGACTTAAGGAAAGAGCTACGAGCTATCAACGACTCAAGGGACGTGCTGGGTTACGACCTAAGACCACGGGAAGAACATCACCAATTGGAAAATGCGAAGGTTTAAGTCGTTGCCGAGTTAACAACTTAGTTTTGGTGAGTGTACGACTTAACAAGGCAGGGAATAAGTCGTTGCCGAGTTACGACTTAGTTAAGTCTCGTGAACGACCTAACGAGTCAGGAGTTAAGTCGCTGAAGACTGAAGCGTGGGATCTTCCTCCGAGTTAATCTCTACCGTTGTTCTTTAGGTCGCTGATATGAGATGCGCCTATTCTTAAGTCGCTGAAGCACACTGCCGTTGATCCTTCTACGATTTAATCTCTACCGTTGTTCTTTAGGTCGCTGATGTGGGATGCGCATGTTCTTAAGTCGCTAAAGCCTGTTGCCGTAGATTCTTATGCGAGTTAATCTACACCGTGGATTCTTAAGTCGAAGGAAGTGGCTGTTGTGTTGGTTGTTAAGTCGCATCTGTTATAAGTCGTTTGTAATTTTGTTTTTAAGTCATATGATTGTGTTGTAATCTGATAAGTCGTAAACGACTTAAGATGAGTCGTCTGTTATGAGTCGTTTACTTTTGAGTCGTGTTGCAGGTTGATAAGTCGTTAAAGGCTAGTATTGTAACTGTTTGTCTTAAGTCTTGAGTCGTGAGCTATGAGTCGGAAATGACTTAGGAGTTAGAGAAATTTCTGTTGTAAAATTGTTCGCCTATAAATAGGTCGTGAGTCTCATTTGTAAAGGTTGTTGAATATTGAATAAAATTCTCTTTTGATTGCTTTGTGCTTTCATTCCAAATTGGTAGTTGAGTGTAATCTCCTATCTCCTCTTTCGGATAATCGAGTGCGCTCGATTCAACGATTGTAGAAGCCGATTCGCGGAATCAAGTGCGCTTGATCAACGCTTGAAGAATTGAAGATCTTTGAACCCGGTATCGTGCGCGATCAACGAGTTCGAGATAGCTAGAGTTTGGTATCTTCGGATCAACGAATTCGGGCATTTCAGCATCTTCTAATCCACTGATTGCTACATTCACCGTTTTACATCGTTTTGATTAATCCGCTGCGTCAGTTTTGGTATCGGAGCTTGTTCTAGCCAATCATAGCTAGATCGAGACTTGGAGCCTATTCATTTAGAAGTTGAAGAGATTTGCCGAGATTGAAGGTTGCTTATCACGGCCGAGAGTAAGAGGGTTTGGTTCAAAGATTGTTTGATCGAATTTGAATTGGAGACCGAAGCTTTGTCCATCGTGTTCATCGCGATTTGCTACAAAGTGGAAGTTTTCGATCCGTTTCATTTTGGATCAAAGTCCGAAAAGTGTTTGAAATTTGAAGTGTTGAAGAGTTTGTGAAGTTTTCAAGTATGCCGCCAAGGAGAGCTAATCATCACCAAAACGTAGAAGCTTTGTATCGAAGAGAAGAAGCTGATGAGATGGAGCAAAGAATCAATGAAAACTTTAGTGAAAAGCTTAACGAAGGAATTGGCCGGTTAGAGAAGCTTATGACGGAGATGAACCAAAATCGGAGAAGGGTTTCACCAGAATCTAACCATGGGGGTAGTAGAGTCTCGCCACATTCCAATCGAGACAGAAGTGTTGAAAATGATCAAGGACGTGGGAGGAACGTGAATGATCGTGAACGGAGGAATGTAGATAGAAGGGATGATGGTGGTAGACGAGAAGGTAGTAGAGATGTGGGTGGACGAGATAGACAACGATATACATCTGATTTTGAAGAGGAGTATGATGGTGGTAGTGTTCAAGGACGAGGACAAGGAAGAAACTATTCTGAGTATGATCACAAATGGGAGTCGGGGATGAAGACTGAAATTCCTGAATTCAAAGGTGGTATGCAAGCAGAGGAGTTTCTAGATTGGGTAGCTAATGTTGAGGAGATTTTTGACTTCAAAGAAGTTCCAGAACATCGTAGAGTGAAGTTGGTTGCTACAAGGTTGAGGGGTAGAGCTTTGGCATGGTGACAGCAAACCAAGCTTACACGTGAACGAATGGGGAAGTCAAAAGTTGAATCTTGGGAGAAGATGAAGAAATTGATGAAAGCAACGTTCTTACCTTACAATTATCAATCTTTGATGTATCAACGTCTGCAAAACTTGAGACAAGGGACGAAATCTGTGAATGACTATGCTGATGAATTCTATCAACTTATTGCAAGGAATGATATTATGGAAACAGAGGAGCAGCTGACATCTAGATTCATTGGGGGATTGCGAATGCAGATTCAGGACATGGTTAATATGTTCGATCCAAGATCTGTGGCAGAAGCACATCAAAAGGCGTTGGCTTGGGAGAAACAGGGTAGACGAGGAAGTGGTGTGTTTACTAATTCTAACAATCAAGCGAAGGGTGTTGGTGGAAGTTCTAATGTTTCTAAACCTATCAGTAGACCAGTGGTGAAAGAGGCTGAGAAAACAAGGGTTAACAATGGTTTCAAATGTTACAATTGTCAGGAATTGGGTCATAAAAGCAGTGAGTGTCCAAAGCCAAAGAAGAGAACCATGATTGTAGAAGTTGAGGATGAGGATGGTGATGGGGATTGTTCTTGTCACATACCGAAATTTTCGACTTTCGAAAATTCGACATCGATACTCACTTTAACGACTGCCGAGAAATCGAGTGCCGGAAACTCCAATAGTGAGGGTTTTAAATAGAAGAAAGAGGTAGAAGAGGAAGAAAATAGAAGAAAAGAAGAGAAAAAGAAAAGAAGAACAACACATCAGAACAGCAACAGAAAACAATATCAGAATCTCACATATCGCAGCGGAACAATATATAATAAATAAACACTAGTCTTTTAAAACAAAGAGCTATATCAGTTTATACATACATCAATCATCAGAGTCATATACAACAATGGACAGTTATATAACTTGTCCTCATACAGAATACACAGCGGAATAAATAATATCAGATACAAAGGCTACGTGTCGCCATCCAGCTTATCTCCAAAGCTCCAGAATATCCAGAATATCCTGATAATCTAACTCTAGACTGCCCGTGTGGAAATTTGTGGGCACCCAGAGTTTAGAAGGGAACAATAAACTCCGAGTCAGTCATGGTGACTGGTGTGAGATCGTAAAACAGTTATTTTATCTTTAAAATAAATAGCAGAGAATTTTAATGTCAATTCGCAATGCTTTTGGAAAATGAAACTACCATAAGACCTCCCGCCACACACACAATGCAAACGCAGACTTGGAGGAGATTTCTTCTTATGATAGTCAAAGATGCTTACTACGCAAAAATCAAATTCTTTTTGATATTATTATTAGTGCATAGTGTAGAAAACATTTCGAAAGTAGAATATAAATCTTAGCCAGCATAGATACCATTATAGTATGCTTGCTATAGCTACCATATTAAATGGCAGGTTCTACAACTAAAACCGTACAAGGCTCGTATTGTTTCTTTGGATTTCCAACAAATGGTCAGGCTAAGGAACTTCCTATCCACGATGGGTACGTCCCTGGAATAGACGACCCGAGAACCTAACCGGATCTCTGCCAACACAAGGCCGGGTTACCTCTGCAAAAATAGGTAACTACTGACACGCGTATGCCATCCCCCGATCGTCACCGATCTTCCCGAGGATTCCCGATTCGCAACAAACCACATAGAAATAAAATAATGCAGTAACCACAGAGGTTAAGTATCTGGGCTCCATACCATGATACCACCTTTATCCAGAAGGAATGACATACACTAAGGGGCGCTACTCCCTAGAACCTTGCTGCATTCGTCTTGTTTCGACCATTTCCGGGGTGTGAGGCTCGACGAAGTCTCGTCCACAAAGCTACGCTTTCTACAAAAAGCCCTGCTTCGGGTCAAACAAAATGATCAACCTATGATCACAAAGATATAAGATCAAACAAATGATCATATCACAAATGATCAAACACTGATCATTTCACAGCAACACTCAGTATGCCACGTTACCAAATTGGGATATATCGCTGATAAATTTCAACTACATAACCTCTGAGCTCGTACGTCTCAGAGAAGGGTGTTAAGCTAAGAGAATAAATTCTCCGCCACCAACAGAAATGTATTTGAAAGAAATCAGCTTTATATCTCAAATTGTAACGTCAGACACACAATCCATACAAGTCTGTTCCGGGATCGAACAGAACCGAAGGCACTTCTCACGAAGCCCTTGCATTTCCGGATAATTTTCAATCACGTCAGGACTTCCCGTCACTAAGGGTGATAAAACCTCTAAATCGAAGATCAGTCGATGTAGAGTAACTCGACGGTAATCCTTCCGTTTTCAAAAATATCCGGTCTTCAACACCGGTCTTCAATTGCGATTCATAACGACGTATCACATATTCGGAATGGGTTATACGACCCCATGGTCCCTTCCCGGCTAACCCGAATAGTGAGCGATTTTTCAAAAATAAGTGTGGCATTCAAATTCATCCAATTCACAACAAATACCTATCTAAAGGTAATTATTGATAGTCGGTTATTTAACTATCAATAAAGGTGCGCAACATCATCAGATTCCAAATAATTTTCCCAAATTATTTATTCTTCAAAAAATATCTTACTAGATATAAAATTTCCACACTTAACCATTTGAAAACAATTTCAAATCAAATTTTCACACTTCAAAAATAAATCAATATTTATTTTTAAACAACTTCGCTTTCTTTTATAAATTCCGTATTGAATTTATACTTTCGAATATCTACTGATATTCGATTTTTCAAATCGTTTTCAATATTCAATTTCAATTTATCTTTAAGAAGATAAATTCTCAAAACATTTCATTTCATTTTGGAAAACATTTCCATACTTATTTAAAAATAAGTCAGCAATTCACAATCCATTTATTTTCAACACTTGGAAAATATTCGATATACTTAAATCAAATTAAGTATATATATATTTCATTCTTTTAAGGAAATCATTTACTTTGACGACATTTGTTTGAGTCAAAACGAATGTTACGTAAAACATCGTTACGACGACTCAAAACCACTAGTATAGGGATTTGAAAATTAAGATAGATATTTATAAATCCCAATACTACATAAAAACATTTCCTTTCGGACATCATTTACTATAACAATAGTGTTATAGTTCACCATTTCCTTATATTTCTCGAAAACGTCTATTTCAACAATAAATGTTGAAATCTATGCTTTCGATTCATAACACATTTTAAAACATCGTTAAAAACAATTTAACTTCATTTTTAAAATATTACTTCTTCAAAAATGAATCCATTTCACTTAACAATATATTCACTGTCCAAAATCGTGAATAAAATTTACTCAACCCCATTTCAATCATTCCTACACATTTTTATTTCAATAAAAATTCGCTATTCAAAATCGTGAATATATCTTCTAAAATAATCTTCTATTAAATTTATCACATTCAATCTATTTTCGAATTTATAAGCACGTTTATAAATTCTATTTCTCTTTTTAATAACAACTTCGTCTTATAAACCTTCTTTTATCAACTTCTATATTTAACTTATCAAAATAAGTGACTTTGGGTTTATAAACAACTTTTATAAATTTTAATTCTATTTATAAAAGCTTCAATACCAAATCAATTTCAATATTGATTTCTAATTTTATTTTCAACGTTTGAATAAAATTTCCATATTGATTTCTCAAAAACTCATTTCTAAATATTAAATCAATTACAGATTGATTTCTAATTTTATTTATCTCTACTAAAATAAATTCCTTTATCTTTTTTTTTCCAAACTATTTAGAAATCCAATTTTAATTAAATTCTTCAATTTAAAAATCACTATTATACGAAATTCATTTATTTAACATCTTCGCTTTATTCTGGAATTTATTCAATACGATTATAAAAATTTACTTTTTATACTTTAAAAATTCCTTTCTTCAAAATTTCTTCAATTTCAAAAATTGATTCACTTAGAAATTTTCTACTTGAATTTCAAAAATTCAATTTCATTTATCTTTGGAATCCAATGATGTCAAAACATCCATTCAGCTAAATTTTAGCTTTCAAACAATTTCCAGATATCAATATGATTAATGGCATCACTATAATCATTCACAGATTCATATCACAATAGAAATGAATTAAATAAATGTGAGGGGTCCAGTTGGATCCCTCCAACCTGTTTCCCTGCATCCAAAGATGTTAGCACAATACCAATTCCGCTCCAGTACGGAATTATCGCGGTATATAGGTTTTTATAAATCCGCTTACTAACGGCGCAATAGGGTCTCATCCGCTATACGAGGCGGGAAATCAATCAATCCAATATATACATATGCCAATATGTATATACTGCTATATATATAGATATATCCTATCATATCTAATAGCACATCAACATAGCAATCATATCAAACAATCAATAACTGCAATCAATTCTTGAGTGAGAAAAATCTCACCTTAGCTTTTTAAATTTGAAATCCAATCCAATCCTTCTTTGTCTTCACAGTATTAAACCTTGTATAGACAATAGATGATTTTATTACTATTCGAAATAAATCGAACAACCAATTTCTGTTTTGATAATTTAAATTAACAAATTTCTCTTTTAATAATTTTATTTAATGCCAAAAATAAAATGAACCATTTATATTTTAAATTTTAAACTAAATTTCTATTGGATAATCCAAATTATCATTTATAAATTTCTATTTTCTAAATCTTATACATATATATTAACTTCTGTTTTACAGTTTATATTGATTTATATACTTTTATTGTATACATATCCCCATATATACATATATATAGATATATAAATTTAAATCAAGGAAATATCTTACTGTAAAATTAAATACAGAGTTATATATAAAATTTTCCTTTATATATAAACAAAATTTCCATTTAAACATGAATATATAAAAACAGTACATAACTTCATTTAAATTACAAAATCATTTTGCCTTACAGTAAACATATATATTATTTCCATACTGTTGACTACATTTTTTTATAAATACAAGACAGAAATTCCATTTTGCTGTTATTATTTATTTTCCTTTTTCAACTTATATAAATAAGTATAAATAAATTAAATAGAGAAAATACCTTACTGTAAACACCCAGACTATTGTTCGACAATCCCAGTGAACATCTCGACCTCGCGACCCCCACCTTGCTCGACTTCGACCACGCCTCGAGCCACTGTACCACCCAGCTTCGAACCTTAGTCGACCCCGACTTCTGGCCTCATCGACATCGTGAAACCCTTGCTCGAACGTGCTGTCGTACGCACGTGACCACTGAAACCAATCGCCTCGAAGCTGTCGACTTCGCCTGCCGCCGTCGCGACTTGCCTCGTCTTCTACGATGCCGGCTGATAACCCCCTTCGAGCTCCCCTCTTGTCGCCGCCCCCCATTCGCACTCGACTGACCCCATAACGTCGCCTGCCTCCAATCGCCACTTCCAAGGCGACGCATACCCATGCTCGCGACCCATCGAAGCCCTAGACGTCGCGAGCTTCACGCCGCCATCATCGCGTGTACGCGCGTACGCGCCTCTCTATCGGCGAGTCGATTTATGCTTTGAAAATTTGAATTCGAATGAGGCATCATTTATTTAATTCAATTTGGCCAGAGAAAATTTTGAAGAGGGAGGAATGCAGTATTGAAATGAGGAAGAAAGGGGAACGAATTTTTATCTTCTTCGTTTCTGCCTTTTGAACGAACTTGCGTGATGATTTTTAAAAAGGGTGGAGGGGGACAGGAGAACATGGGTTGCACGATCTCGTTCCTTGATTTCTGGCGTGGGTAAAGGCGTAAACACAGGGAAGACGATGTGTTGGGATTTGACCAACTTTTAAATTTAAATTCGAATAAATTTCAACGCGTTTATCTATCGTGTGCTCACCTAACACTTCCAAAAATTACGAAAATTGAAATCCGGCAATAATACAACATTCCGGACCCAATGGAACTGGTTTCGTCGAATTCCGAGACTGCGCCTCGGACGGCTATATTTTTAAATATCGATACGAACGATAGAATTTTAAAACTGAACAAAACGGTTTGAATTTAAATTCTGAAGCTTCCGTTATCTTCAGTATCATCAAAATAAAATTTTAAAAGCTTTCGAAATATTTTTAAATCGGCCTAAATTTGAAGATTCAAATTTTTATTCAACTTCCAATCGATTAAATTTTATAATTTAATCGTCAGTTTCAAAGTTACATTCGGGATACAAATTAAATCATCGTTCAAATATTTAAAATTAATTAAATATTCTCAATTTAATTCGTTCAAAATTCAGGGTCGTTACAGACTTCCCCCCTTAAAAGAATTTCGTCCTCGAAATTACAAGTTAGGAAAAATGGTCCTTAACTCGTCTATCATTTTTCACAATCCAACAGTTTTATCAAATTTTCAAAACAAATCTTTCTACTAAAGATTCGTTATCAATTCAACTAAATTTCTAACTTCAATCATATGTTTCAAACATCATTGTTTACTTCAAAATTCAAATTCGAGTTTAAATTCAAATTTTAAACTTTCAAAATTTCTCAAAAATTTTCTAACGCCCTAAATTTTCGAAAAATTTCGCCAGCGTCTCCTTTGCGCGGCTAATACGGCACGACTACAAAACGTCCCTACGGACTCTCAGATTTCAAAAAGAAAAAGAAAAAGCCAAGCGGCTAGAGAGAAATCATCAAAAACTCATATTAAAACTCAAATACATACCTTTTTCGAGCAATTCAAATTATCTTTGAAATCCAAAATTCCAATTCCTTTATAACACCTGTATGTCCTACTAGCCATAATATCTAGTTACACATTCAAACTATTTTGCAAATTCGCTTACAAAATTTTCAGTATATGCTTATATATTTACGGTTGAAGTTACATTCGTTTTTAAACAAAATGAATTCATATCCATTCTAGTTTATACCCAATTCAAATTGATACAAATTCAATTTATTTTAATTCTACTTCATTTGCAATTGATTCCATTCCATTTAATTTGCATTTCATATTTTCATTCGGTTTATTCTATTAACCAAACAACTTTCATTCATAATTGCTCTTTTAGCTTAGTTTCAATTACTAACTCATTACAAATTCCAATTCACTTACAATTTCAAATTTGTCTTCAATTTCATTTACAATTGCAAATTATCCATTCATCCACTAATTCATTCATTTTCAATTTGAATCTCATTTCTATCAAATTACCAAATATTCTATAAGTTATTAACTTATTTACATTCCATTATGAATTTTATCTTTTATTCATCTTTCATTTATAATTATTCAATTCAATTCATTTCTTACAAATTTGAAACGAATTTCAATTTTCAATCTCATTTTATTTAATTGATTCACTTGCAAATTTATTCGTTCATTCACAATTTTCATTTATTTTCATAATTCAGTACTCAATTCCAGAGTCTTTTCAACCTTTTCAAAACCATTTTGAAAACAATTCAAATTATCCTTTGAATTTCCAAAACAAAACCCAAATTTTTCAAACAACTTCTATTTAAAACAATTTGGCAGCAATCCCTCTTTTGGAAACCCGAAAATGAACACCAACGATGCCGCGGTCATCATCGAAGTTATTTTCCAGCGACCGAAAAGAGTTTAGAGCTTTTATCTCTCTAAAATACTTTTCAAACCTTTGAAATTTATTTTCAAATCAAAAAGAATTTAAACTTTCCAAATCTCCAAAATTTCAAATCCTTTTCAACACATTTCCAAAAACTTCTCTGGAATTCCGTTTTAAATTACAATTCACATTTATAATTTATATTCTCAAATTCTACTTGTATATGAATTCATTTCTTAAATTTGGAGTTACGATTTCAATTTCTTATTCAATTTCATATAATGATGATAACATTTCAATATTATCACTTCCTAACAACCATGCAACCATATACTGTAATAATTTACAAAAAATCATTCTTTTATATACAAAAATAGTTTTGGGTAAAATTATTTCATTTACCCTATTTAAAACAATACTGTGCCGAATTGTTCTATTCAAGTGTTTAGAAACCCCTTCAATACAGTTTTGCAAGACTGTGCCGACGAAGGTTCATATACCACTCAATAAACCAATCATCACAATACAAAACAATTTTTATATTCAATAACAAATACGCGCTCATATCTATTATTACCCTCAAACTCATTCTAGAGTACTACTGACTCTATCTCTAATGAGTAACACCCAACAGAGCAGGGTTGTCGCTTAACCATATGCTCTGATACCACTTTGTCACATACCGAAATTTTCGACTTTCGAAAATTCGACATCGATACTCACTTTAACGACTGCCGAGAAATCGAGTGCCGGAAACTCCAATAGTGAGGGTTTTAAATAGAAGAAAGAGGTAGAAGAGGAAGAAAATAGAAGAAAAGAAGAGAAAAAGAAAAGAAGAACAACACATCAGAACAGCAACAGAAAACAATATCAGAATCTCACATATCGCAGCGGAACAATATATAATAAATAAACACTAGTCTTTTAAAACAAAGAGCTATATCAGTTTATACATACATCAATCATCAGAGTCATATACAACAATGGACAGTTATATAACTTGTCCTCATATAGAATACACAGCGGAATAAATAATATCAGATACAAAGGCTACGTCTCGCCATCCAGCTTATCTCCAAAGCTCCAGAATATCCAGAATATCCTGATAATCTAACTCTAGACTGCCCGTGTGGAAATTTGTGGGCACCCAGAGTTTAGAAGGGAACAATAAACTCCGAGTCAGTCATGGTGACTGGTGTGAGATCGTAAAACAGTTATTTTATCTTTAAAATAAATAGCAGAGAATTTTAATGTCAATTCGCAATGCTTTTGGAAAATGAAACTACCATAAGACCTCCCGCCACACACACAATGCAAACGCAGACTTGGAGGAGATTTCTTCTTATGATAGTCAAAGATGCTTACTACGCAAAAATCAAATTCTTTTTGATATTATTATTAGTGCATAGTGTAGAAAACATTTCGAAAGTAGAATATAAATCTTAGCCAGCATAGGTACCATTATAGTATGCTTGCTATAGCTACCATATTAAATGGCAGGTTCTACAACTAAAACCGTACAAGGCTCGTATTGTTTCTTTGGATTTCCAACAAATGGTCAGGCTAAGGAACTTCCTATCCACGATGGGTACGTCCCTGGAATAGACGACCCGAGAACCTAACCGGATCTCTGCCAACACAAGGCCGGGTTACCTCTGCAAAAATAGGTAACTACTGACACGCGTATGCCATCCCCCGATCGTCACCGATCTTCCCGAGGATCCCCGATTCGCAACAAACCACATAGAAAAAAAATAATGCAGTAACCACAGAGGTTAAGTATCTAGGCTCCATACCATGATACCACCTTTATCCAGAAGGAATGACATACACTAAGGGGCGCTACTCCCTAGAACCTTGCTGCATTCGTCCTGTTTCGACCATTTCCGGGGTGTGAGGCTCGACAAAGTCTCGTCCACAAAGCTACGCTTTCTACAAAAAGCCCTGCTTCGGGTCAAACAAAATGATCAACCTATGATCACAAAGATATAAGATCAAACAAATGATCATATCACAAATGATCAAACACTGATCATTTCACAGCAACACTCAGTATGCCACGTTACCAAATTGGGATATATCGCTGATAAATTTCAACTACATAACCTCTGAGCTCGTACGTCTCAGAGAAGGGTGTTAAGCTAAGAGAATAAATTCTCCGCCACCAACAGAAATGTATTTGAAAGAAATCAGCTTTATATCTCAAATTGTAACGTCAGACACACAATCCATACAAGTCTGTTCCGGGATCGAACAGAACCGAAGGCACTTCTCACGAAGCCCTTGCATTTCCGGATAATTTTCAATCACGTCAGGACTTCCCGTCACTAAGGGTGATAAAACCTCTAAATCGAAGATCAGTCGATGTAGAGTAACTCGACGGTAATCCTTCCGTTTTCAAAAATATCCGGTCTTCAACATCGGTCTTCAATTGCGATTCATAACGACGTATCACATATTCGGAATGGGTTATACGACCCCATGGTCCCTTCCCGGCTAACCCGAATAGTGAGCGATTTTTCAAAAATAAGTGTGGCATTCAAATTCATCCAATTCACAACAAATACCTATCTAAAGGTAATTATTGATAGTCGGTTATTTAACTATCAATAAAGGTGCGCAACATCATCAGATTCCAAATAATTTTCCCAAATTATTTATTCTTCAAAAAATATCTTACTAGATATAAAATTTCCACACTTAACCATTTGAAAACAATTTCAAATCAAATTTCCACACTTCAAAAATAAATCAATATTTATTTTTAAACAACTTCGCTTTCTTTTATAAATTCCGTATTGAATTTATACTTTCGAATATCTACTGATATTCGATTTTTCAAATCGTTTTCAATATTCAATTTCAATTTATCTTTAAGAAGATAAATTCTCAAAACATTTCATTTCATTTTGGAAAACATTTCCATACTTATTTAAAAATAAGTCAGCAATTCACAATCCATTTATTTTCAACACTTGGAAAATATTCGATATACTTAAATCAAATTAAGTATATATATATATTTCATTCTTTTAAGGAAATCATTTACTTTGACGACATTTGTTTGAGTCAAAACGAATGTTACGTAAAACATCGTTACGACGACTCAAAACCACTAGTATAGGGATTTGAAAATTAAGATAGATATTTATAAATCCCAATACTACATAAAAACATTTCCTTTCGGACATCATTTACTATAACAATAGTGTTATAGTTCACCATTTCCTTATATTTCTCGAAAACGTCTATTTCAACAATAAATGTTGAAATCTATGCTTTCGATTCATAACACATTTTAAAACATCGTTAAAAACAATTTAACTTCATTTTTAAAATATTACTTCTTCAAAAATGAATCCATTTCACTTAACAATATATTCACTGTCCAAAATCGTGAATAAAATTTACTCAACCCCATTTCAATCATTCCTACACATTTTTATTTCAATAAAAATTCGCTATTCAAAATCGTGAATATATCTTCTAAAATAATCTTCTATTAAATTTATCACATTCAATCTATTTTCGAATTTATAAGCACGTTTATAAATTCTATTTCTCTTTTTAATAACAACTTCGTCTTATAAACCTTCTTTTATCAACTTCTATATTTAACTTATCAAAATAAGTGACTTTGGGTTTATAAACAACTTTTATAAATTTTAATTCTATTTATAAAAGCTTCAATACCAAATCAATTTCAATATTGATTTCTAATTTTATTTTCAACGTTTGAATAAAATTTCCATATTGATTTCTCAAAAACTCATTTCTAAATATTAAATCAATTACAGATTGATTTCTAATTTTATTTATCTCTACTAAAATAAATTCCTTTATCTTTTTTTTTCCAAACTATTTAGAAATCCAATTTTAATTAAATTCTTCAATTTAAAAATCACTATTATACGAAATTCATTTATTTAACATCTTCGCTTTATTCTGGAATTTATTCAATACGATTATAAAAATTTACTTTTTATACTTTAAAAATTCCTTTCTTCAAAATTTCTTCAATTTCAAAAATTGATTCACTTAGAAATTTTCTACTTGAATTTCAAAAATTCAATTTCGTTTATCTTTGGAATCCAATGATGTCAAAACATCCATTCAGCTAAATTTTAGCTTTCAAACAATTTCCAGATATCAATATGATTAATGGCATCACTATAATCATTCACAGATTCATATCACAATAGAAATGAATTAAATAAATGTGAGGGGTCCAGTTGGATCCCTCCAACTTGTTTCCCTGCATCCAAAGATGTTAGCACAATACCAATTCCGCTCCAGTACGGAATTATCGCGGTATATAGGTTTTTATAAATCCGCTTACTAACGGCGCAATAGGGTCTCATCCGCTATACGAGGCGGGAAATCAATCAATCCAATATATACATATGCCAATATGTATATACTGCTATATATATAGATATATCCTATCATATCTAATAGCACATCAACATAGCAATCATATCAAACAATCAATAACTGCAATCAATTCTTGAGTGAGAAAAATCTCACCTTAGCTTTTTAAATTTGAAATCCAATCCAATCCTTCTTTGTCTTCACAGTATTAAACCTTGTATAGACAATAGATGATTTTATTACTATTCGAAATAAATCGAACAACCAATTTCTGTTTTGATAATTTAAATTAACAAATTTCTCTTTTAATAATTTTATTTAATGCCAAAAATAAAATGAACCATTTATATTTTAAATTTTAAACTAAATTTCTATTGGATAATCCAAATTATCATTTATAAATTTCTATTTTCTAAATCTTATACATATATATTAACTTCTGTTTTACAGTTTATATTGATTTATATACTTTTATTGTATACATATCCCCATATATACATATATATAGATATATAAATTTAAATCAAGGAAATATCTTACTGTAAAATTAAATACAGAGTTATATATAAAATTTTCCTTTATATATAAACAAAATTTCCATTTAAACATGAATATATAAAAACAGTACATAACTTCATTTAAATTACAAAATCATTTTGCCTTACAGTAAACATATATATTATTTCCATACTGTTGACTACATTTTTTTATAAATACAAGACAGAAATTCCATTTTGCTGTTATTATTTATTTTCCTTTTTCAACTTATATAAATAAGTATAAATAAATTAAATAGAGAAAATACCTTACTGTAAACACCCAGACTATTGTTCGACAATCCCAGTGAACATCTCGACCTCGCGACCCCCACCTTGCTCGACTTCGACCACGCCTCGAGCCACTGTACCACCCAGCTTCGAACCTTAGTCGACCCCGACTTCTGGCCTCATCGACATCGTGAAACCCTTGCTCGAACGTGCTGTCGTACGCACGTGACCACTGAAACCAATCGCCTCGAAGCTGTCGACTTCGCCTGCCGCCGTCGCGACTTGCCTCGTCTTCAACGATGCCGGCTGCTAACCCCCTTCGAGCTCCCCTCTTGTCGCCGCCCCCCATTCGCACTCGACTGACCCCATAACGTCGCCTGCCTCCAATCGCCACTTCCAAGGCGACGCATACCCATGCTCGCGACCCATCGAAGCCCTAGACGTCGCGAGCTTCACGCCGCCATCATCGCGTGTACGCGCGTACGCGCCTCTCTATCGGCGAGTCGATTTATGCTTTGAAAATTTGAATTCGAATGAGGCATCATTTATTTAATTCAATTTGGCCAGAGAAAATTTTGAAGAGGGAGGAATGCAGTATTGAAATGAGGAAGAAAGGGGAACGAATTTTTATCTTCTTCGTTTCTGCCTTTTGAACGAACTTGCGTGATGATTTTTAAAAAGGGTGGAGGGGGACAGGAGAACATGGGTTGCACGATCTCGTTCCTTGATTTCTGGCGTGGGTAAAGGCGTAAACACAGGGAAGACGATGTGTTGGGATTTGACCAACTTTTAAATTTAAATTCGAATAAATTTCAACGCGTTTATCTATCGTGTGCTCACCTAACACTTCCAAAAATTACGAAAATTGAAATCCGGCAATAATACAACATTCCGGACCCAATGGAACTGGTTTCGTCGAATTCCGAGACTGCGCCTCAGACGGCTATATTTTTAAATATCGATACGAACGATAGAATTTTAAAACTGAACAAAACGGTTTGAATTTAAATTCTAAAGCTTCCGTTATCTTCAGTATCATCAAAATAAAATTTTAAAAGCTTTCGAAATATTTTTAAATCGGCCTAAATTTGAAGATTCAAATTTTTATTCAACTTCCAATCGATTAAATTTTATAATTTAATCGTCAGTTTCAAAGTTACATTCGGGATACAAATTAAATCATCGTTCAAATATTTAAAATTAATTAAATATTCTCAATTTAATTCATTCAAAATTCAGGGTCGTTACAGTTCTAGTCCAGTTGAGGAGGATGAGCAGGATATTGCGTCAGGAGATGAAAGTTGTAATCTAATGCTGAGAAGATCGTGTTTAACACCGAAGCAGGAGGAAGCTAGTTGGTTGAGAAGTAATATTTTTCAGTCAACATGTACTATTCTAGGGAAGGTGTGTAAGTTTGTGATCGACGCAGGAAGCTGTGACAATATTGTTTCAACCGAAGCTGTGACAAAGTTGAAATTGAAGACAGAGAAACATCCGAATCCATACAAGTTAGCATGGTTGAGAAAAGGAGGAGAAGTGAAAGTGGATAGACGAGTTCGAGTTCCATTCTCTATTGGGAAGAAATACAAAGACGAGATCTGGTGTGATGTCGTAGAAATGGATGTTTGCCACTTATTATTGGGAAGACCATGGCAGTATGATCGAGCAGTACAACATGACGGTCGGACCAATAGCTACAGTTTTATGTTTGAAGGTACGAAAATTATCCTAGTTCCAAAGAAGAGACCACAAGGAGAAAGTAAGTCAGAAGAAATTGAAGAGCTCAAAACTTTGTTATCTTTGAAGGAGTTTGTGAAGGAAGTAGAGGAGGAACCTGAAGTGTTTTTGTTAATTGGGCGAGAGAGCAGTGAAGAGGTTGAAATTCCAGAAGAAGTTAAACCAGTTTTGAAAGAATTTGACGATGTATTTCCAGAGGAGTTACCAACGGAATTGCCACCATTGAGGGATATACAACATCAGATAGATCTTGTTCCAGGTGCTGTGTTGCCACACAGACCACATTATCGAATGAGTCCGAAGGAACATGAAGAGTTGCGGAGGCAGGTAGAGGAATTGCTTGAACAGGGGCGTGTGCAGGAGAGTTTAAGTCCTTGTGCTGTACCAGCATTATTGGTACCCAAAAAGGATGGAACGTGGAGGATGTGCACTGATAGTCGAGCATTGAATAAGATTACTGTGAGATATAGATTTCCAATGCCGAGGTTGGATGACTTGTTAGATCAAATAAGCGGAGCTACTATATTTTCGAAGATTGATTTGAAGAGCGGATATCATCAAATTCGTATCAGACCAGGAGATGAGTGGAAGACTGCTTTTAAAACCAGGGAGGGTCTATACGAGTGGTTGGTCATGCCGTTTGGCTTATCAAATGCACCAAGTACTTTCATGAGAGTGATGAATCAGATTTTTCGACCGTTCATTGGGAAATTTGTGGTGGTGTATTTTGATGATATTCTGATTTATAGTGGGAATCCAGAGGAACATCTGAATCATCTTAGAGAAGTGCTGATGGTACTAAGACAAGAACAATTTTATGCTGCAACGAAGAAATGCGTGTTCATGACGCATAGTGTTTTATTTCTGGGGTATGTTGTTTCAGAGAAAGGAATACAGGTTGACCAAAGTAAAGTTGAAGCAATTAGAGATTGGCCACAGCCCAAGACGATAACGGAAGTTCGTAGTTTTCACGGGTTGGCTTCATTCTATCGAAGGTTCATTCCACACTTTAGTAGTGTGATGGCACCTGTGACTGATTGTATGAAGGGTAAACAATTCGCATGGTCAGAGGAAGCAGGGAATGCTTTTGGGAAGATCAAGAAGTTGCTGACATCTGCACCAATTCTAGTGCTACCTGATTTTCAGTTGGTGTTTGAACTACATACTGATGTATCCAAGGTTGGGATTGGAGGGGTGTTGAGTCAGAAGGGACGTCCAATTGCATATTTCAGTGAGAAGTTGTCAGGAGCGAAGATGAGGTACAGTACGTATGATGTGGAATTCTATGCTGTTGTACAATCTATTAAACACTGGAGACATTATCTATTTCAGAAAGAGTTTGTTCTGTATACTGATCATGAAGCATTAAAGCATTTGCAAGGACAAGACAAAATTTCTGCGAGGCATGCATCGTGGATCGCATATCTTCAACAGTTCACTTTTGTTGTTAAACACAAGTCAGGGGTGACGAATCGAGTAGCTGATGCTTTGAGTCGGAGGAGTCATTTGTTGACTACACTAAAGGTTGAGGTGACAGGGTTTGAATTATTGCCAGAATTGTTTGAAGAAGATCCTTATTTTGCAAAGCTTGTTGAGAAAGTCAAAGATGGAAGTACTGATGAATTTGTGATGGCAGATGGTTTTCTGTTCAAGGGAACTCGATTATGTATACCAGATTGCAGTTTACGGTTGAAGATTGTGAAAGAATTGCACGACGAAGGTCATGTGGGTAGAGACCGTACACTACAATTGATTTCGCAATCTTACTTTTGGCCATCAATGAGGAAGGAAGTAGAGAGGTTTGTGGAGCGTTGTCATATTTGTCAGGTTTCGAAAGGAACTGCGACTAATGCTGGTTTATATATGCCGTTACCCGTGCCTGTAAAACCATGGGTGGATATCAGTATGGACTTTGTGTTGGGATTGCCAAGAACGCAGCGTGGTAATGATTCCATTTATGTGGTGGTTGACAGATTTTCGAAAATGGCACATTTTATTGCTTGTAAGAAGACGGCGGATGCTGTTCATGTTGCTCAGTTGTTTTTCAAAGAGATATATCGACTTCATGGGTTGCCAGAATCTATTGTGTCGGATAGAGATACTCGTTTTCTGAGTCATTTTTGGCTAAGTTTGTGGAAGATGGTAGGAACGAAGCTGAAGTTTAGTAGTGCTTATCATCCACAGACAGATGGACAGACTGAGGTGGTTAATCGATCATTGGGAAACTTGTTGAGGTGTCTTGTACAAGATAATCTGAAGAGTTGGGATGTGAAGTTATGCCAGGCAGAATTTGCTCATAATCATGCTGTGAATCGAAGTACTGGGTTCAGTCCATTTCAGATAGTATATTCAAGCTTACCCAAGGGACCGTTGGATCTAACGGTAGTGCCACAATCAAAGAAGACAGTTAAGAAAGCTGCTGATTTTGTTGAAGGGTTGTCGGAATGTCATAAAATCGTTCAGGAACGATTGGAGAAAGCAAATGAGAAGTATGAACAATCTGCAAATTTAAAACGAAGAAATGTTGAATTTCATGAAGGTGATTTGGTTTATGCAGTGTTAACAAAAGATCGTTTTCCGGTGGGAACGTACAATAAATTGAAAGCACGAAAAATTGGCCCGGTGGAAGTTGTGAAACGAATCAATGAAAATGCTTATAAACTGAAGCTGCCAGATGATGTGTATACGTCTGACGTGTTCAATGTTAAACATCTCGTACCATATCACGGGGATGAACGAACTGATGTTGAGGAAGATGCAAATTCGAGGACGAATTTCTTTCAACCTGGGGAGGATGATGTAGGCCAAGCTATAATTGCCCAAGGCATAAGTCGTGACCGACTTATCAATGCTAAGGACATAAGTCGTGATCGACTCAAGGAAGGCAAAGATATAAGTCGAGTAAGTAGTGAGGAAGGTGAAGGCATAAGTCGTAAACGACTTAAGGAAGGGGGTATAAGTCGTGACCGACTTAAGGAAAGAGCTACGAGCTATCAACGACTCAAGGGACGTGCTGGGTTACGACCTAAGACCACGGGAAGAACATCACCAATTGGAAAATGCGAAGGTTTAAGTCGTTGCCGAGTTAACAACTTAGTTTTGGTGAGTGTACGACTTAACAAGGCAGGGAATAAGTCGTTGCCGAGTTACGACTTAGTTAAGTCTCGTGAACGACCTAACGAGTCAGGAGTTAAGTCGCTGAAGACTGAAGCGTGGGATCTTCCTCCGAGTTAATCTCTACCGTTGTTCTTTAGGTCGCTGATATGAGATGCGCCTATTCTTAAGTCGCTGAAGCACACTGCCGTTGATCCTTCTACGATTTAATCTCTACCGTTGTTCTTTAGGTCGCTGATGTGGGATGCGCATGTTCTTAAGTCGCTAAAGCCTGTTGCCGTAGATTCTTATGCGAGTTAATCTACACCGTGGATTCTTAAGTCGAAGGAAGTGGCTGTTGTGTTGGTTGTTAAGTCGCATCTGTTATAAGTCGTTTGTAATTTTGTTTTTAAGTCGTATGATTGTGTTGTAATCTGATAAGTCGTAAACGACTTAAGATGAGTCGTCTGTTATGAGTCGTTTACTTTTGAGTCGTGTTGCAGGTTGATAAGTCGTTAAAGGCTAGTATTGTAACTGTTTGTCTTAAGTCTTGAGTCGTGAGCTATGAGTCGGAAACGACTTAGGAGTTAGAGAAATTTCTGTTGTAAAATTGTTCGCCTATAAATAGGTCGTGAGTCTCATTTGTAAAGGTTGTTGAATATTGAATAAAGTTCTCTTTTGATTGCTTTGTGCTTTCATTCCAAATTGATAGTTGAGTGTAATCTCCTATCTCCTCTTTCGGATAATCGAGTGCGCTCGATTCAACGATTGTAGAAGCCGATTCGCGGAATCAAGTGCGCTTGATCAACGCTTGAAGAATTGAAGATCTTTGAACCCGGTATCGTGCGCGATCAACGAGTTCGAGATAGCTAGAGTTCAGTATCTTCGGATCAACGAATTCGGGCATTTCAGCATCTTCTAATCCACCGATTGCTACATTCACCGTTTTACATCGTTTTGATTAATCCGCTGCGTCAACATCCCTTTGGATTAGTAGCGAGTAGCCCTTGCATATGAAGATCCCAGAATGAAGGGTCCACTGCTATTTATTTATCTCCGGAGCTACTCCAAAATTATCAACAAGCAGTCCTTATGTTACGAAGATCCCCACCTTTAATTTTGTTGTCTTTCACTATCCACTTTCGAACTCGTAAACTGGTTCTTGTGGTTTTTGGATAAGAGTTACCCAAATCCGACCCCGATTCCTTCGAACTAATCATCGATAAAAAGATGTTAAGTGGGTGATTAATATTTCATTAATTTGTATCCTTTTATCCAAAATATCTTCTTAGAGATATATATCTTTTAAAACCATTTCTTTTTAGTATATATGGGATCATTAAACCTCTATTTAACGAAATCAAAATCATTTCTTATTAATCATATTGCAAAACCTTTTTAGTAAAAAGGGTCGATGGAAATCATACTAATTCTAATCAACATCAATTTCCGTATTCAACCTTTACTATTTGTCGAATAGCGGTGAAATCACCTTTTAAATTCACAAGGATAGTATGGGTTCCCTCCTCCGAATTTAGTACCAAGTATAAGAAGATTATTTCTATATAATCCAAGTTGTATTAAATTTGCAAAAATTAAATCTTTTATACTTGCCTCGTTTCTGACATTTCGACCTTATCTATTTCTCATCCAGGAAAAAGGCCAGGTGAGCCACGATACTGGTTGCTCCTAAACATCTCCTTAGTTTAAGCACCTACCATCCAGATCTCACGAATAGAAAAATCTCGTCTACTCATCGGCTTTTAGAGCCAAGATTAAATCACTTAATTAGAACAACTTTTCTTTAGATCATTTATTTAACTCCTTTAAAATAAATTATAAAACCTCTAAATTATCTTTAAAATACTTGGTAATTTATTTGAAAATATTTTGGAAAGAATACTTAAGTTTAAAACCATATTTCAAATGTTATTAAAAGTGCTGTGAATTGTGCTTTTAAGCTTATTTGATCAAAACAACTTTTCTATAATTTAGAAATCCATTTTTATAACTAAAATCTCCTTTAAAACATTTTAAAAGATTTATAGAATTTATCCCATATTTTCAAAGAATAAAAATATCATTTTAAAGAATTTATCGCTTTGGTTTCTGAACTACCAAAGCGCGACTATTTTGAAAACTATTTTTGCTCATATTTCAAAATCTACTAAATGAAATCTCGAACTTTTTCTTTTGTTTGAAAACTATGATTATAAGAGTTCGGAAATTCTTGTTACAAAGAATTCTGACTCCAAACCCAACATATAAATGAATTTAACTTTCTACGGTGCGAAACCGCGAACTGCGGTTACGCGACACGCCTATTTTTGACTCAAATTTCATAACTTGTCCAAACTTCAGCAAATTAGGTTTTAGTGTTTATAAACCATTTTAAAACATTTTAGAGGGGTTTAATGATTCCATATCACTTTTATAACTTGATTCGGAAAGTGAATTCCTTGTGTAATATCGACGTGTATTTAATGTGACATGTTTACACAATTAAACAACCAATACATGATGATCAAAGCATAGTAAACATCCACAGAAATCATATCACACCATCGTCATCATATACATATATATATATATGTATGTATGTATGTATATGTATGTATAATTAGATTTTCTCACTTGATTTTCGATCGGGCTAACTTTAAAACGGCTATAGCTCCGCTATCTCAAAATCGTAGCTCACGACTACTAACACAATTGCTCCTAGGGGGTTCGTCCTTGGTCTTGGAGGCTTGGAAGGCATGGCCTTGCTTGGCAAATGGTGGTGGAGGGCTTGGTTACACATGGCCTTGGTGGAGGAGAAGGAAGAGATTACTAGCTTGAACTTTAGTTTGAAGTGGTATAGATTTCGATTGATTTTGGCATAACTTTGTTTTGATTTTGTAATATTTTCTTTCTTAGGCTATGGAAGCCATTAATGTAGAGAAGAATAAGATGAAATAGATTAGGAATTTTATAAAGAAAAGTGTGAATGAAGTGAAGAGAGGTGGGTGCTATTTATAGGCAAAAATGTGAATAAAAATATCATGATATTTACACACAAATGCATCACCATTTCATCACCATCACATCCCCCTCTCCCCTCATCATGTTTGGCCAAACATCCCCCTTCCCATGTGCATGGCCATGTGCTTGTACTTAGGGTGTAAGATGTTTACTTTGGTTTTACATAAGTGTTAAGTTTTTGGAAAATATCTTAGATATTCTCTAATATATATACATATATATATATATCTGTGTGTGTGTGTGTGTGTGTATGTATGTATGTATAATTATATAAGTACACTTGTATGTGTACATGTATTCATGTGCATGTGAATTTGTTCATGTATATGCATATGTATGTGTGCATATGTATATCTCAAATGATTCACAATGTTGCACAACTTTTCTACGTTGAATTGTTATGGGATTTGGATTTTCGGTCATATTTTAATATATATATTTGTAAACAAAGTTTAATAATAATATTTCTATCATTATATAATAATTAAAAGGGCTTATTTAATAATTAAAATAATTGTTAAATCATTTAAACTGAATTCAAATTCAAAAATCATTTATTCCAAAACAGTGATATCATTGATGATGTCATAAAGAGATTTTATTTTCAAAAATAAAATAAATAATTTTATTACATATTCTCACTCTTATATGTAAATGAGTGTATGTATCCAGCTCTGTGCACGATGTTAGATGCCTTAAGAGCTGTTTATTGATAAAACGGTTTTTGGTCATTTTATCGATATATCATCCAAAGTATATATTTTTGTAAATATTTATTTAAAAATATTTTTACCAATATTATTTATTGTTCAAAACATTATTATTTATGTTAAAAAAATCTTATATTTGAATAATTAAAAAAAATTGAAGTGATGAATTTGCGGGTCATTACAGACTTCCCTCCTTAAAAGAACTTTATCCTCGAAATTAAAGATGAGAAGAAGATAACTCAAAAGGAATATATCATATATAATGAGTTATATACAAAGCTATGATAGGTGACTACACCACAGGTGGTGAGTACACTATCTCCGTATAATATATACCATTCATACATCCATCCTAGACTCTGGATATGCCTTCTTTATCCTATCTTATGTTTCCCATGTACACTCATTAGCATCACTAGTACATTGAACTTTAACTAATTGCACAACCTTTCTCCTTAATCGCTTCTCATCATGATCCATGACTTTATTAGGTTGTCTGATAACTGTTAAATTAGGCTACACTTCTAAATCCTCCTAGGCAGCTGTTTCTATGATTTGTTTCGAATCATACACATACTTACATAAATGAGATAAGCGAAACACATTGTGTACACCCGACAACCTCTCTAGTAGTTCTACTCGATAGGCTAATGATCCAATCCTCTATAGAATCGGAAAAGGTCCAATATATTGAGGAGCTAGTTTTCTAGTTCTTCCAAATCTCACGACTCCCCTCATCGGAGAGATCTTCAGAAATACTTTGTCTCCAACTAAGAATTCTAAATTTCTATGCCTTTGATCGGCGTAACTCTTTTGTCTACTTTGTGCTTCTTTCAGTTTCTTTCTGATCATGTCCACTTTCTTTGAAGCTTCTCGGATCATATCAGGACCAAGTACTAACCAATCTCCAGTTTCGATCCAACATGCTGGGGATCTACACAGGCGACGATACAAGGCTTCATAAGGTGCCATATCAATACTAGCCCGATAGCTGTTATTATAAGAGAACTCTACCAAATGAAGGTAGATTTCCCATGAACCTCTAAAGTCTAATACACATGCTCTAAGAAGATCCTCCAATACCCAGTTTACTCTTTTGATTTGCCCATTAGTTTGGGGATGATATGCGCTGCTTATATTCAGCTTCGTTCGCAAAGCTGTCTGTAAGGCTTCCCAGAAATGACTAGTTAAGATTGGATCTCGATCGCTTATGATGCTGGTTGGAACTCCATGTAGTTGAACAATCTCTCATATATATCTCAGCTAAGCTTAAGGTTGTTCTTGTGGGCTTTACTGGGATGAAGTGTGCGCTTTTAGTCAATCTATCAATAATAACCCATACGCCTACATTCCATTTCTTTGACTGAGGCAAGCTATCAACGAAATACATGGATATTTGGTCCTATTTCCACTTTGGAATCTCGAGTGGTTGGAGAACTCCGACAACCTTTCGCTGGTCACTCTTGATCTGCTGACAATTTGTGCATCTAATCACATGGATGGAAATGTCTCTCTTTATACCACCCCACCAGAAAGTCTTTTTCATATCTCTATACATATTGGTAACTTCGGGATGTATTGCAAGTGAAGGATTGTGAAATTCGGTTAAATCTTCTCGTCTAATCCCATCAACATTGGGAACACATATCCTTCCATTCATTCTTAGAATTCCTTGCTTATCCACTTTGAATCTTATCCATCTTCCTGGTACCATATTCTCCTTTACTTCTTGGGCTATCCTTACAATAATTGGATCCTTGAGCTAATTCTCCATTATATGACAAATCAATGTTGGATGCACCACTAAATGAGCTATAATAGCATGCTTTATGCTTAGCGCATCTGCCACAACATTGGCTTTTCCCGGTGTATATAGAATATCCAAGTCATACGATGCGAGGAATCCTAGCCAAAGTTGCTGCCTCATATTCAAGTCCTTCTAATGAAAAGATATTTAAAAGATTTGTGGTCCATGAAGAGATCAAACTTTTCACCTATTTAAAGAAGGAATAATATTTACCAAGGTAAATTAAAGTTTATTAAAATAAATCCTAAAGAATTCTTACCCAGCAAATATTGTCTCTATATTTTTAATGCAAACACCACGACTAATAGCTCCAAGTCGTGTGTCGCATAGTTCCTTCCATGGATCTTCAGTTGTCTGCTTGCATATGCCATGACCTTTCCATGCTACAACAAAACTGCACCTACTCCTTCCCCACAAGCATCAGTATACACGGTTAAACTGCCACTTTCATCAGTGATAGCTAATACGGGAGCAGTAGTTAACCTCCTTTTGAGTTCCTGAAATGCTTCTTCACATTTCTTCATCCACTCAAACTTAGCATCCTTCATTATCATTTTTTTTAAGTGAGAGGAAATTTTGGAGAAGTTTTGAATAAACCTCCGGTAATATCCAACTAATCCCAAGAAGTTACGGATGTCCTTCAAAGTCTGTGGTTGTTTCCAATCTTGTATAACTGAGATTTTTCCTGTATCTACTGGAACTCCATCCTCTGACACGATATGTCCTAGGAATCTTACCTCTTTTTCCCAGAAATGGCATTTTGAAAATTTTGGTTTTAGCACATTTCTCACTATCTCCAACACAATCTCCAAATGACTTTCGTGCTCTTCTTCATCCTTTGAATATATGAGAATATCATCAATAAAGACCAACATGAATTTGTTGAGTACATCTCTCAATAATCTATTCATAAGGTCCACGAAATAGGTGGGTTCATTAGTTAGCCCAAATGGCATAACCAACCATTCATAAAAACTATCTGGCCCACGGAAAGCAGTAAAGGGAATGCAATCTTTTGCAATTCTCAACTGATAGAATCCGGTAGCTAGATCCATTTTTAAGAATACCCGAGCACTATGTAATTGATTAAATAAGCCATCTATGCAGGGTAGAGGATACTCGTTTTTAATCGTTTGCTTTTTTAGGTCTCAGTAGTCTACACACAGTCTAAGGGAGCCAAAAAACCACAACCGTGCCCCAACTCGAGCGACTTGGTCTAGTTAGCCCATTTTTTAATAATTCATTAATTTGTTTTGCCAACTCAATCTTTTCTTTTGGAGCCATCCTATGAATAGGGTGAATAACGGGTCTGACATCAGGGATTAAGTCAATACAAAATTCAATTTCCCAATGCGGGCAAACTTTTAATCTCCTCGAAAACATCTTGAAATTCATTAATAATCAATATTCTTTCCAAGTTCATTTAAGATGAATCTTACACATACATGAAGCTATCCCTTACTGCACTAGGTCCTTCACATATTATTTGGTCTAACACCCTTCTGGTCGCCGGTTTTAATATAATCATTCAATTGTTGCAGTCTAGAATAGCTCTATACTTGGATAGCCAATCCATTCCAAGTAAAATATCAAACCCAATAAAATCAAGGACAAAGAGGTCGCATAAGAATTGGTGGGTTTGGCAGGTAACTTGTACATTTACATAGATCATACAAAGATTGGTCGTATCGCCTATGGCATTAGATATGTGGATAGGGATCTCTACTATTTCTAGGGTAAGGTTTAACTTGTCAACCAATTTCTTAGTAATAAAACTATGGGAAGCCCTAGTATCAAATAATACTCTAACTGAAATATCATTAACACATAAATTACCTTATAGGACTCCCTTTCCCTTTATATCTTCAGAGTTGAAGGCTCATTCTTTATAACATAAACCTTGATATGTTCTCCCTTCTTCATTAACGGGCACTTGTTTTTCCAGTGTCCTGGCTAATGATAATTGTAACAAATACTCTATTGGACTATAGGAGAGATGGTTCCTTGTTGCTGCTTCTACACCTTGGGACTCCTACAGTTTGTTGCAAAATGGCCTTTTTTGCAATTATAATAAACCAACATCCTTATAATGGTTCTCTTGAGATCCTCCACCATTCTTTCCCTACCACGACTACTTTCTCTTATTTTGATTATTGCTATTTCCTTGGGCTACCACCGAATTCCTTTTATCCAATACTTCATATCGGAAACCCATATCTAATAGGTCCATAAAAGTTCCCTTCATGTGTGTGGTCATTCGATCTTGATATTGCTCTTTCATTCCCGCAATAAACATCTCATTCTTCTTTAAGGGCGTGTCTATTAGTCCCGGCCCAAAATGAGATAACTCAGTAGACTTATTTGAGTATTCTCCACAGACATATCTTCTTGTTTCAAGTCCATAAAATTTCTATAAAGACGGGATTTTCCGGTTGTAGGTATATACTACTGTTCGAATACTTCTTTAAATCTAGTCCATGAGAAATTGTCTTCAAAATCATTCCGAGTGATGGATTCCCACCATGTTAGAGCTCATTCCTGTAATTGCCAGGAAGCTGAGAACCTCTTTTGATCATCCTCTATGTTCAATCCTTTGAATATCCTTTTACATAAGTGGACCCATGCTTGCAATCAACAATAGACTCGATTCCTTGGAATTGTTTCCCTCCCAAGCCAGTTTAATTATTGCAAAGAGTTGCAAAGTTAATTTGATGTTGCTCAGGGATTACCACATCCTCAATTATTGTTGCATTTGGTCGACTATTGGTGGCCGTAGTGTTGCTACCTCCCCTTCGTCCTCTTCTATTACTCATTTCCTACTATCTGTATATAGTAAGGAAACATCTTTAGAATTATAGACGAAATTATATTAGGGAATGAATATTGAGCATAAAATAACATGGATGGATTTATTTGGATGAAATAACAAATACGCTCTCATTGACCAAACTCATTCTAAGGCATCACTAACCCTATCTCTAATGAGTCAACCCCATCAAGGCTTAGGTGTTCGCTCAACCTAAGCTTCGACACCAACTGTGACGACCATCCTTCTCGACCCTCGAAGATCGATACTAATACATCCTCGGTATTCACGTGTCGCAAATTCAAGTACCGGAGAGGCAGATAATCAGGGGTTTTTAAAAGAAACAAAGACAGAAGATAGAATAACAACATAATCTCACATTTGCATTAATTATACATATGGAAAGTACATACAATCACTTCAAGTGATTCATCATAGTTACGATAAGTACTAACCTAGCCAATGATAGTTATAACTTCGTATCCTTACAAAGTCTGGTAGATACTAAATACATATTATATGATACAGCGGAAATTTGAAATATATCATTATTGACAAAAGGACCTTCCAGTCCAAAATGCTCCATTGCTACCTGAATACTTGGTTGCTTGAGAAAATAGAGCACCCAGAGTTTAAGGGAAATGGAAAATAAACTCCGGGTCGGTCATTGGATTGCTGTGAGAAATTCAAAATACGAGTATTTGGAAGACAAAAGGGTATCTCATAAGACCACGCCGCATAAAAACAAGGAATGGGTTTTTACCTTATGAAAACCAAAACATTTCTATGCGAAATTCAGTGATATTATTTTTAATGACATTCTTTTAAAAACTTTTCAAATAGCCGAAATTGTCATATTGATTAAATTGACTACATAATAGGTTTATAACTAAAACCGAAGGCACTTAATAGAGGAATGTACCGAGGATCGACATCTACGAATTAAGACCGGCCACCTGCAGACCCATTTGGTGGCGAATAGAACCAAATATGATGTCACCCCAGCCGTTACCGTCCTATCCAAGATCCCATAGCATACACCACACAATTTAAACCCGACGTCATGGTGGATAGAAATAAATAGATCTGGAAAGGTGATATCATACCCTAATGGTTGCGATCCACTTAGCCTTAAAGCAACCCTTGTTTCACAATTCCCCAGGTATGAGGCTTGAGGTAACCTTTACCTTTCTTAGAACATTTTCACTTAAAATACCATATTGCCATTTCCACACACTATTATTTCCTCAAAAATACAACCTCTGAGCTCGTATGTCTCAGAGAAGGGTGTTAAGTACAATAGGGGTTACCTCTTACACCACCAAAGAGATGTACGTTTGTATAAACCAATGCATTATGATTTTAGAAATGCAATGTCAAACATTCATCTATACAAGTTGTATAGGAACAGGACAAATCGAAGAATACTTTCCTACCACGTCCTTTTGGATTAGTAGCGAGCAGTCCTTGCATATGAAGATCCCAGAATGAAGGGAACACTATTATTTATTTATCTCGAAAGCTACTCCTAAATTATCAACAAACAGTCCTTCCGTTATGAAGACCCCCCTTCAACTTCATTTTCTTTAACATATCTTCACTTTCGAACTCGTAAATTAGTTTGAAGTGGTTTTCAGATAAGAATTACCCAAATCTGGCACGCCTATTTTTGACTCAACTTTCATAACTTGTCCAAACTTCAAAAATTGGGTTTTAGTGTTTATGAAACATTTATAAACCATTTTAAACCCTTTTTAAAGGGGTTTAATGATTCCATATCACTTTTATAACTGATTCGAAAAGTGATTTCCTTGGGTAATATCGACATGTATTTAATGTGACTTGTTTACACGATTAGACAACTATATTAAAACAGCCAATACTTGATGATCAAAGCATAGTAAACATCCATAGCAATCATACCACATCATCATATATATGTATATGTATAAACAGAGTTTCTCACTTGATTTTCGATCGAGCTAACTTTAAAATGGATGTAGCTCCGCTATCTCGAAATCGGAGCTCACGACTACTAGCACAATTGCTCCTAAGGGGTTCAGCCTTGGTCTTGGTGGCTTCGAAGGCACGGCCTTGCTTGGAAAATAGTGGTGGAGGTCTTGGTTGCACACGGCCTTGGTGGAGGAGAAGGAAGAGATGACTAGCCTGAACTTTGGTTTGAAGTTGTATAGATTTCGATTGATTTTGGCATAACTTTGTTTTGATTTTATAATATTTTCTTTCCCAAGCTATGGAAGCCATTAATGTAGAGAAGAAGAAGATGAAATAGCTTACGAATTTTATGAAGAAAAGTGTGAGTGAAGTGAAGAGAGGTGGGTGCTATTTATAGGCAAAAACAAGAATAAAAATATCTTGATATTTACACACAAATGCATCACCATTTCATCACCAACACATCCCCATATCCCCTCATCATGTTCGGCCAAACATCCCCCCTTCCTATGTGCATGGCCATGTGCTTGTGCTTAGGGTGTAAGATGTTGACTTTGGTTTTACTTAAGGGTTAAGTTTTTGGAAAATATCTTAGATATTTTCTAATATATATGTGTGTATATATATAATTGTATAAGTATATTTGTATGTGTATATGTGTTCATGTGCATGTGGCATGCACATGTATGTGTGCATATGTATAACTCAAATAATTCACAATGTTACACAACTTTTATACGTTGAATCGTTACGGATTCCGGTTTCGATTTCCGGTCATATTTTCACTTCCTATTTAATATATATAACCAAAGTTTGATAATAATATTATTTTTTAGCAAAGCTAGAGAGGTTGACCGGTCCCCTACCAGATTTTATTGCGACGAATAATAAAATGACATAAAACATGCTTTATGTCAAAAAGGAAAAAAGAAAAGAAACAAAAACATACTCACAGAGAATACAAAGCAGAGACAAGCAATCATACACATAGCAAAAGACAGAGAAGCAAGCTACATGCACACAGAATGCACATGCACACAGCAAGCAACCCACATGAACACAAGAACACAGCTAGGTCCAGAGGGCAAGTTGATGTGGGAAGAAGCAAACAATCTCACTCCTCATTTTCTTCCATAAAATAAGAGCAGCAGTGGCAGTTCCCTGAAAGCAATGACAGTTTCTCTATTTTCCAAATCATTTGAACTCGATTTAAATTCAAAAATCATTTATTCCAAAATAGTGATATCATTGATGATGTCATAAAGAGTCTTTATTTTCAAAAATAAAATAAATACTTTTATTACATATTCTCACTCATATATGTAAATGATGTATGTATCCAGCTCCATGCACAATGTCGGATGGTCTAAGAGCTATTTATTGATACAACGGTTTTCGGTCATTTTATCCATATATCTTCCAAAGTATATGTTTTTGTATATATTTATTTAAAATATTTTACCAATATTATTTAGGGGTTTTTAGGTTCAAGGAAAAATTTAGAGAAAAATTTAGTTTCAGGGACAAGAAGTTTGTTTTTTAGGCTGAAGGACACTTTTTAGTGTAAATCACGGAATGATAGTTGTAACTATCATTTTCAGTTTACACTAAAAAGTGTCCTTCAGACTAAAAAGCAAACTTGTTGTCCCTGAGACAAATTTTTTTTGCAACTTCTTCCTTGTGACTATTTACCTGTATTATTTATTGTTCAAAACATTATTATTTATGTTAAAAAATCTTATATTTGAATAATTTAAAATTTTTCTAAAGCGATGAATTTGCGGGTCGCTACAGAGACCAAATCCCATTTCCTTTTACAAAATTCCTTTTTATAAATATTTATTATTTTACAAACTCGTTTTATAAATCTCTTTTCTATTAATAAAACTTCTTTTATAAATATCATTTCTATTTATAAAACTTCTTTTATAAATCTCATTTCTATTTTTTATAAATCTCCTTTCTATTTATAAAACTTCGTTTTAAAAACCTGTTAATTTTAAATCTTATATACTTATCACAAAACTTTGGTTTCAAGATAGGACCAAATATTTGCCATAAAAATGATCATTCCATATATCACTATAAATTCAAAATTTTGATTTATTATTCCAATTTATCAAAATGATATCATTTCTCTTTTATGGAATATCATTTATAAATCTATTATTTTATTTATAAAATACCATTTATAAATCTATCTTACTATACAACATTTTATTTAAAACGTTTCACGAATATTTATTCTAAAATATTTCTATCTTCTTTAAAATCAAAATCACTTTAATACAAGATAAATCCCCCTTTTTCTTTATAATAAACATCTGTTATCATATTAACTTTACTGTAAAATATATACTTCCCGAAATACTCTTAAAACATTTCCAAAAAAGTTGGAGTAAAATAGAGAAGTTCAAAAACCCTTTCTAAATAAAATACTATAGAAAATTACAAAAGTCGCATTTATAACCATTCTCTAAATTAAAACTATTTTCAAATCAAAACAGCAAATGATAGTATTTCAAAATACTATAATAAGGCCTAGAGCTACCATAACAATTAACAAGTGCATTCATAGATCTACAACTAAAAGAGTTCAACTTTTTCGACATATCAAAGTCATATCCAATACGGCCAAGCTACCAAGGTTTGACATTCAACAGTTTATACAATCAGTATATAAATGAAATTAAAATCAACAATAGCAAGGAATTCATATCCCTCTATAAAATTCCCTAATTTCCCTACAAAACAATAGTTACTTATGCCATCCGCTTTTCAAAGTAGAAATTCGACCAAACTGTTCGATCGGCTAAATCTCTATCGGATTAGAAAATAGCCGATCAAATTTAAATTTAAATTAACCGCAAGCGCATGGTGTACAATTCTAGTACATGGCGAGTACGGATCGATCCGTAGGGAAATAGATTTTAAAATTTTATTCAATCAAATTAAACCAAGACTTTGAAATTGTTTGAAGCTAAAAATTTCTAGAAACTAACAAAAATAAAAGTGGATAAAAATATGAGAGTAGAAGGCAATTTAGAGATAAATCCACTCTCATGATCACATAAATCATTACAACATGAAATTATGATGTCTCTTTTTTACTCATTAGTGAATTTAATTGATGTGATTATCATAAGTATGACCTATTTGTGCTATTAATTAGCTCAACATAAGCCAACAAATTATTACACGCCCACTAAATCACTTTTTAACTCTCATGAAAATTGCAATGAAATTGAAAATAAAATCTACTCTAAGTGAGATATATTAACTATTGATTAGAAATATAGACCATCAAATTTTGATTTTAAAATCATTTCATTACCATAATCATATGTAGATGAAGAGGTAATTTGTGTTTTATTTGATTAAACATAGTATATTTGGTGTCAACAACCTAGGCTATCAAATTCAAAGCTAAAATAACAAATTTTAACCAAATCAAACATTGTTATTAAGCACAAAAAGAGATCACAAGTTATCAAATTATGTTGAATCTACATAATTAGAGAGCTTCATTAGCACTAAATTGAAGGGGTTTAGCCTCTCATATTTGTTATCACTTCAACAAATGTAACTATCAACATGAAACAAAAACAAGAAGAAAATGCAAGCTAATTAAAATGAAATAAAACTAATCTACTTGCATAAATAAAAAGATCTACACTACTAATCATTAAAAGAAAGAGAGCATGTAAATAGAAAAGAGCATTAATTAACATTGCATAAAATAAAAATATATGAAAGGAAATGACTAAGTAGCCATCAAAAAGAAAAGAGAATTTTATTTATTTTTGAACCTAAACTAAACTAACTAAAGAGAAGGCTCAATGGAGGCTAACAGAGAAGAGACTCATTACATGAACATATGGGGTATTTACAAATGTTTGGAAACCCTAATCCTATTTTTAGGAACTACCCAAACTACCCTTGAGGAAGTGTGGCCACCAAGTTATCATTAGCATGAGTTAATCCTCCACTTAAATATGCATGTAGCTTTAATCTTCATTAGCATGTGCATTAGCTTCTAAGTGTAAATCATGGTAAGTTGATAGGTGGGGTCCTCCATGATTCATGAAATGAATTATTTCCATCTTCATTCCTTTGTATCCTCTTGTACATGCATATTTTCCATGAAGCTTCTTGTAATTTCCATCCAATTTTCCTACAAATAAAAGTAAAATGTAGAAATAAATATTCCAAAATTAATATATGCACAAAAATGACCATTTTGCCCCTAAATGAAGTTGAATAATGATGATTTGAAAATAATTTGAATATTGGTTTAAACATGTTAAAACACCCTATATGCTCATTTATTTAATTAAATTCGATTAAATATGAAAGTAAAAATATGCACATTTACGTGCATATCAAATACCCCCACACTTATCTTTTTATTCGTCCTTGAATAAACTAAAACTAAGATAAATCTGTTTTCGTAGGGAGCACGATTGCATTGAGCGTATGCAACAAGCCATTAAACCTCTAGGTGTCCTTAATAGGACGAGTGTTGTCTCGTGAGGGTTTTCAGCGGATACTACCCACAAAATCCAAATGCGAAATGTAAAATTCCTAAACGCAAGATTTATTTACAAAGATATGGATGCAAGTTTTTGAAAATATTTACTAATGGAGAATTTACCTTTAAATCGACACAAATAAGTTAAATATAAGTTTGGTTATTATCAAGAAACTTAAGTCCATTTACTTGTCAAAATTTCCAATAAAAATTAAGTTATCATCCTAATTAGACTCAAGTTTAGCTAGTTGTTTCGATTGATAACATAGTGCAACTATGAAATGGATCCTTAGTTGATTTTCAAAGTTTATCAAAGTGGTATTTTCATTTCTTTTGAATAACAAGTCAAATCAAATAAGTAAAAATAGTGTTTGGATTTCAATTGCTTACTCTCACTATTTTTGAAAATTTAATTGATATTAACAATATTTATATATGCCTAACTCAGATAAACTGAGGCCAGATATACCATCCATGCACTACCTTTCGGGCTTATATGAGGGGAATACAGAGCGTGGCGAGTGAACACACAAGCGTGCACACCTATCGATTGTATGCATTATTAATGAAAGAATTTTTATATACATACACCTAATTTAGATAAACTGAAGCCAGATATACCAATCGTGCACTGCCTTTCGGACTTACGTGAGAAGGGTATAGAGCATGGCGAGGGTACACACTTGTGTGTGGACACATGACTCTAGGTGTTAATAAAAATATATGTACATATATAAAATTATATTTTTTTCCTTTTGTTTGTTATTTATATTTTTTTGTTTTTTTTAAGAGAGAGTTTTGCAAAATCATCTTAGCACCATTTAACTTAGAAGATAAAAAATGTTATATCCTTTACTTTAAATTCACCACTTTTTTAAACAAAGATTTTCCATTAGGACATACTTCATAATTATCACCCATGAACCTTCCTATATACTAGTTAAACCATCGTTACTTGTAATCAAACTTGATTTTAATTTTTGTTAACACAAATAAATTTTCAAAAATTTCAATTTAATTAACCAAAACTATATATTTATCATATAGTGTTTTTTTAAAAAAAAATTCAAATGCTCAAAAAAATTGTTTTTTGGGATTTCTTTTTTTCTAATTTTTAAAATTTTTTAGTTTTCGAAAGAAAATGGAAAACAAATTAACCATGAAAAATTAAAAATCCAGATGAGACTCCCCCTACACTTGATTTTGACTGTGTCCCTACAGTCAACCCAAGTGAAAGGAGAATATAAAATAAAATTAAAATATGACCTATATTTACATGAAAATGAAAAGATTATTATTTACACGATATCAGAAAATATACCGTTAAAGAGTAAATGAACCGGTCTTTCAAAGACCAGTTCATTTGTCTTGTCAAGTATGAGAGACACGGCTTATGCGCAGAAAACCAAACCATAAAAGATTTTGATGTTGAATGTTGATTTGGAAAAAAATGTCGTTTTATTAAAAATCATATGAGTTATTTTATTTTCGATGATTTTTGGGATTGATAAAACGATTGGTTAAAATTCAAGTTTATTTTCACCAAATTGAAATTCAAACTTATCATTGAAAATTTCTTCAGAATTATCGATTTCAAAATCAAAATGGTGTTTTAACTCTTCCCCGTCGGAATTTAACAACTCATCTTCGAAAAGTCCAAAGCGTACGTGTTCACTAAATTCGTCTTCCTTTGTTAGATTATCAAAAACTTCATTGCATGTATCAATTTTTAAATCCAAAGTTGTTGTGTTCAAATTTTCAAAATCGGAAAAAGTAAGATCGAATTTTAAATTTGGTGCCACACTTCCAAACGAATTGAAATCCAACTCAATTACAGTATTTTCAACAACTTCATCAAGATCGTCATTTTCAATTTCAAAAGTTGTTATTTGAAAATCGTCAATTTTGGTAAAAGGTGGATTATTATTTGACTCGTCGCATGTTAGGATTTGATTTTGTTGCTCACGTTGTTTCATGTATGTTTCGAACAACAAATCCGCGTGATCATTGTAAATCTCATCCATTTGCTCAACAAAATCAAATTTATAATTATTAATTTTAAAATTTTCAATTTGAACTTGTTGAGAATGAAAATTATCAATCGCATTGTAGTCGAGATTATTTCCATTGCCAAAACTATCTGAAAAGTTGTTTCCATTTTCGTTTCGATTTTGAAATTTATTTTGAAGTTCGAAATTGAATTGGCATGGGTTATACTCGAAATCATTTGAATTTTGAAGTGAATTCAAATTTTGATTATTCTAAAAACTTTGACTTGAATCATTGCACAAATATGAATTACACATTTATCTTTTGATTTTGTTGTGTAGAGAGTTCAAGTAAAGACGAAATCATTTCAATGCTATTTTCAAGATTTGAGAACTGGTCATCATTTTAAAAACTTTATGGTTCAAAATTTGAATTGTTTACACAATAGTTGTTGTTAAAATATCCATAAGAATTTGGAGTGAATTATATGGAATATATTGATCTTCACAACTATTGAAAAATTCTAGTGAGTAGGGAAATTCAGACATTTTCAAGAATGTTTTTTTATAAATGAAAAGAAAAAATATTTACCAAAGGGAATTTATTTAAAAGGGGAAATTTGATTTTTGTATGTTTTTGTTTTTTTTTCTGAAAAGATTTTTATATATATATTTTTTGGATAATTTTGTTTTTCTAAGAACTAACTAATTTTTTTTTATTTTGATTGAAAATTTCAAAAGAAAGGATTTAAAAAACTAAATTAAGGAATATTTACAATTTTTTTAGTTTTGGATTTTGAAATTTTTTTTTAAAATATGCATGAACTAATGCAACTAAATGAATGTAAATGACTAATTACAAATTTTCTATCCTAAGTAGCTCCTAACCCAAAATTTTATAATCACACTTTATCTTAATCCAACATGATAGTTCTCAACCACGTAACGGACTGGATTTATCGGTGCACCACGAATCACCGTAGCAATGCAGCCGAAGGTTTAAGTACCTTCAGAGAAACAACCACTATAATGTTTACGAATCACCGTAATATTTATAAATGGTTATTGCTCTACTGTAACCTAGACACCAAGAAATTAAATTGTTGAAAGAGGACAACTTGTCAATATACAATTAAGTGTTATCGATGTCTAACCGTTATTATTAATCAAAATTCTAGGATGAAATGTAAAGCAGAAATTAAACGTGTATTAACAATGCAATTACGAATGAAATTTGTTTTTGTACTTTTTTTGTTTTTGAATTTCTTTATGGTAGGCAACCAATAATACAAAGCAAAAGGAAAAACACGAGATAGAAGCATGATGCTAGAGCGTGCAAAATTATTAGCAATTTATTTTAAAAGCAGCGATTTTTTTATAAGCAAGCAAGCAGATATTTTTTTTTTGGTAAGCTAAACGAAGCAAGCAGCTTTTCCTATCTGCTTTGGCGACCTGAAAATTAAAAACAAGATATATATAGGTTTTTTTTATAATTAGTTTTTTTTAACAAAGAAAAATACAAAACCAAAACAATTTGTTTTTTTATAAGGACTAAACAAGTGAATCTAAACCAATTTACCAAACCATTATGAACTAAAACAAATGAAATCAAAATGACTCTTTTTTTAGTAGAAATGAACTTACAAACAAAATAAAACAAACTCTTTTTTTACTATTTGTTTTTTTGTTTTTTTTAAGGAACTAAAAACAAATTAAAACAAAACTAATAAACTACTCTTTTTTAAAACAAAATTTTTACTAATTCAACAAAACAAAACAGCAAATTTAAAACTAAGGAAACAAAACAAAACAACAAATTTAAAACAAACAAAACAAAACAAAACAACAAATTTAAAACAAACAAAACAAAACAAATTCTTACTTAGGCCTTCAATCCAAACCCAGCCCGCTAACACAAATAAACTACTCTTATTAAATTGTATTATTCAAAATCGAAAATTCCCAATCCAAATTCTCGTTTCAATCCAAAATCTCGTTTCAAACATATAATTCAAAATCCTCAAAAATTATTTTAGGGTACAAATGAAAACTTTGGAGGAAGGCAAATGGGATTGGTTGGCGATTGGAGTTGCGGTATTGTGGTATTGAGGTGATTCGAGTTGCTCGCCGAGTTGTTCGATTGGGATGGTTGCGACTTCAGGTTACTATGGTCGGTTGCGATTTGAATTGGCGATGATTTGGGGGTTGTGGTCGGTTTGAGAAGATGGTTCTGGCAACAGTTGGCTTTGGGTTTTGTCCACAGCAAGTGATGTAAATAATTGTAGACAGTGACAGTTGAAACTAGTGGTTAGGTGGCAGTAGACAAAGTGAAGCACTAATGTGATGATAGTTGTTTGTATAGGGGTGGCAACAATGGACAGTAATTTGGGTGGGTGACTGGGGTAGATTGTATTATGGTAGGTTGCAGAAGCTTGAAGTGATGCAGTGGGGAATGAAGCACAGTGGCGATTTCGATTTGCAGTTGAGGGTTGTTGATGTGATGTGGTTTATCGGGGATGAGGATATGCACAGTGTTGTATGGTGCAGCAAGCAGGTAAGGTAAGAATGGTTTGTGATTGTTTTTTTTTCTTGATGAAGAAGTTGTTTTGAGACTGGCAGTGTTTGTGCAGGTGGCGGGACTGTTGATGGCAGTTTGTTATGGATGGATATGTAGTGTTGTACGTTGGTTGAAGTGACGTAGACTGGGGAGCTTGAGTTCGGTAAAGGGTGTTTGTGGCAGTGACTGGCAAAAAGGGAGTTGGTTAGGCAGTGATGTAGTAGAACAGCAGTGAACAAGACAACAGGTAGGGAAGTTTGTGGATTGCAGAGCAGTTATGTTATTGAGGAAGAATGGTCTGAGATTGTGGAGGTTGATGAGTTATGGTATGGCAGTATGATGTATGGTTTGAAATGGGAAGAAGTTGTGGCAGTGGTTTGGTGGTAAGCAAGTAGTGTGCAGGGTTTTATATGCAACAGTGAATGAATGCAGTGGCACTGGAGTATGACAGTGTTATTGGAAGGTAGGCTGTGGTTGTGTAGTAGTATGAGCTGAACACAGTGCACAGGCAGTAAGTTGTACTGATGAGTTGAAGCTAGCAATTTTGTGGTTGAAAAAAATTGTATGGTGAGGCTCAGATGAGTGTGACAGCGAATGGTGAAGGCACTTTGCAGCAATTGTTATGTTGAAGGCAGGTTATGGTTTGGACTTTAGCAGTGCTATACTGGATAAACAGGCAGATGGTGGTGAAGTATGTTGATGCTTCACAGAGGGAAGATAAGGTTCAGGAAGAGGAGCAGAGGGAAGATTTAGAAAATAGGAGGTAAGACATGAGAGAGAGTTTAGCAATAAATTTCTTCATATCATTTCTTTTCTATTCTCGTACATATATAGCCACATACTGGAGCTATTCCATAACAAACCTTTACACGTGTCTGGTTAGGATTTTGTGCAGTACAACAAACTTTTGGTGCTAAAACAAGTGCTAAAACAAATAACAGAAATGAAAAAGAAAAATACACGCCAGCTTTCCTCTAACAAACTTGCAGCAGCTTTATCTTTTAGTCCCTGAACCGTTTGGATAGCTGTATCCTTCTTTTAGGCCGTGCACTGATATTTGTATTGCTCTCATGTGCAGGTTGGATATTGGTGTGCGTATCATCACCCACCCCTTCAAGGTCGACCTTGTCCTCAAGGTCGTGTTGCTGTTCGATCAGTGGCAGTTGCTGTGGTGTGGCTGAGGTTGGGTGTGGGCATAGTTTGAGTAAGGATACATGGAAAACAGGGTGGATGCGGGCTTCAGGTGGAAGTTTGAGTTTGTAAGCTACTGGACCGATGCGCTCGATGATTTCAAAGGGTCCATAGTACTTTTTTGATAGTTTATGGTGATTGCTGCGAAGAGTGACTTGGCGATAGGGTTGAAGCTTGACAAAAACCCAAGAGCCAATATCGAACTGCTTATCACTACGATGCTGGTCCGCATGATTTTTCATTCGGCTTTGAGCTTTCTGCAAATTGGTTTTGATGATATGGAGCAACTGATCTCTTGATGCAGCCCATGTATGCAGCTCTGGTATCGTGGCTGGTGAGGTGATGTAGCTGGATAAAGTTGGTGGTTGTCTGCCATAGACTGCTTGGAACGGTGCCATGCCGATGGATGTATGTTTTGTGGTGTTGTACCACCATTCCGCCCACGGGAGACATTTGAACCATTTTGTTGGCATATCACCGACGAGAGCTCGTAAGTATGTTTCAAGACAGCGATTCACAACTTCGGATTGACCGTCGGTTTGCGGGTGATATGCGCTACTCATTTGTAGTTTTGTGCCGTGTAGTCGAAACAGCTCTCGCCAAAACTGGCTTGTGAATAGACGATCTCTATCGGATATGATTGAACGTGGGAACCCATGCAAGCGGACATATTCTTGTAAAAAATAGGAGGCGAGTTGGGAAGCAGAGACTGAAGTTGGTAACGCACAGAAATGCGCATATTTGGAAAGTCTGTCGACAATAACCCAAATTGCTGTCTTGCCGGCTGATGGTGGCAAGTGAGTGATAAAATCCATTGCAATGTCTTCCCATATCTGAGCAGGGATTGGAAGAGGTTGTAGTAGTCCCTTGTATGGGGTATTGTCTGGCTTCGTTTGGAGACAAGTGTAGCACTGTTGAATGTACTTCTGGACTGCTGCTGTCATCCCCGGCCAATAAAAATTGCTTGCAACTCGTGCTATGGTTCCCTTAATACCCGAGTGCCCTCCAATTTTTGATGCGTGTAGTGCAGTGATAATTTGATTTTTCAACTCATCATTATTCGGCACATACAATCGATTTCCCCAAAACAATAGATTACTGCGTAATTGAAATTTAGGGTTCGAGTTAGTACCTGCGCGCAGCTGAGTGATGATTGCTTGCGCCGCTGGGTCTTCCTGTAAAGCTGTGTGAATATGATCCAGTACGGGAAATGTCGGCCCCGAAATCGCCTTCATGGTTGCAACGTTGGTGAAGCGGGATAGACCATCGGCAACGACGTTCAATTTTCCCGGGCGGTAGTGAATGGTGAAGTCGAATCCAAGGAGCTTTGTGAGCCATTTCTGCTGCTCCGGCGTCTGAATAGACTGCGATGTCAACTCACGCAGACTTTGGTGATCTGTGTAAATCTGAAATGGCCGACCTAATAAGTAATGGCGCCATTTTTTTACTGAAGAAGTTATTGCGAACATCTCTCTCGAATAGGTTGAAGCTTTTTGGAGATTGCGAGGTAATTTTAGGCTAAAATAGGCTATTGGGTGGTCGGATTGGGCGAGCACTGCACCTACTGCTGTGGCTGAAGCGTCGGTGGTGACTGTGAATGGTTGGTTGAAGTTGGGAAGGGATAAGATGGGGGTTTGAGTGACGGCTTGTTTTAATTTATCAAAAGCTACGTGAGCTTCTGGGTTCCAGGAAAATGAACTTTGCTTTAGTAAATCAGTGAGCGGGCTGGCGATTGAGGCATAGTTTTTTATAAAACGCCGATAGTAACCGGTGAGCCCTAAAAATCCACGGACAGCCGTAACTGAATCTGGTGTTGGCCACTTTAACATTGCATCAATTTTGGACTGGTCAACACGCACGCCTTTATTGGATATAATATGGCCTAGATAATCTAGTTCGGTGAGGCCAAAGCTGCATTTGTTGCTGTTGGCGTAGAATTGATGGTGGTCCAAGATTTGTAGGGTTATATGAAGATGCTTTAAGTGATCTTCCCATGACGAACTATAAACAAGAATATCGTCGAAGAAGACGAGTATGAATTTTCTCAAATGTGGGCGAAATATATTATTCATTGTTGCTTGGAAGGTGGATGGAGCGTTGGTTAAGCCGAATGGCATGACCAAGAATTCATAATGGCCTTCATGAGTACGAAAAGCGGTTTTTGAGATGTCGGGTGGGTGTACACGAATTTGAAAGTAGCCACTTCGTAGGTCCAACTTTGAAAAAAATATAGCTCCATAAAGTTCGTCTAGTAGTTCGTCGACCGTAGGAATTGGAAAACGGTCTTTAATGGTAATTGCGTTGAGTGCTCTATAATCAACGCAAAATCGCCATGAGCCGTCTTTTTTTTTGACCAAGAGAACGGGTGAGGAGAACGGGCTAGTGGATGGTTGAATGATTTTGGATTGAAGCATGTCTTGAATTTGTCGCTCGATTTCGTTTTTTTGAAAATAGGGGTATCGATATGGTTTGGTGTTGATTGGCTCGGAGTTAGGGATAAGATTAATATGATGGTTAAGTGTACGAGTTGGAGGGAGTGTGTTGGGTTGTGAAAAAACATGGTTGTAGGAGATTAACAATTTGTGGAGTTGAGGGTCGGTGTGGTGTAACGGTGGATGTTCTGATTGGCATTGGGTTGGATGAAGTTGTAGGTATAAAAAGTTGGAAATTGCTGCCGTTGCTTCTAAACGTCGAAGTTGTTGGACTGATATAGGAACGGGCTGGCTGGTTGGGTTTATGCCTGTTAAACAAATGGGCTGAGCATCCATAATAAATTGCATGGTTAAGTTTTTATGGTCCATTGTTATTGGACCCAGTTTCTCTAGCCACTGAATACCGCAGACCGCGTCTGATCCCACAATCTCGAGCAGGTGGAAATCAATATAAAATTCGTTCCCTTGAATTTCAACACCAACATTTTCACAACAGCCTCCGCTTCTTAACTTCTCACCATTACCCACCGTGACAGCGAACGAAGTACTGCTGTTTTTTTCCAGGCCCAAAAACTTCGCTGTTTTCGGGTGCAAGTAGTTATGCGTTGATCCCGAATCAACCAAAATGGAAATTGGTTTGCCCTTGATGGAAGCTGGTAGGCGGATGGCTCGAGGGTGAGTGGATCCGGTCAAGGCATGGAAGGAAATTTCTTGCGGAGGTTGTGGGTTTGGTTCCGTGTTTTCAGGAGGGTCAGAAATTGGTAGTGGGTCGGTTTCGAATTCGGTTGGGCTCGGGTTATCGTCAGGGTTTGTATCGGGGATGATCATTAGGATATGGGTAGGCTTACAGCGGTGGCCGAAATGGTACCTTTCATCGCAATTAAAGCACAAGCCTTGTTGCTTGCGATTATTCATTTCGGCTTGAGAAAGCTGCTTGATGGGGATGGATGGTTTTGATGATTGAAGGTTAGGTGTTTGGTGAAATGTCTGGGTTGTATGTGGAGTGCTGGTGGTGGACTTTTGGAATGGAGGGTTGTTTTTTGTGAATGGAAATCTATGCAGGTCATTAAATTTACGCTCTATGAGCTTGGCTCCATCAATTGCCTCGGAAATAGTAGTGGGTTTAAGGATGTGGAGTTCATTTTGAATATGAGTTTTAAGGCCTGAAATGAAGCATTGGAGGATGGAATCGGGAGACAATGTGGTTATACGGTTGCAAAGGACTTCAAATGTTGATTGATAGTTGTCGACCGTGGTGATTTGTTTGAGTTTGAATAATGTGGCTTGTGGATTTAGGAAGGTGGATGGACCGAAACGTTGTTCGATCGCTTTCGTTAGTGCTGGCCATGTGGATACTTGCTTATTGCGATGCATCCATTGGAACCATGAAAGCGCTTGGCCTTGCATATGAAAACTAGCAAGGTCGACACGTTGATCTTCCGGTGTAGCATAATAGGCGAAAAAACGATCAGCTTGAAAAATCCAATCGTGTGGATTCGATCCATCAAACGTAGTTAAAGTGCATTTTGGTGTGCGAGTATTTGTAGGTGTTGATAATATGGGTGGTTGTCGGTTGTGAGGAGAAGGATGGTAAGCCGTGGACGTTTGATTGGTTGGAGATAGGGGTGTTTGATTATCGAATTTGCGGTTGAGATCAGAAATGGATTTGATGAGATCTTGAAGCGTGGATTTAATGTCAATGATGTCGGCATGTTGAGTTTCCAGCATGGAACTGTGGTTAGTTTGGTTGTCTTGAATGGAGGTGATGGTGTCATGGTGTTGGGCTAGTTGTTGGAGAGCATCATCCATTTTGGTCATGGTTTTGAGGAGAAGTTGGATAGTTTGGAAGGAGGGGAGAAGAGATCAGCAATGAAAGCACCGATTGATGCTTCACAGAGGGAAGATAAGGTTCAGGAAGAGGAGCAGAGGGAAGATTTAGAAAATAGGAGGTAAGACATGAGAGAGAGTTTAGCAATAAATTTCTTCATATCATTTCTTTTCTATTCTCGTACATATATAGCCACATACTGGAGCTATTCCATAACAAACCTTTACACGTGTCTGGTTAGGATTTTGTGCAGTACAACAAACTTTTGGTGCTAAAACAAGTGCTAAAACAAATAACAGAAATGAAAAAGAAAAATACACGCCAGCTTTCCTCTAACAAACTTGCAGCAGCTTTATCTTTTAGTCCCTGAACCGTTTGGGTAGCTGTATCCTTCTTTCAGGCCGTGCACTGATATTTGTATTGCTCTCATGTGCAGGTTGGATATTGGTGTGCGTATCATATGTTCACAGTAAGTTGATGGTAATGGGAATGTTGCAATGTAGTGGTTGGGCACTGTTGTAGTGTGGGTTGATGAAATGGTTTGTATGTATTTGTTTGGGGGTGGTGATCAGTGACAAGGGTGGAGCTGCTGTGGGTAGATGAAGTCGAGGAAGTGCAGTGCTTGTTTTGTAGAGGAATGGCAAGTTGTTAAGGCAGAAATGAGAATAGTAGTGATGTTGTATGTAGTTTAATGATTGAAGTAGCTTCCGGCAGAAGTGGAACTGTTGTGATTGGCAGGGGTAATGATAGTCACCAATGACAGTATTGGTTGTTGGATGTCTTTATGGATGATTTTCAGTAGATGGAAGGAGGTGCAGCAGTTTGGAGTTTGAAGAGGTAGTGATGTTGTTTGTGGTGAAGATGTTGTAAGATGATGGTGGAATGATGTTGTTGTGAAGATGGTGAAGGTGTTGTAAGAGTTTGAAGGGGCAGGCAGTTGTTATGGCGACTGTTGAAGGTGAAGGAGTTATAGGCAGAGGAGGATGTGAATACCGTGCAAAGGTGTTGTGAACTGCTGTGGTCAGGCAAGCATAGAAGTTAAAGGCAGAGATGGTAGTATTTGACAGAGCAAATGAAATGGTAGAAGTGCACAGAGCAAATTGTCTTGAAACAGGGATATGGTTTAGACAGAGAGAGGGGGATATGAATGTTGTTGCACTGTAAACAGAAATAAGATGTAAATAGTACTGTAAAAAAGAAAAAAAAATGAAATGTAATTTTTTTTAATTTTTTTTTGCAATGTTTATGTTCTTTTTTTTTAAATATGAACTAGAAATGCAAATGCAAACAAGACTAGAAAACAAGCACACAAACAAAATCACACAACAAACATACAAATTATTTTTTAAATGTAAGCAAACACACAATAAAAATCAAACAACAATAATTCAAAGAATAGAAATTAAAATCAAATCAATTCCTCGGCAACGACGTCAAAAACTTGTTCGATCGGCTAATCTCTATCGGATTATAAAATAGTCGATCAAATTTAAATTTAAATTAACCGCAAACGCACGACGTACAATTCTAGTATGTGGCGAGTACGGGTCGACCTGCAGGGAATTGTTTAGATTTTAAAACTTTATTGTAACAACCCGCATATCTATCGATTTTATATTTAAATATTTTATCGGTGGTCGGATGTTAGTCCGAAAAACTACTTTTTGCATACGGTCAAATTAGGACTCGAGACCACTTCCATTGAGTTCAAAATGACGTTTGCGATCTTTTTGAGTGTAAACTTCGATATGTTTGGAGATAGTGAAATTTTCGTCACTTTTTGGCTTAGGACTTTGGTTTGGGGCTGAACACACACTAACTCAGCCCAACCCCCTCATCTCTTCATCACTTCATCAAATAACATGCAAGCTTCATCAAAAATGGTGGTGGAAAGTGGAAATTAAAACTCCAAACTTAAATTCTATTGCAAATCCGTGATTCAACATCAAATTCAAGGTGAAGAACATAGATTCAAGCTTGTGGTTGATTCTTGCTTTGCTCTTAAGCTCTCCAACATCAATTTCGTGGAAAAGGTGAGATTTTTGATCTCACATCTTGCCTATAATTGTCATTGGACTGTTGGGAATGATTCCTCATCACTTTAGCATGTTTGTTTGTATTGGAGTTGGATTGGATTGGCGAAAAACCCAAATTTTTAGTGTTTTTGGAGATTTCCTGAGCTTAGGTCGTTCTGCCTCCATAGGTCGCCCAGAACTGTAGCTCGTTCGCGTTGAAAAAGTCACGCAGTGTTAGGTCGTTCGCGAGTTAAGCCTTAGGTCGTTTGGCCTTTATAATTTTAGGTCGCTCGCGAGTTAAAACTTTAGGTCGCGCTGGCCTTAAGTCGTAGGTCGCTCGACCCTTCAACCCCTTAGGTCGCTCGCGTGTAAATCCTTAGGTCGCGAACCAGTTAGGTCGCGCACCCTTCTTTAGGTCGCGAGTTTTAGGTCGCGTGTCTTTAGGTCGTGTGCTTTTAGGTCGCTCGACTCTGTTAAGTCGTAGGTCGTTGGACCTTAAGTCCCTCGCCTCCCTTAACTCCAGTTAGGTCGCTCGGCCATTGTGTTAGGTCGCGTGAACCCTTAGGTTGTATGACCTACTTTTCCTTAGGTCGCTTGACCAGCTTGGCTTCACTAAGTCGTACCGTTTTGACGGGGCGCTACCTCGCACCCCGCCGGGGGCGTTGCCCCCTGGACCCCCGCGACCTGACCGGGCAGGTCGAACCCCGAACCCCCCTTCGTAGGTGATCTTATCTGAAAAACATTCAACAGAATTTCTACTATGATAGTTTTAGGGATTGATTTCTTTGGACTTTACTCACGTCTTTGAACGTGAATTGATGTGATTCGATTTGTTTCAACAATCGTTTTGTGACTTGTCACTTTAAAGATATGAAGGTTTCAATACTAGTAGTAAATATCAAAGCTCTTTCATCAAAACGATTTCAACTCTATTTTATTACAAAGCTCTTTTTCTCGAACCGTTTTCCAATCTACTAGTATATACAAGCCTTTACTTCACTCGGATGAGAAATCGACTTAAACGACTTAGTAAAACGAGTGGTATGAAACGCTTGCGTTCACTTTATCGGTTAGCTCTTGGACTTGTTCGATTGAACCCTTTTTGTGACAATTTCCTAGTGAAGATCTACAGTTTGTTCGTAAATATTTAAGTTAAGCTAGTGGTTATGGGACATGAAGCTAAACTCATATATTTACTGGCTTAGTGTAATTGACACTTCCTTATGATCATGACGATCATTTTTGTGATTTAGACTAGCGATTGAGCGATGTCTCTTTGTCTGCGAGGGAGACTATACCCCGTTTGTGTGATGTTTCGCCATCACATATGTAGGGTAGCACCCTACGGTCTTTGGGCCATTCCTGTGTGAAAATTTAATGGATAGCTTCCATGAGATAGCTTCTCGTCATGTGTTTTACGCGTAGGTGAGTTTTCATGCTCCCATTCATGTGTTAGGCCTCCCCTTTTTTATGTGTTTTTCTGGATTTCTTGTGATGATTTCTAGAATTTATGCTTCACCAATTTTCATGATTTTCATTGATATGATATCAGTTTTTGTGCCTTGGTGAATTTATGTGTTATTGACTTGTTATGAATACAAGTTTAGGGTATGATACCCTATTTTATCTTTGAGAAGATTCTTGTGATATTGATTGATCTTTTGTTGATTATCATTTACATACTTATAGTAGTATGCCGTTATGGTTGTTACATGTTCATGCCATATTATTTATCATATACCTTATCATCTGATATTTATAGCTAGACTGATCCGTTTATTATTTTTTTATAAATAATACTCGGGTCAGACCGAGATGTTACAGGTGCTTCTACTTGACTTCCCTTCAGGATTATTCTGACTTTTGGCTAACTACTTAGATTAGTAGCTTTTGGATGTACACATTTGAGATATAGACTCTATGTAGTGTACTTATTCTTTTGTATAGCACGTGATGCTATTCTTTTGTATTATCGTGGGTCTTTCTGACCACTACTCTGATGTACACTTTCATGTGTTATATATATTTATTCATATCTTCTTCCGCCTTTGTGATATGGATGTCTGTGACTGATTTATGTTATGATTACTTCTATGTTTGTTTCCGAAGATTATATATAGCCACCGTGTGATAGCTTTGTGTTTGTATCGGTATGTCGGATTTCCTCCTTAAAAGATATGCATTCTATTCTATCTGACGTATCGGTGCTCGCACAAAGAAGTTACATGGATAGTCGCTCCTCCACAGCCTTATTCTCCGTGCTAATTGACAGCACTACATCGTAGTGTTCTTGGTTAGCGTGGGTATAGAGGTGGGGCGTCACATTTATTCAATCAAATTAAACCAAGACTTTGAAATTGTTTGAAGCTAAAAATTTCTAGAAACTAACAAAATTAAAAGTGGATAAAGATATGTGAGTAGAAGGCGGTTTAGAGATAAATCCACTCTCATGATCACATAAATCAACACAACATGAAATTATGATCTCTCTTTTTTGGTCATTGGTGAATTTAATTGATGTGTTTATCATAAGTATGGCCTATTTGTGCTATTATTTAGCTCAACATAAGCCATCAAACTATAACGCACCCACTAAATCACTTTTTAACTCTCATGAAAATTGCAATGAAATTGAAAATAAAATCCATTTTAAGCATGATCTATTAACTATTGATTAGAAATTGTTATCCCATTTTTGGTCAAAACTGGAATATCAGTGTTGGGTGCGTTTCCTCCACGACTGAACCAAGAAGAAGCAGCCAACAAGCGTATACAAGTCTGGGATTTCACTCATGATTCAAGTATAAAAGTCCATTCGGTATCAAAGGTTTAAAGTTTCATTCGGTAATCAGCATCACCAAGGTCATTCGGCATTCACCTTCCCAATATCATTCGGCATTCAAGATGCCTTGGTTCATCCGGCATTCCCAGTACAATGGCTCATTCGGCACTCCCAAATATAGAAGTTCATTCGGCATCTCACTGCCGAACCAGCTGCACCTCCATGAACCACCGAATCACCTCCACCGAGTCACCTCCACCGAACCAAGGAGTACCGGACCAACACTGCCAGGCCAGATTGCATCAGGCCAGGCCCACTAGCAGCTATCTACATCCAAGACCCCTACCCCCAGCCTCACTCTATAAATAGAGGGGCAGGGGTACAACAATGGGGACAAGTTTGAGAGCTCAAGCACGGAGAGAACTTTCAAACAACTTTCTTTTACTTGTATCAAAGCTGTGTACTTGTAATCTAAAGAAGAGAAGAGAAATAACATATAAAGTGGACGTAGGCACATTCTGGCTGAACCACTATAAATCTGCGTGTCTTTTTACAGTTTAGCCCCTGCTTTTCATATATTTGCATCCAAATCACTAAGAACAACATAAGATCTACTAAATCATACAACTTTGAGGTGTTTGTCCATTTTTTATGCAAACATTTTTGGTGCTTTCACTGAGAACTGAACTCAAGAGTTCTACCACTTGGAAGTCGGATTTGAAGGTTTAGGAGTTCGAATTTAAAAAGCTATGTCGAGACAATCAAGTAGAAGGCAGAGACAAGAGAAAAGTCAACATGAAGGAAGTCAAGAGGCTTCCTCCGGAGCGAACCAAACTTCAGTCTTCATCACAAGGGAGGAGATGGAGGCAATGATGAGAAGGCAAGAAGAGATGATCCAAAATTTACTCCAAAAGATTGGGCAACTCGGAGCTCATCACCAAGGAGCAACCGGAGTTCAGAATGAGGCAGGACCATCTGGCGCAGTGCCAGAGCTAGGGGGCACTTACCCGGATCATGTTGACCCGATCCCAGGAGCAGTACCAGGAGGAGCCGCGCAGCGCGGCGTCGATAGAGAAGAAAATGCTCGTTCAGGAGAGCAGACTCCAGGAATCCCTCGTGAACTCGGGGGACAAATCAGAAACGAAGGACCAGGACTACAACTTGGAGATAGTGACAGACTGGCGGAGATGGTCAGACGAGCCATGAGAGGCGGACTAGTGAATAGAGACCTGGAGGATGTGAATAGGAGTCCTTTTACCACAACAATCAGGCAAGCTAGGAACCCACCAGATTTTAAGCTACCATCATTGGATATGTATAATGGAAGGACAGACCCTACGGTTCATCTGACAAAATATATAAGGCATATGGAAGTGCTGGGGGCATCAGAGGAGGTTATGGCCCGGTGCTTTCCATTGTACTTGGCAGATATTGCGGCGTTGTGGTTCAGACAACTGGAAAGTGGATCAATCGGGACATGGAATGATTTGACTCAAAGATTTATGAGGCAATTCAGGGTCCACATTTCAAGGCCCAAGAATGTGATGAGTTTGGCTGCACTAAAGCAAAGAACTGGAGAATCTTTAAGAAGCTTTTTGACGCGATTCAATGCAGCTGCAGCATCAGTGGATCGACCTGATCCATCCATGGTCTTGATGGCGGCTGTGTCAGGCATAGCCGATGGCACAGAATTCAAGAACTCGCTAACAAGGGATCCACCTATGGATCTGGGGGAATTTTATCATGAGGCTGAAGGGTTCTTACGGTTAGAGGATGCAAATGCCGAAAGAGAGGAAGGAGAAGGAATCGACGTTTATGCGGTCAAGGTTGGAAATCTTCCTGAGAAAGGTACATAAACTAGCAAGGGAAAGCGGAAGGCCGAGGATAATGATAATAGATCTACACGACCACGAAAAGGACCAAGATTTACCTCATACACGGAGCTGAATGAGACTTTGGAGCGGATCTACCAGGACACCAGGGGACAGGTTCCTTATCGAAAGCCGGTAAGGAGAGATTCGACTGGCAATGAGAGAGAGTCAGACCAATACTGTTCATTCCATGAGTTGAATGGTCACCGCACAAACGACTGCAGACATTTAAAAGATGAAGTCGAGGGGCATATCCGGAATGGTTTGCTATCACAATATGTGAGAAGGAGGGCCACGACGGTGGAACAAGAACGACCACCGCCCGCACCAACTGAAGACGGCTCGGGATCAAGACGTCGGCTTGTTATCCATTGATTGAAATAACGACGGACGAGCAGCAAACTCCACACTGATACGGTTAAGTTGTTTACACATGTACAGGACCACGAACGATCCTCAGGCATGCTCTGATACAACTATAAACCACATCGATATAGGCGTTTGCACTCCGACGTCCCTACTTTGCTTTTGTTCTTTATTTCTTAAATTTGGATTTGACTTTGCTGAACATTTCTATTTTAAATTTCATCAGTTGAATGGATATTTGATTTTGATAATTCTAAAATGGCTAAGCTACTTACACATGTGCGGGGTCGCGAACGGTCCTTAGGCATGCTCTGAGATGGCAGTAAGCCGCCCTGATAAACGATCCAGGAACTCACTCGAACGTGAACCTGGTATCAATAATACCAAGTCCCTCCCCGGGCACACACAATTCGCCTCGAACGGCACCCGACCTCGAACGGTCACAATTCGCCTCGAACGGCACCCGACCTCGAACGGTCACAATTCGCCTCGAACGGCACCCGACCTCGAACGGTCACAATTCGCCTCGAACGGCACCCGACCTCGAACGGTCACAATTCGCCACGAACGGCACACGATCGCGAACGATCACAATTTGCCGCGAACGGCACCCGACCGCGAACGGTCTCATTTCCATATTTGCCGCGAACGGCACCCGACCTCGAACGGTCTCATATTACCTCAAATGACACACGGTCGCGAATGACCGTCATTCGTGGCTAGGAAAGATTATCAAGCTCTTTACAGGTTGTTGATAGGATATGAACATCCAGCTCATGGCATTACAAAACACGTCTTCCTACTGCAAGTCATGTTTTGGGGGGCAAAGTGTTATCCCATTTTTGGTCAAAACTGGAATATCAGTGTTGGGTGCGTTTCCTCCACGACTGAACCAAGAAGAAGCAGCCAACAAGCGTATACAAGTCTGGGATTTCACTCATGATTCAAGTATAAAAGTCCATTCGGTATCAAAGGTTTAAAGTTTCATTCGGTAATCAGCATCACCAAGGTCATTCGGCATTCACCTTCCCAATATCATTCGGCATTCAAGATGCCTTGGTTCATCCGGCATTCCCAGTACAATGGCTCATTCGGCACTCCCAAATATAGAAGTTCATTCGGCATCTCACTGCCGAACCAGCTGCACCTCCATGAACCACCGAATCACCTCCACCGAGTCACCTCCACCGAACCAAGGAGTACCGGACCAACACTGCCAGGCCAGATTGCATCAGGCCAGGCCCACTAGCAGCTATCTACATCCAAGACCCCTACCCCCAGCCTCACTCTATAAATAGAGGGGCAGGGGTACAACAATGGGGACAAGTTTGAGAGCTCAAGCACGGAGAGAACTTTCAAACAACTTTCTTTTACTTGTATCAAAGCTGTGTACTTGTAATCTAAAGAAGAGAAGAGAAATAACATATAAAGTGGACGTAGGCACATTCTGGCTGAACCACTATAAATCTGCGTGTCTTTTTACAGTTTAGCCCCTGCTTTTCATATATTTGCATCCAAATCACTAAGAACAACATAAGATCTACTAAATCATACAACTTTGAGGTGTTTGTCCATTTTTTATGCAAACAGAAATATAGAGCATCAAATTTTGATTTTAAAATCACTTCATTACCATAATCATATGTAGATGAAGAGGTAATTTGTGTTTTGTTTATTTAAGCATAGCCTATTTGGTGCCAACAACATAGGCTATCAAATTCAAAACTAAAACAACAAATTTTAACCAAATCAAACATGTCATTAAGCACAAAAAGAGGTCACAAGTTATCAAATTACGTTGAATCTACATAATTAGAGAGCTTCATTACCTCTAAATTGAAGGGGTTTAGCCCCTCTATTTGTTATCACTTCAACAAATGTAGCATTCAACATGAAACAAAAACAAGAGGAAAAAGAGAGCAAAGTAAAAGGAGAGCTAATTGAAATGAAATAAAACTAATCTACTTGCATAAATAAAAAGATCTACAGTACTAATCATTAAAAGAAAGAGAGCATGTAAATAGAAAATAGCATTAATTAACATTGCATAAAAGAAAAATACATGAAAGAAAATGGCTAATTAGCCATGAAAAAGAAAAGAGAATTTTTTGTTTATTTTTGAGCCTAAACTAAACTAACTAAAGAGAAGGCTCAATGAAGGCTAAGAGAGAAGAGACTCATTACATGAACATATGGGGTATTTATACATGTTTTGAAACCCTAATCCTATTTTTGGGAACTACCCAAACTACCCCTGAGAAAGTGTGGCCACCAAGTTATCATTAGCATGAGTTAATCCTCCACTTAAATGTGCATATAGCTTTAATCTTCATGGGCATTAGCTCCTAAGTGTACAATGTACATCATGGTAAGTGAGTAGGTGAAGTCTTCCATGATTGATGAAATAAATTATTTCCAACTTCATTCCTTTGTATCCTCTTATGCGTGCATATTTTCAATGAAGCCTCTTGTAATTTCCATCCAATTTTCCTACAAATAAAAGTAAAACGTGAAAATAAATATTCTCAAATTAATATATGCACAAAAATGGCCATTTTGCCCCTATATGAAGATAAATAAATGATGCTTTGAAATAGTTTGAATATTGGTTTAAACATGTTAAAACACACTATATGCTCATTTATTTAATTAAATTCGATTAAATATGAATGTAAAAATATGCACATTTACGTGCACATCATTTAAGTGCCGGAATGCAAAAGTTATTATAACGACCCGCTTTTTCGAAATAAAAGTAAAATGTGTACATATGGGGTATTTATACATCATTTAAGTGTCGGAATGCATAAGTAAAATAGTTACTTATGCCATCCGCTTTTCAAAGCAGAAATTCAACCAAACCAAACAAAGAAATCATTTAAGCACACACATATGTTCTTGGTTGATCTAAAATCGAACGATGTTTGATTTTAGCTCAAAATCCTACTTCCTCTAAACATAACGAAATCAGCTCCAGTGCATAGATAATGCTCCTACGAGAGCAATGCAAAAGACCGCATCTCGATTGGACCCGGTATGCAAAAGTTATTATAACGACCCGCTTTTTCGACCCTCGAAAGTCAATACTTAATACATCAACGACATTCAAATGTCGAGCATCCAAGTGTCGGAATGGCATATTGTTAGGGTAAAAAGAAAAGGAAAAAGAGAAGGAATAAGGGGAAATAGAAATTCATAGCGGAATAATAACATATAGTATAATAAAGATAGTAAAAGCTGTCACTCTAAGATACATAGTATATTAGAGTTAAAAACAAACCTCATCAGCTTGGACAGTTATAACTTCCTGACCATACAATTGTTGATGGGTATACATAGTATACAGTGGAAAATAAAAATATTACAGAAGGTGAACATCCATAAGTTCCATGTCCCACCAACACCAACTTGGAAAAATATTCGATCTGACCCAAGCAATATAATAAAATAACACCCGGATTAGTCTGGAAAACCAGTGTGAGAAAACTCAAGAAATATGGTAAACATATAATAATTCCATGAGACAATGCCGCAAAGCACGGAATAGGTTTTGCCTCACAAGAACAACGTCCATAGATGAAAATATGGAAACAAGTCGAAATAAATTCACTACACCAAAACATGCAAATCTTAACATTCATAAGTGTTACAAATAATTTCAGTAACACTTTTTAAGTGTTACTAATGGACTGTGAGGAATGAAGCAGTCAAATTCGTAACACTTATAAGTGTTACAAACATACATATTACTAAAACTTATAAGTATTGGTACCTAAATATACGGTAACGCTTATAAGCGTTGGTACAGAAATATACAGTAACACTTATAAGTGTTGGTACAGAAATATACGATAACGCTTAGAAGTGTTGGAAAATGATTATTTAGTAACACATATATGTGTTGTTACACATAAATTGCTTTGCTTATCATTTAGGTTTGTAGCGTAGATAAGCGTTGTTATCCAAAATATTGGTAACACTTACATGCATTACTAATTGAAATTATGTTTTTACACTATTTTATGCACAATTAATATTAAATTCTTAAAACAAATGAATATAATATCTCATAAATGATGATGTCCATATCACATATATAATTCATCATATCAATTCAATATGAAGTCTAAAATGCTTCCATATCTCAAATGCAACAATATCATATTTAGATAATACTATAATATGAGCTACAAACTTTCCAATTTCAAAATACCACAATATTGTATCCAAATTACAAAAAAGAAATTTCATATCCAATTTTAAATATCCAATATAATATGAGCTACTGATAAATAGAATTTTAGATATCGCGAAGACAAAGCACGGGCTATATCACAAAGCCCCCATCTGAAAATTCAAAAAGCTTGTAATGCCCATTTTGAGGACCATCATAAATTGGTGCTTCCGGTTCTAAAACTTCTGTTATCCAAACAACTTTCTCAACATTTGGAACTACCTCTCTTAAATGACACATAGTTTGTGTTCCAATATAAGCTTTTGCTACATTCTTCTTCATATCTTGTGATAGTAGCATTACAAATTGTTTACCTCTTGTAGATGATGCAACGTCATTTGACGTAATAAGCGAACTAGCAACTCCAATATTCGAATGAGATTTATCCAAGTTAGAAGTGGTTACCGTCATAGGCGTCACATTACCCCCATTAAGGTTATGTTGTAAACCCGGTACCATAGTTAGGAAAGATGAAGCAATTGATTTAAGAGCCTCATTGATTTGGCTCGATACTTGATTTGCCACTTGACTTGCAACTTGATTTGCCACTTGGTTTTGTAATTCCGATGATCATTGATGAAAATCTTCCTTTTTACTCTTATCGGCAATTGCTTTTGAAGCTTGCATCAACTTTACTTATTTTACAGAGGAAGTGGTGCTAATTGCACGACAATAGTTTTCTTTCTATCGGAGCCAAAAACTTTAGAGATGGGATCATTGTCAAGGTCATATGTGTTTGCTTCCTCGTTACCGCTACATTCCAACTTCTATTTTTCTTCCTCTTCCTCCACAAGTGTCTGCATTCAATATATGCAGAAGATGAAACAATCAGTGTATGTAACTAGAAATGTAACATGACTACAGAAAAAGATGTATTGCTGCATTTCATATAATCTTTACTGTTGTTAAGCAATTTCCTATCTCTGTTATCATGCCTACTTTGCTACTTATTACTAAAAAGACATTTTCCTTTGCATTGTGTGTATCAGTATATATAATCTAAATTTATTAACACTGCAACCCACACCCTACAATACATAAATGCTTAGAACACAACACACCCATAATAACTCTCATACCATGAATACGAAAACAATTCAACTAAAAACTATATGTTTGCCTCACCAAAATATTATCTATAAGTGTGACAACAATTGTTCCTAAGCTTCTAAAATGCTTACCATCCAAAAATAAACTAACAGATAAGTATGACCATAGGCGTTAGAGTTTAGATGCAACCAAAATAACAATCGACAAGTATAAAACCACGGTATGGGTTAAAATATATAATAAGTAGATTTTGAGAGTTTGGAAACATCATTGTACTTTCAAGCTCTAAACCAAACTATAGATGTACATTCATGTATAGCTTGGAATAATTTTGGATTCCGATTCATGATATTTAACATGGGTTGGAACTAGACTGTCATTGTAGGTAGCTACCATGCCTAGTTATTAAACTTTGTACTAACATTTTCATTTATATGTAATATATAGATTTAAGTTTATAATTGTATTCAAAGTCAGTTAACAAAGAATGCACATGATAAAATTAAACCAGCAATACTTATGTAAACTCAATATACAGTCACTTAGATAACATACAACAACACACTTAATACATATACACATCCACACTACACATATCCACCCGCTGAAACAAACACACACCCACATAAGTATACGGAATATTTATGTATTTAACTCACACACTAAAACAACACAACTACTCACACAAGAAAAACTCAGCAGCACCTCACATAAATACAACAAAATAATGCTAGGTGATATCTAATCTGATGTAGATGGACAAGCATATATTGGAATCAAAATTTTGTATTTGGTACAACGTGTCTAGTCATGTTTACTCAGTGATATATTATATATGATATGATCTTCTTCTTCATGTTTTAGTCAAATATGTGGTATTAAAGTGAAGTATAAGATAGCTCATTTGATTAATGAATAGAATATGATTTCTACTGAATCATACCATGAGCAAATGTTAACATGGAAAATTTCCTATACTAGAAGCTAGAAAACCAAGATTTTATTAAATACATAGCACCTGGCTCTCTAGAACATGTTAATTCTGAGCACCGATTGATAGGAACAAATTTCATTATAATCTACCCCGACAAAAAGGTGGTAAAAGTAAATACATACCAGTAGAAGATGTGGTAAATTTGCAGGTCAATACAAAAGGAGAGTAGCCATGACAGTGGTTAATGGAACAATGCTTTCCAACATTTCACATCAGATATATTCAGAGACTATCATCTTTGAGGCAATTTGAATCTAATAATTGATATTTCTCTAACTAGAAATAAACTTGTTACTTTTCTAGAAAAAGTTCAAATCGCTTTTAGCACATTCTATTATGATTTATGAAAATGATGCTAGTAATTCAAAATTCTGTTAATACATAAGACTGGCCACAAAAGCAAATTATGAGAGCAGTATTGGTAAAAGAGATGTCTACAAAAAGACCATTCTGTAAGATTTTTTTGTTATTGTTTTTCTCTTTCTTTCGAAACATGAATTAAAACTGAAAGGAACTTGTGCTAGAAATAACCCTATAGATCTTAAAGTATGCTACCATTTGGTAGGACACTAATTAAGAATACGGTTAAATGATGTCTACAGCATCATTTATTTTATATATAGTACTTTAAATTAAATGATCATGCATGGTTTTGGTAAACATCAACCACCTAGAACACCTATCAAAATAGTTCTGTTGTTAAAAAAGGTACCATAAGTTTCTAGTAAGTTTTAAAGGCAATGACCCAATAACAAAAATGTAACAAGAGAGACGTTAAAATAAATAAATAAATTCTATTTTGTGTTTTTACATTATATTTTGACACATGAAACTACCTCTTCATTTTGAATACATAGTCAATTGCATATGAGGCTGCTATTCTGAGTAGTTATTGGGTATATGAGAATTATAAATACATGAATTGTACTGTCAAAATAATACTATATAAGACAATCAAATTTTTACAATTGATCAGTAATTCATACCAAAGTAAAAATACTTACATAGGCTTTTGCTGCAGATGGAAGAACTTGTCCAGATTTCTTATTTATATGTCCCGCCTTCCAAACCATTGTCCGCGTAACTTTCTCTTTCAGATTTTCCTTGACCTGCAAGAACAAATATTTTTAAACTAATTAACTATTCATTATTAATATTTACAAGAAATATTTTTTATACTATTTCTTACCATTTCGTCGTAAACTCTACAGTATGATTTTCTTCCTAGTGTATGAGTGATAGTAATTTTAGTTTTGGCTTCGGCGTTTTCCTACATTGCTCTTTTTTTTATCCGAATATTCATTGTCTATAAACTTTTCCCACCATACTTTGTCAATGTCCGCGGAACATTTAGCAATAGCAATATTCTTGGGTTTGGTGGTTCCTCCGACTTTGAGAAATTTATTCCGCAGAGTAGACTTTACCGTATGATAATATCGTGGAAAAGTTTTCACTAAAATTGGCTGAGCTAGATCGGGATCTATATCCATGTCAAATTCATTCTGTTTAACAAAGAAATTTCAGTACTAAGGATAAATCTTGTGCAAAACATAAATGACTAAATAAGATGAATTCATGACATACCAATAGTTCTTGCCATAAAATGTTCTGTAGTAATCATCTACATTTCTCCACTCGTTATAGCCAATTGGTATATGAGAACGAATTAGGGCTCCGCATCTGGAGCTCCATTTAGCTTCATCTTTCCATTTAACACCCTCAAGATCAATAGTTATTGAGTATTTTTTATCACTTGTAGGAGGAGGATTATATGCTTCAAGCTCTGCTTTTGTATCTTTAGATGCACTAGCATTGCAATTGTTCGACAGTTAGACCTGCATAAAAAACATTTTAGTATACAATGAAACTTAAAACTCTACGAGCGACCATAAACCAGTTTTAATAAACCTGTCTCTGATACTAAAACTGACAAGCATGCGGCTTTCAAATTCAATAACTCTTGGATTAATTACAACGAATACAACAACATGATTTCATATGCATGGCAGAATGAAACATTGTTCAATCCTCTTTTCATATTTCCTAAAAAACTAAAAAAATTCAAAAGGAGTTTGAACGAATGGAGCAATGGTCAGGCCAGCCTAAAAGTATTACTGACAACATGAGAAAACACAACAACAACCTTTACAACAACATTCTACAAAAGTCTAATGATGTTGCTATTATTCAGGCTTGTAAAGACAGTTTATTTCTGCTTGAGATAATAATGCACAATCACACTATTTAAATTCAGAAATAAATAAATAAAGTGGATGACTGAAGGCGAGCATGTAACAATTTTTTATGCACATAATTTATCTGCAACCAGAAACAAAAAACAAATATGAAACATCTCATTAATTCCCAAGGAAACATTATTGCAGCAGACAAAGACATACATGGCACTGCAATAGACTTCTTCACACAAATGTACAAGCTGAAAATACAAATTGCACTTTTCCAAACATCATTTGTCAAAAGGTACTTATAGAGCATGCAAGAAGCAAATTAGATGCAGACATAAGCCTAGATGAAATCAAACAAATAGTTTTCTAAATTAATGAAAACAATAGCCCAGGCCGTGACAGTTTTGGAGTAAAACGTGAATAAAAATATATCAAATAACATGAGCATGTATGTTCATAAACTCATATGCTAGTTTACCAAGTACCAAATATATCAAACAACACAAATATTCATTTCAAAATGATATCTATTTCATTTCAACACATTTCAATAATGGTCCTAAGTTGGGTTGTTCTTCCATAACAGACTGAAAATCGGTCGGTATGGTGTAGTCATCTATGTTGTCTATCATGCACTTCGGAGAACGTCGAACAGTGGACCAATTAGGATTTTGAGTGTCTTTTACATAGAAAACTTGACCTGCTTCGGTTGCTAGAATAGCTGGCTCATCATACACTCCGTTAGAATTTTTGAGCTTTTTCAAGTTCACCATCAACAAATGTGAATCGGTACAAATCTTACAACCATTTGTCTTATCCGCAATGTTTATCCAATCACAATAGAATACTACATGTTGAGAATCATAATAATCGAAATCTATGATATCTTTAATGATACCATATCAAGTAGTGTCATCGTTTGTAGGATTTATATCTTTTGCACTTGCAACAAATGCGGTGATCGCATCCATGCAAACACCGCTATCTTGGGTTAAAAGAGCGTCGTCATAATGTTGAGGAGAGAATATATATCCATTCACTCTATACTTGAGATAGCTTTTGGCTTCCCACTTTGGACCACTAACATATTGCCACAACATTGTGTTCATGCATTTTTCTTCTAGTAGTTGTCAGGAACAAATAAATTTGCATGACTAACATAAAAGGAACGAAACCTACAATTTTCATATTGAAATAACTTACTTTTTGTGCAACCAATCAATAAATTCAGTTTGTACAACTACTTCTGCCATTATGGTAGCTTTTCTTTTACCACGAGACACACCTTCTAAAGAAGAGAAATTTGCACTGCAAATTAGATATTATAATGTGAATACATTCGCTATTTTATGTCATCAGTATTTATCATAATATGGAGAAAATTCATACCTATAATATTCATCTCTCTCGGGAACATCGATTCTGAAAAGTATCCACCTTCGAATTTGAACACATTGCATCCTAGTTAGCTTAATATATTTGCCTTCAATGATGGGGCGTTCATATATATCATCACCATCATCTAAAAAGATTCTTGTGTAGAACTATGATTTCCATCATGTGGGTTCGGCATATATTCCATTGCATATCTAACTGATTCCGAAACAAAATATATTTCAGCGATTGATCCTTCTATATAGCATTTATTACTAGGTATATTTTTGCATTCTTTCATAGCCCTAAACACATGTACACATGCACATATATTTAAAAATTGTCATTTTGAAATAATATTTACTAATCTTATAAAAATAATATCTCACCTTTCAAATGGATACATCCATATATAGTTTGTAGGTCCGCATAGCAAATCTTGGTCAGCTAGATGCACCATAAGATGAACACTTATATCAAAGAAGTCTGTAGGAAAATAATGTGCTAGCACACACAATGCCTCGAAAATCATATCTTTGGCGGCTTGAACATGTTCTTGAACTAAAACTTTTGAGCATATTATGTTAAAATACAAACTCACTTGTAAAATAGCTCGTCGTAGCTCACGAAGTTTCGGATATGCATGTTGAACCATTATAGGAAGAAAGTATTGCATAAAAATATGATACTCGTATGTTTTTTTATGTGCAAAGTAGGTGGTTGAATAGTAACAAGGCTACCAAATCTTATTGCAAGACACGATGGAAGTATGGCATCTTTTAGAACTTGACAACATTTCATTTTATGAATCTTGTCCCATGCAAACTTAGATAATTGCTTTCCCTTGTCAAATATTAAGTTGATAAGATGCTCTGCAACATTCTTCTTGGTATGCATCACATCAATAGTATGTCGCACTTTATGACTACTCCAATAAATTAAATCATAGAAAATTGACTTCTTATACCATGATGATTTTTCTATGTCACCATCTCCAACTGTAAAGAAACTTTTATCGGTAGCTTCAAATATCGTTCGCTTCTTATTCTTTGGTAATTTTCCAGGAAAATATTTTATACAATTAAGCTTTTCCAAAAGGGATGGTCCCCTTAAAATTGTTGGCGGTTCTTTATCTTCGGTATCCTTATACCATCCATGTTTTACTAATCTATATGGATGGTCATCCTTCAAAAATCTTCTATACTTTGGATAAACAACCTTGTTACCAATGTACTCTAACTCAGTCTCCATAGCACAAACTGGACATGCTTTATAACCATGTGTCATGCAACCAGATAAATTTCCAAATGCTGGTAAGTCATGGATTCCCCATAATAGTATTGCCTTCATTGTAAACATTTATCCCTTGTCCATGTCAAAAGAAGCTACTCCTTCTGTCCAAAGTTTCTTCAACTCATCAACAATAGGTTCTAAGTATAAATCAATGTCTTGACTTGGTGCTTTCGGTCCAGGAATTAATAAACTTAGCATTTGAAATTGTGATTTCATGCATAACGAAGGGGGTAGGTTATAAGGAATCATATATACAGGCCAACAACTTTAACTATTGGAGAGAACCCCATTCGGATTAAATCCATCACTAGTGATACCAAGCCAAATATTACGTCCTTCATTTGCAAATTCTAGCCACTTACATTTGATTGATCTCCATTCAGCTGAGTCAATGGGATGGCGCATGAAATTCCAAGAAGGATCAGCATGCTTATGCCACTGCATTTTACGAGCCTGTGCAGTTAAAGCGCTCAGTGGATTCAATGCAGTAGAGGTGCAAAAAGTCATAGCGGGGATGTAGCGAAGATATAGCGGGATATATCGGATTACTCTAAAATAGCATATAAATCCCATACTTGTTGTTTTTACAAATATATAGATAGTAATTATGTGAAAAATTAACATTCAATTGAATTATAATTAATACAAAAATAGTTTTAAATAAAAATATGTGCAAATGTATTGTAAATAAACGTAAAACTGTTATATAACTTAATTTAATTTAGTACAATATTAGAGTATTATCATTTCTAAACATATATAAAAATTCAATGAAATTAATTAATTTCATAATTTTTATAGTGTATAAATATCATTTTTCAATCCAATTTTTTATAGAAGATATAGCGTAAATAGCGGAATATAGCGGAAATAACGGGATATAGCGGAAATAGCGGGGATTAAAGCGGAAAGGCTATATGTTGGGGATATATGGAAAAATCGTAGCGGCAGGAATCCGCTATAAGATATATCGGAGTTATAGCGGGGATATAGCGGGGCATTAACTGCACAGTTACGAGCTATCCATGGTATAGTGTACAATCTAGTCGGCCTTGGAATTATAGGGAAATGTCTTAGAACTTTCTTTGGTTAGGTTGTCATTTTTTTATGCCTAACACATTTTCCTTATCTTTAAATTTTGGTGTATGACAATGAGGACATTCTACCACGTTAGCGTTCTCTTTCCAAAATAACATGCAATCATTTTCGCATGCATGAATGCTTTTTACCTTCATTCCCAAATCTTTTAACTTTTTTTCGTGGTGGGATACATGTCGGGTAATGTATTTTCTTTTGGAAGACATTTTTTAAATATTTCAACAATTCTGTCATGCTATTTCCTTACCAGTTAAATTCTTTCTTCAAGTTGTGAAGCTCTACCATTACACCTAAAGTTGTAAGTCCATCTTCACAAGAAGGATATAGTTTCTCATTTGCTTTTCTTTTGTATTCATGGTACATTTTCCGAACATGTATCTCTTCAAAGTTCACTTCACCGCTAGCCTATGGCATATCATGCACTCTAAATGCATCAAATACGAGATTTCCAAGAGCTCCCTCAATAGGCTCTTATACTTGCATTTGGTCTTGAATAGGAAACTCTTGGGCGGAATCTGATGTATGAGTCATTTGTACTGTAGCATTGTTTCTCTCTCCATGAAAGAACCACACATCATATGTCGAAAGCATACCAAAAAATATCAAGTGTTTCTCAACTATTTCTATTGAGATTTTTTTGGAGTTTTTACACTTCTTACAAGGACACACACATAACTGGATATCTTATGGTGAGTGTTGCTTTACAAAGTTGATGAAGTTCTGAATACCTTGCTTATATTCATCCTCATTTCTACGTGGATTTTTAATCCACCCTCATAACATTTGTTCTGTCTTACCTAAAATAATATATAATATTACGTTAATGCCATATAGATTTTCAAAGAAAAAAGTATAAGCAGCGTGTCAATTAAACCCAACCCATTTTCAATTGCAACTGTTTGTAATTATATTTGCAATTACGAAGACCCGTAACAAAGTTAACTAGTGACTTTATTGAATCTAACAGACATATTCCTGCACAAGTTAGATAACTTCGTATTGCTTAAAATCTTGAACATGTTACACTCTTTCACTTATGTCTTTACGTATTTTGAGTGAATTAAAGCTCAGTACTTGCTTTCAAGTGTATTTTGCATAATGTAGCAGTTTGAGGCCATAGAAGTTATAAATTTTCTAATGAAAGCTCACTTATCTATTTACGTATTTAGAGTTTCAACATGGAAACAGCGTATCGAACGAACTTTAGAAGAGAAAGTACTTTTTTCTTTCCTTTTCAATACACCAGCCTAAACGCTACTGCATATTGCTATAGCAGCAACTCTGTGTCGCTGCTATACAATTTTTTTTCTTTGTGTAGAGAACTTGAATCGCGGTGGTGACTTATTCCTCGATAAAAGTATAAACACACCTTTAAAGTATCATTTGAAGCTTACTTATATTTATGCAAGATCACTAACATTAATACATGCAGGACAGTCTATTTCTTATTAATACAATTCTCTATATATAACTAGTCTGTGATTATATATAAATATATTTTACCAGATTTTTTTTAAGCTGTTACATAACGTGCATATTTATTCTTGGATTTTAGATCTTTACTGTTTAGTTTTGACGTAGTCAAACTTGAAAGCGTCCCTATTATCGATCAAAAATAAATTGCCTTGTCAAAATGGGGATATAAATTAAATTCAATAGTCTGATTTACAACAGACATCTGTTTTTGATTCCAAATCAAGTGCCAAGGGGACAGACACAAGACAAGTAGATCAATTCCACACCTTGATTCTTAAGAGCTGACAATGGTATTTGCAAAATATAATAATTTATGGCAAAATGATGAAATTGACTCAGAAATATCTTGTTTTCCTGAGCCTGATAAGCGATCTCACCCTCTATTTTACCAATTTTGTAGAAGAATTAGTAAAGCGTGATTATAAGCTAGTTTTAACCAACAACATGCCTAGTCAAATATCCTTTTGGAAATCAAAACATGTTTAAAAACATTGTTAAACAAGGATTGATTGTCTACATATTTTTTTAACTTTGTTTAGATTTATGTTATGACCTTTGCTTAAAGGACTCTCAGACACCATTTGACATACATCAATATGGTGATGTAGTTCTGCATAGACTATCATTAGAAGCGGATACTGGAGGAAACATGACTTTTACAGATGTTGTGAAAGGCCAACCAAAGCATGACGTAGCTCGAACTTTCTCTGCTTTACTGCAGCTGGTAAATTCTTCTCTAGCATTTTCATGTACTAATTTTTAAGAAACAAGAAGAGAGCAATATTTTATATTTTGCAAATGTGGGTTGGTAAAATGAAAAAGCAAGCAGGGGGTTTTAACTATGAGGTATATAGGTCTGTGCTATTTGTACAAAAACGTAGATTTTATTACAGTTTCCCAAGGTTAACCTTGAAGCCTAGTGCTTTCATATTTTAGTAATCTTTATTAAATAGTCATAATGGTCTACCAGTGCACACCATAGGTTCATGACTGATTATTACTTACTAAGATTTAAACTTTGAACAGTATATTTGTTATCCTTTATTCTTTTTTTCGGTGAACATAAATTCATTTCCTTCAGTATACCGTGTTTTTGAATAGTTGAATAATATATGAGAAAGTGTTCAATGTCAGTAAACACTTAGCCCAATAACAAATTTTTAATTCGTGGAAATCAGGGAGACATTTTTATTTTGAAGCTTAATAGTCGATCGCATGTCCTCAAAAACAGGTTTCAAATTGCTTTCGTAGAATTATTTCTTTTTTCCGTTATTTTTTTCAAAAATAAATTTGCATTTAATTTAGAGTTACTATAAGCAAAAGCAAATTTTGCTTTTTGACTAAATATTTGCATTTTTGTAGTGAAAAGTTCTGAAAAATGCAATCGAAAATAATTTCAATATGCTTCTTGGAAACCGCATAGTCACATCGTATCCGGGGATGCTTCAATGATATTAACGTGTTTCACACAATGACAAATGTAAAATCTTTTAGAGTAAACTGTGATGAATATGAAGTAAACAGTAGTTGTTACATGATAGCCAAATCAAATGTCATATGCAAGAGAACATGACATGATTTAAATAACATAAAATCGAGTAAACTATAAAGGGAGCAATAATTAAATTAAAAAATTAGAAGATATAATTGACAGAATTTTTAAGGTCGGTCGGTAAAACCAAATACGAAAGTTTATTTATTCGTAGAGCCACTTCTGGGGTTTATAATGCCTAGTGCAAACTTTTGAATGATGCCATTTGCCATCAAAAATTGCTCAATGATATTAAATAAAATTCTTATATATATATATAACATACACACACACACACATATATATCTTAGTTTTCCCAATTTAAAATACGATTCATGCAAAACAAAATTTATATGTGACTCTAAACATAAGTAAAAGTTGTAACTTTTTATAAAAAAAATTGCATTTAAAAGTCATATTAATTTGTAGATAAATTCATTTACTTCTCCAAGTTGCATTTAAGATAGTTTTCAATACATTTTATCCTAAACAATTGTTGCAATCGTATTATATTTTTAAAAATAATCAACTATAAAATCAACAAAAATTATTTGTGAAAACTCGTTAGTAGCTTCCTAAATCACTAATGCTATGTCTATACTCCTCGGTTTCTCTACTATTTTAGATAACTTAAAAAACACAAAACTGGACAATGTAAACAACTTAATAAACAACAACAAAAATCTCCATAAAGTTTAACTAAAAAACATCTCACTTTTATAGACAAAGTAAAGAGTTCAGTTTAACCAATGGTGTGATGTTCAATGAGTCAATGGAATGGTAACAAAGAATTCAACTTATATTAAGAAATACACAATAGTAACATTCATTCTTAAACATGAGGTCTATCAATTTAAATATGTGCACCCTAAGCTCTGAACCATGTACTTCCATAAGGACTAACAACGAACTAATTCACTTAACAAGGTCATAAACACAAAAGTACAGAAAAAATAAGGTTATAAACACTTGTTACACTTTTATCTAATCATTAAGGCTTTACTTTTTCAAATCACGGGTATGAGACAAGTTTGTAAACAACTAAGAATGAAAATGTATTGGTACAAAATTAAAAACTGAAATCGGTAAATAATTAGAACTAAAAGACAAAACCTGATTCAAGTATCAAATCGAACAACAATAATAAATTAGTTCTGAACCAATATAAAAAATCAAAATCAAAATCGAACCTAAGAGGGCCTCTAGTCGATGCACCCGGAGATGACGCACTTGTCCACAAATGAGATGGAATGGGAAAGCGTAAGTACGCTGTAGAGATGACTCGCCTGTCCACAAAGGAGTCGCGAGAGGAAAATCTTATAGCTTGGAGGATGCGCGAATGGGAAAGCGGTAGAAGATGGTGATGGAACGCGGGAACCCTAATCTAATTAAAAATTACGCGGCCGATAGTGGTGATGGAAGGGAAAGCGTTAGAAAAATGGTACATATACAAGATTACAAAAGGGTCCAATTTTTAGTGAGTTATTTACAAATTTACCAACTGTTCTAACACTTTGTGGTGTTGTAAATTATAACTGATGTGTTGGAAAGTTTATAAAAAACATTATTTATATTTCCCAACACTTTTCCAGGTATCCTAACACTTTTTTATTGTCAGTAGGCAATAACACTTATAAGTGTTAGAAATTAACAAATATAAAATGTTGCAAAATCACTATTTTGGTGTAGTGAAAATCAGACTTGAAAAAATGGAAACAAATAATTAAACATCGAGAAGAGTTCCGGGCACTTCTAGATGCAATTAAGAAAATGATTCAAAGATTTGAATCAAATAAGGAAAAAAAAATTTCCAACAATAACTAGGAGGGTGAGCCATCTTACCGAAAGTATACCTCTAGAATATACTTGAGAACTACGATGGCTCTCGGAAACCTCCAAGCCGAACTAGTCAACCATACCGAATATCTGAGTATTTCTCATCTCAATGCACATAAAACCGAAACCAATCTAGAGTAGATGTGACAATCCCCAATGTGAGCAACCCCACATAGCTTGGTCCCCAGTCGCTTTTTTGATTTAGTCATTTTCGGCAAAGAATTTCGAATTTTTTGATTTAGTCATTTTCGGCAAAGGATTTCGAGTTAATAGTCGATGAATCAACTATTGGAAAAAAAATGGTCGTGTATGAAAATTAAATCTCGTAAAACATTCGACTCACACTTATGCTTGATTATCACATCATAAATATTTGTAAAACATTTTAAAAGCACTCTTTAAAATATTCTTTTAACAGACTAATTATATTTCTAAGTGTATTAAAAAGAAGGGTAAAAAACAAATGTCATCAAAACATTATTTACTATAAACCCAAAAAAATTTACACTTAGCTTTATTTCTAAAACATTCCATTTTAAAAGATTTTCATTCATAAACTTTTGTTTATAACTTTAGAACAACATTTATTATCCTAGAAAATAATAAACCAATTTAAAAGACTTTTATAAATTTTAAACAATGTTAATCATCTCGAAAGGTAATTGATATAACTCTTTTATAAATTTAATACCACATTAATTATTCCAAAATAAGATTAATCAAATATAATCTTTTTAAATATTTAAAACAACATTAATTTTATAAAATCATAATTAATCAAATCTATAATCTTTTTATAAATTTAAAACTACAATAATTATCACGAAAGATAATAACCAAATTTATAATCTTTTTATAAATTTAAAACAACACTGATTCTTTATTTCAAAATTCTAAAAAATACTTGAAAATATGGTTAAAAAAATTTCAAAGTGCAAAAACGCGAACAAACATTTATATTTGAAAAAATATAAGCATAAGTTCTATACACACAAAGGTTTAAGGAGATGATATTTCATTAGTGACGGTATAGAGAAAATCACTATAGCAACACTTACACAAATCAAACAGTAGGTCATAAATACTTTAACCAAATATCAATATAAGTGTTATCCGGATTTTTAACCCAGCAAGCCCCAACATGAGACAGAACAATCTCGTGTTATTGGAATGGTTTAGGACTTAACCAGAAAGGATAAGACAAGGAGTTAACGAGAGCCAAGCTATATTACTAAGGCAACGACTGGGATCGATTAAACCAAGAGACCATCATTCTTTTAGCCCAATCAACAGTTGATCACAAACCGCCAGTAACTTATCAAAACAGAACAACGACGATACAAGACCATGGAAACATCCCAAACTCCAAACCCCAAAAAATATCCTAAGTGATTGGATCGCCAACAATCCATAACCTATGGGTCACCGGCGACCGATGCCACTCCTTTGAATCTTCAATTGAGCTAACCAAGGAGCACTGAAAAAGAAGCTAAGTTATTGGCTCGCTTACAAGCCAAAATCAATGGGTCGCTCGCGATCCATAGACCGTGGGTTGTTAGGAATGCGGATTACGGATCTTAAGGCTAGGAATAACACTAGAGGGGGGGTGAATAGTGTTTTTAAGAAATTACTAAATCTTTTTGAGTTTATGTTAATTTGAACATAAATGTATGTAATATTCAGAAACAGATACACAGATATAATCACAGAAACAAACACAGATGCAGAAATAAAGTAAATGCAGTAAAGGAAAGAACACACCAGATTTTATACTGGTTCGGGGTTACCCTACATCCAGTTCCGCACAACAAAGTACGGATTTCCTTTCAAAAGCAATTCAACAATTACAACCCTCGGTTTCAAGGCTACGAGGTACACCCTCCAGAATCACAATCCTCTGGGTAGAGATACTTGATTTCCGGGGCAACAAGTTCACCCAATTGATTTCCAAGGCTACAATCACACCTTTTCTCACTTAATTGATTTCCAAGGCTACAATCACACCTTTTCTCGCTAGATAGATTACAAAGAAGCCTATAACTCTGAATAGCACTTGGATCTTGTTGAGATAGTGATAGAGAATCAAACTAGAGATAATCTAGTTAGATTCAATGTTGATTTCGGCAGAATGATGATAGGATTTTGAATAAGAAAACGTGGAAGAAGAAGAGAAGTGAAAAACCAGAAAATATGATATGAAATTCGTTGAAACTAATCCCTATTTAAAGAAGAACAACAGTCATGTCCATTCGTGAAAGGTTATGGTGATGTGAGGTTCCTGAACTCGGCCTTCGAAAATCGGCACCCGTACTTCACTTGTACTCAAATGCCGTAGATTCAAACGCCGAATCTGGCTTCCCGGAGCTTATAACACAGTAAGTATAACAACACAGCGGAATAAAGAAATCAATGATATCATTTACAACTCCAATGAATACAATATCCAGAATGATATAATACAATGATATCAATATGATACAAGAATATCAGAGATAAATAATGATACAGCGGAAAACAAAAGTGATACTCCAAGTGATCCGACAAAGAGAATGAGACCAATAACTCCAACATCAGCTCGAACCACCATCACGTTGCACCAAGATAAGCAACGTCAGTCATTCGTGAACTCCGCAACAATCGATGCTCCAGAGTGATCGACCTGACCAAAAATTCAACCCAGGCAAAAATTAGGTTTACAAAACCTTCTAGCCAACCACCATCGCCACAATCCTCTGATCAACCATCACCCATTTTTCCTGGCCTCCCCAGTCACTTCTCCACCTCCATGAAGAACTACAACCTTCTAGATCCACTAGATCAACAGATTTTCCCAAAATTCCTAAAATAGTGCAAACCAAAATTGCACTTCCAAAACATAACTAAAAAAAGTGAACTTAGTTGTAAAAATCCTAATTTCAGATAAGAATTCAAGTTATAAACCTGTATTGATATTTTAAGATGTTTGAAATTATCACTTATTTTAAACCTTAACTGTTCTTAAGATTTTAGAGCAGACTCTAATTTATTTAACTTAAATTCAAGTTTAAAAATTTACTTTATAATCAAACAAACATAACTTGTTAAGATACTAAGCCCTAACAATCAATGGATCAAGCAGAAATGATTTTTGATAATCCTGAACTTGAAATTTAAACAGAGGTGTTCTACAGGTCTTTAACAAACATGCATTCAATCATACAGAAATCTCTTCCATATATATACACATATCAAACATAAATCAAGCAATCAGTTATAAAAATACTTAAGCTTTTCAAAATGAAGTTACTCACAGTGTTTGAAAATGGACAGAGCACTTAAATTTGCACAGGCTTGTAAAATTTTACAAGTTGAAGCCTCTCTTGATCTCTGGTTTCAATTGATGATATTGTTGTTTGAGCTGAAGCTTGCTTATATTTTTAAGATAATGTTTGCTTCAATTTTTTTTCTCAGCTTAGAATGGACGAAATAAAATGAGATGAGGTTGATGTATATAGGAAGCTACAGGTGATGTTATTTGTTTGTACAATAGAGGTACGTATATATTTTTATTTTTTTATCAAGTTAGAGATTTTTCTTCATTGCTTTGCTTGTTTGACTCGGCTGAAATCTTGCTTTGGTGGCTTGTATAAATCTATGTTGTGTACTAAGGATTCATGCATTAATTGCTCAAGTCCTTTATGTTTCTACTTAAATATAATTTTGCTGTCTTCTTTTGCAAGCACTCTTATATACTTTTGTTTCTTCATTTTGCAAGTGTACTTGTTCATACTTACCTTTATATATTTGCATCCCTATTTTAACTTAAAATTTAAATTCAATATATATATATATAAATTCAAATTTACCCATATATGCATATATACATATATATTCACATATATACATATATATGCAATATTTAAATTTTAAATGATTTAACATAGAATTTATTTGAACTCGGGGAAACTCGCATCAATTTACAAATAAATTTTACAATTTTAATTCAAAAATTCAATTAATTATCAATTTAAATTTAATTAAAATCCGGGGTCGTTACAGGCAAATAAACACTTCTTTTGAAATTCAAATTTTTGGTCCTAACTGAAACTATGTCGACATGGGGTACTAGGGCATGTCGACATCCCAAAGGAAATTTTGGTGTTTTGTTTTTCTTTGAAAATAACCTTTATCTTATATTAAAACTATTTTAAACTTTATAAATATACTTGACTATAGATAAAATACATAGATAAATATAGAGAATAATATATATATATAATTTTACTATAATTTTATATTTAAATCTAAGTATAAAGATAGTTTAAAACAAACGAAGTTTAAAACAAGAGTTTATTAAAAACATAAACAAAGAATATTTTCAGGCTAAAACATCTTTTTGAAAATCATTTGAAAAGATAATTTTTAAGGCTAAATAATTTTGAAAAACAGTTTTGAAAATCATTCTGAAGTAGTTTTGAAAATCATTTTGAAGTAGTTTTGCAAGCTTCTTCCTGTAGAATATCTCATCATGTCAGGTTTCGAGAACTTGTATAAAACCAGGATGTTCGTGGGTTTGTAAGCCACTTGTCGTGGGTTTGTAAGCCACTAAAAAGGTAGAAATGGGTTCCAACCCAAAAGAAAAATGGAGTGAAGATTTCAGTGCTATTATGAAGTTTTAACATGATTCTAGACTCAATATTTATCTTGAAATCTTGAACTCTTGATAATCTTGATACTCATGAGTCTTCAATCTTGATATCTTAAATCTCTATACTGTACAGTCTTCATTCTTGGTACCTGCATGGTTAAATCCTACATATACATATATATCTAAACTATAATGTTAGTATTTATATTTTATAATCTTATTCTAAGGTTGTTGTCATCAAAACCATCAACTCATGGAATAACAATCTCCCCCTTTTTGATGATGGCAACCTTTGTTTATAAAATATTACTTCTACCCTAATAACTCCCCCTAAATCTAATAACTCCCCCTTAATCTATGCCTAACTCTCCTATTTTATATTTTCCCCTAATCTATGCCTAACTCTCCTATTTTATATTTCTCCCCTTTTTCATCAACAAAAACAAACTCTAAACTATATAACTCCAAACTATATAGTTCTTACTCTAATATTCTATATGATGATAGTGTTATCATCAATACTTACTTGTAAACCTAAAACTTAATCCTAATTACAAAGTCTCCTAACTAAGAATCTATATAATAATACTTTTAATAGAACATATATAAGAACACACATTATTTATTAATTATATATTTGTTTATATTTACATTTTTCGTAGAGATCGAAACAAAACAAACAACAAATAGAAAAGAAAGAGAAGAAACTAATGTGTGTGTTTGAACATAGTAGATCTATGAATCGAACAATTTGGATAGTGGAAACAGAAATTTCCACGTTGTTCGACAAGATTTCCATCTTTGTCAAAGCACACTTTGCCAACGCAAACGACTTTGTCGTTGTCTTCCGCATGCTCTTCTTCCATTGGTTATTCTTCTTCTTCTTCACTTTCCTCTTGTGACGCCCCACCTCTATACCCATGCTAGCCAAGAACATTACGGAGTAATGCTGTCCACTAGCACGGAGGATAAGGCTGTTGAGGAGCGGCCTTCCATGTAACTTCTTTGAGCGAGCACCGATATGTCAGATAGAATAGAATGAACTTCATTTAAGGAGGAAGTCCGACATACCGATACAAACCCAAAGCTATCACACAGTGGCTATAAATAATCTTCGGAAACAAACATAGAAATAAACATAACATAAATCAGTCGTAGACATCCATATCACAAAGACGGAAAAAGATATGAATATATATATATATATATAACACATGAAAGTGTACATCAGAGTAGTGGTTAGAAAGATCCACGATAATACAAAAGAATAGCAACACGTGCTATACAAAAGAATAAGTACACAACATAGTGTCTATATCACAAATGTGTACATCCAAAAACTACTAATCTATGTAGTAAGCCAAAAGTCAGATTAAACCTAAAGAGAAGTCAAGCAGAAGGACCTGTAACATCTCGGTCTGACCCGAGTATTATTTATAAGAAAATAATAAACGGATCAGTCTAGCTATAAATATCAGATGATATGGTATAAAGTAAAAGACATGACATGAACATGTAATAACCATAGTGGCATACTACTATAAGTATGTAATTGAAAATCAACAAGAGATTAATCAATATCACAAGAATCTTCTCAAAGATAAAATAGGGTATCATACCCTAAACTTGTATTTATAACAAGTCAATGACACACAAATTCACCAATGCACAAAAATTGATATCATATTAATGAAAATCATGAAAATTGGTGAAGCATAAATTCCAGAAATCAACAGACGAAATCCAGAAATCACATAAAAAGGGGGAGGCCTATCACAAGAACGGGAGCATGAAAACTCACCAACACGTGTAACACAAGAACGAGAAGCTATCTCATGGAAGCTATCCATTAAATTTTGACACACGAACGGCCCGAAGACCATGGGGCGCTACCCCACCTATGTGATGGTGAAACATCACACAAACGGGGTTTAGTCTCCCTCGTAGACAAAGAGACATCGCACAATTGCTAGTCTAAATCACAAAAATGATCATCATGATCATCAAGAAGTGTCAATCACACCAAGCTAGTAAATATATGAGTTTAGCTTCATGTCCCATAACCACTTGCTTAACTTAAATATTTACGAACAAGCTGCGAATCTTCACTAGAAAATTGTCACAAAAGGGTTCAATCGAACAAGTCCAAGAGCTAACCGACGAAGTGAACGTGAGCGTTTCATACCACTCGTTTTACTAAGTCGTTTAATTCAATTTCTCATCCGAGTGAAGTAAAGGCTTGTATATACTAGTAGATTGAAAAACGGTTTGAGAAAACGAGCTTTATATTTAAAATAGTGTTGAAATCGTTTTGATGAAAGAGTTTTGATATTTACTACTAGTATTGAAACCTTCATATCTTTAGAGTGACAAGTCACAAAATGATTGTTGAAACAAATCGAGTCACATAAATTCACGTTCGAAGACGTGAGTAAAGTCCAAAGAAATCAATCCCAAAACCATCAAAATTTTACTAGCTCCAAATTCAACGAATCCAACTCCAATGCATAGATAACATCGATACGAGTCCAACGCAAAAGACCGTGTCCAAATTCGATCTTGTATGAGTTAGATATTCAATATATAAGTTTATGAATTAAGCAATTCATTACTCAACTTAATCAAATTTTAATTACCCACTAACTGATTTTCTCCTTCCCCTAATTACACTCCTGTGCATGCTCCGACCCACAAAGCCGCTCCACCACTCTCCTCGTATCTCACTCCACACTTGATGAAATCGAGATTCGTCGATTACAACGTGTCTCTCTTCGCGAGAGCTACCTCCCCGATCCGACGAACCTAGCTCAATCGAGCCTACAAAATTATGACCTGGGCTTAGCTTCGGCAGACCCTAAAATGTCGCGCCTCCCATCCCTTGACCGCAACTTCCCATTTTCTGGCCATCGATGCTTCTTCTTACCACAAACTCAATGCAACCAACCAACAGTCCTATTGACGCCTAAATCAATCACAAAACAAAACCCCAGCCTCGCCTTTAACACGTCGAACAACTCCAAACCCGACCACACATAACCAAACCCATATAGATTTGTAGATCCCTTTATTACAAACTCAAATATTCTTACTTTACATTTTTTCATGAGCAAAATATTTTGATTGAATTTTTGAAGTTGGTGGTTTGGTTTCTTTTGGTTTAAAGGAGAATGAAAATGAACAAGAAAGAGAAGAGGGAACTAAGTGTGAGTTTGATTTATTCAAATATTTCCGGCATCTCGCTACACAACATTTCATTACGTACGCACCGCGAATGATAAACAAAACACGATCTTGCACAAAAATGCGACATGATCTCAAAACAACTATAAAATACAAATATTATTTCATTCTTTGAAATTTCAAAAATACCTTCATTTGTTGTAAAATACGTCAAATGAAAATATAATTATTTTTCAAATTAAAAATTATGGAAAAATCCTATAAATTCATTTAAAAATGTGTCATTAGAAATGAATCATTTTATTAACAATTGATTTTCTTGTTAATTATTCAAACTATTTATTATTGTATATAAGTTTACAAAATGAGTTCACTATTATTATTTATTAACTAATAGGGGTTAAATAAGACTATTAAATCCATTTAATTAATATTTTAATTCATAATTCAAATATTTAAATAATCCCTATATTTGAATATAAGTTATTTATATTTTAAAACGCCAATTATTTAAATATTTAAAATTAATTAAATATTCAAAATCAAAATGATAAAATGCCAGGATGTTACATTCCCTACCTTAAAAGGATTTCGTCCATGACATACTCAAAGGAAGAAAATGTCTGCAAACCCTTTTGTCTCCAAACCCTTATGTTTTAAATCCTATCAATTAAAATGGCTTATTAAACTTTTAAACTCCTTTATGTTACGGAAAATTTCAACAACACCTCCTTTGCACAGCTGATCCGTAAAAACTATAACTCGCTATAACTCGCCCAAATCAATAAAGTAAACAAAGCCAAGTGGCCTCCCAAATCTGGGGCATAAAATCATCAATCAATCACCAAACTTTAAAAATACTACATACCTTTTTTGCATTTGATTTTTGTTTTGCAAGCAACTTACTATCTCGATGCAAATGCAGGTGCACAAGAAATCAAATAGAAATCTCTTACTTCCTTTTATCTATCTTGTACTTACATAATCCAAAAGAGAATCATGTGGACAAAGAGCAATACACTAGATATTTCTATCATATGCACAAGCAACATAACAGTAAATTAACCATATGCAACAAGGCAATATGATGCTACAGATAGAAATGATGCAGCTCGAGTGCGACATAAAGCCACATGCAACCAAAAGCAATATAACGGCCTTACACAATAAAAGTACAGAGAATACTCTATAATAAAACACAAAGCATCCAATCCTTTCAAAAGATAAATCCAGAACTAAATGCCAAATATTTTAAATTAAAAATACATTTTCAAATTCCACCAAAGAAAAAGAAATCAAAACTAAAATCAATTATGTCAAGGAGGGGACTCCCCCTACCGATGCATGGTATAACTCTAGAATCAAAACAATACGGAGCATCCAGTGGTATTCTGGTTCCTCCTAAAACAAAAACTAGAGTAAACAAATATACATGGCGAGTCTTCTAAATTAGAAAACTCACAATCGCCCGACTTTAGTCATGACCAAAATATTTAAAAAATCACTTCACAAAAACTTTTTTAAATATTCTGAAATAATAATACTTCACCAAAATTTTCAAAATAGTAATATTATTATTTCTTTCACAAATTCTTTTGAAATCACTTTTTCAAAATTACTGGGATTTAAATCCTAATAAACAACAACTTTATAAACCGTAGTCTATAAATCACACTATCAATCAAATAAAATTCCAGAAAGGAATAAACTAACACCTAACATCATTTAAAATGTTAAATGATTAACAAAAAAGATTTAGAATTTTGCTTAGGTCACAACTTTCTCGATCGTCTAAGAATATAGATAATTTCCTAAGCGGACCATTACGTTCATTAGCCTTTGGTTATTGCTTAGAAGATTGTCTAAGTTCCCTTAAACAAAATTGAAAATCACTCCCCAAACTTTCCGAAGCCACATAATAAATCATACAAATATACTTAAGCCTATATGATGTACATAAATCATCCGTACATAATTTTTGATCCGACCACTTGCTCAGATATATAGACTTTACTTCCAACTTAGTATCGCTCACTTGATTTCCCTAATGCGAACTTCGATCAGGTTCCTTAATTAAAAACATATGTTCTCCTTACATAGACATATACAATGATAGAAAACCTCAGTATCATATCAAGAATCCGAATCAAGTGAGAAATTCTTTTTCAGACTGGTGTGAATCACCCTGAAGTTATGTAATCGAATCCTAGATCAAGAACCATGTGAATAAAATGATCTACGTACAACTTACGTACTTAGTTTTATTGGTTTCTTAACTACACCATTCAATAATAAATCACTTTCATTTTCATTTATAGTATTTCATTCAATACTAAAATTATTTATGAATTACTTCATAAATTTTCATTTAAGTTAATAAATATTTTATGAAGACATTTCTTTATAAAACATTAAACTAAAAACTTACTCCACTCTTATTCACTTGTATAATACTCTTCTATATCGTAAGAGTATATATACAAAATATCGATTATTATTATTTTTTCAAAATACAAATGGAGGCCCAAACAAAATATAGGTCTGTGACGACCCGCCATTTTGGACGATTCATCGACAATAACCACACATGTCTGACTCAAACAGCCCAAAAGAAAAGATTATCAATGGGGTTTTATTCTAAAGAAAAAAGATACAGAATCTCGCAGCGGAATGACAAAAAAATAATAATTACATAAACAGTTCATGAAGCTGTTTGACAATATACAATAAATTCACTTTACAATACCATCAGAGTTATACATTTAACAGATATAATAAAGTAATGCAGTGGAATAATATTAATAAATACGGTCTTCAAACTTCATCTTCATCTTCAAGAAATAATATCTTCAAACACTGAAATACTCAGGCCACTACACCAAACAGGACCTTTAACAGTGTTTCAAAAACGCTATAAAAGCTATTAACAGCGTTTTTACATACGCTGTATATCGACATGCAGTTATATGTTAGTGATATACAATGACAAGGAATAAACGCTGTTAAATGTCCTTTTTACAGCGTTTCCCTGGTGTCATGAAATCATTTAACAGTGTTTGGTCTAATTTAACGGCATTTTTAAAAACGCTGTTAAAACAATTCAATGGCATTTTTAAAACACCGTTAAATTGTATTTAGCTATGTTTTTAGATACAATTTAACAGCATTTTTAAAACGTTGTCAAAACATTCAACGGTGTTTAGAAAACGCCATGGAATGTTTTAACAGCGTTTTAAAAATGCCGTTAAATTGTATACAAAGCTAAGTCAATTAGGTTTTTTCTACTTTTCTGTACATTTCAGTAAACATCAGTCATAATGTGTATATATACCACATTTCAAAATTATCATATTATATCAATACCACATTTCAAAATCAACATATTGTATCAATACCACATTTTGGACACATATTTGATAACCAATGTATGAAATTTCATAATCAAAATACACAATATTCTTACACCAAACATAAATAGTTCGCCATCAATAGTTCATCAACAAAATATAGAACAAGTAGCAATAGCAAAACAAAAGCAAGTAGTACATATGTTAAAACCAAAAAGTAGTTCTAGCAGCAAAAATAACTTCGATCCATAACTCGTTGCAACCTTTTTTTGCATCACAGTCATCTATCTACCTGTAAAGCAAAAGTAATGGAATTATCCCAAATGATAGTGTAATTGATGTGCATAAGTCTACATCACTACATAACAATACAAAGATGGAGGATGAATGCTTTAAATCTCTTTACAACTCGTAAAAAGATCAGAATGAGCCATAATTACCATAATTAGTGCTAGAAAGAATAATCATGTGATATGTGATATGTGATATGTGAAGGCATAATTTCACCAAAATAGCTTTACTACAGAACGAGCCATAATTACCATAATTAGTGCCGGAAAGAATAATCATGTGATATGTGAAGGCATTTTCTTTAACGTTAAGCAAGTGAGTTTTACTAGTAATGTCGCTCCAAGTCCTTTGATAAAAAATCTCTACATGTAATGTCGCTCCAAGAATAATCTGTAGTGAGTTTTACTAGTAATGTTGCTCAAATTCATATTTACATGTAAACCAAAAAAAAGTGAAAAATCTTTGATGAACACAATCATGTGGAATTTTCTTCATCTTTTTAACTAAATTGTAAAGATGCTCCTCTCTAGTGCAACCAGTACTCACTTTCATCCATATGGCTAATAGCAAAATCCCAATTGTTTCAAATGCTTCAACTTTCAACCACATCTAAACAAAATGGAAAAACCATTCTTTAACCGATAGATAAGTGAATTCTGATAGAGAGAAGAAGAGAGGGAAAAGTGAACTATGGTAGGGGGCAAATTCTGGTATTATCCAACTTTCATCTAACTTATGGCACTAGAGAGCACATATACTGGTATCATATAACTACATTCCTAATAAACCATTCAAAAAATAATTGTATATAAAAAACGAAGGTTACGTACAATCTTCAATGTCTTTCAATTGGCAGTAGTGAGGAGCAATTTCAACAAGCCACTCGGGTTTTAGTTCAGTAACCTGCATGGAGATAAATAAACATGAACTATATATGATATGTCATATATGTTTATTTTCTGTCTTGTATATACAACACTGTTTGAGGTCCAAAGGTTACACACACGCACAAGCTAAGTTAAAAAGAATACATGAGCATTTTTATTAATATGACCTATTAAGTAAACAATTGTACAACAGTAAACCAACAATACAAATACAGAAAATGAAAAATGTTTTGCTTATGACACAGAACACTGACAAAAACTGAACTACAAATGCCTGATAGGTATGATGACCATGAAAATTGTGCATTTTCTCACTGGTATTCAGGACCAACAGTGATTCGGCTAGCACGGATGACCACAATAGGTCAACTTACAGGGGGACTTAAACTAAGCTTAGTAATATTTAAACCTTTTGTATATCCATCAATCTAAAATATCATTGAATTTAAATTGCCAAATATTTCTACCACTTGGTACTGCATTCATGAATCTTATGTCGATAAGACTAGAATAGATAACTACACAAATTTCAAATAAAATTCAATTTAAAATTTCATCTCAATCCCCTAAATATACTACACCTAGGGCCAGCTCTGCTGGTATTCCTCACAAATAATATGTAAAATAACACACATTTTCTTGCTGATATCTATCACGAAGTATATCCAAATACATGTCAAACTAAAAAAAGATGATGAATTATAAGATAAGTGTAGAAGTGGTATTTCAACATTGTCCACTTTAAATTTTCTTTTATTATTGTTGAATTAGAAATTAGAGGAAGGTTAGAACAACAAAAGAGTTGTAGAGTTATCTGTCGCATGCAGTCTTTTGTCATTAAAACAAGCTCATGATAGATGGACCACCTCGGAAGCTCCTATGAGAGAACAAAATGCATCCATTAGCTTACTTTGAATTAATTGAACTTCATTTGAGCATAAAAAATCCTACTCGCTTACAGTTATTTAAAAATATAGCAAGCTTCTACCAAATAATTGTAAACAACGAGGAGGTAATATGATACCTTCGCTAGATCAGAACTTGGATGTATGTGAACTGTTTGAGGATTCTTTATAGTTCCATATGCAGCACCCTTCTGTAATCTTGTTGTATGGTGGAAAAACCCAGCAGTAATTGCCTTTTTTACTGCATCCAAATCACTAGCATTTGATGTCATTTCAATCTCAACTCTTTCTAGAAGCCCATCCAATCGGTCCCTGATATCTCTAGCACGTTTCATGCTCCTCACCTGACATATAAGTGGGAAAAGGATCAAATTAGATCATCAATTAATTCTTCATATCAGATATTGGGCAACAAATTATCAACATTATTTCTCTACTACCAAATATTTCTCTACCTAATTGGCCTGTAAAAAATACACAGCCATCAAATCCTCTTCTCCATCCCACACATCCGCTTCATTTGATCTATCAATTTCAAATTTTTCCAGAACCCATAAATGCCACCACTTACTATGTATTAACCAAAATAGTTTGCCACCTCCTATTAACAATAGTCCTTAATTTCTAAAACACAAGCTTTTTCTCCCTAACTTTTCATCTTACCTGATAAGCTAATATACCTCTAAAATTCCATATTATAGTTGAGCCATACGATGAAAACATTTCAGAAAGTCAGCATGCACAAAGATAAACAGAGGTGCGTTTAATATTATGCTACCCGATAATTTACAAGACCTTACTAACATGTTGTCCATTGATTCTTAACATATCTTTGGATCACTTAAATCCAACTTTTCATCGTCGTCGACTACAACGTACATGTACATGTTACCATGCCATGACAAAAGGTGTGAAGGTTTTTTAAACTTATGAACATCACATACAAATTATATGTTTCTTTCATTAGAACATTATTCAAATAGTGGACACTATTATGTACCAGGTGGAAGAACAAATTATACCAACTACTGATAAAATGAAGGGATAGAGTGCACATGGAAATATTTTATGTGACTATTCAGCTGAGCGGTTGCAATAACAACCGAATGATTCACTCTTTAGCGTTACATCAAACCAATGCATAATGCCAACATATTTGTTTGAACACCGGCCAACTTCGACCAATGATATGTACTGTTGCTTTTTATTACTCTCAATGTTACCAAACTATTACCAATAATTTTCGCTCATTGCTTTAATATTGCTAGGACCTCAATGACTAATCCAGTCAACATATCGTCTAATCATTCTATGGTGCAATGCAACCATAGACAAATAGAAAGGTAATTAAAGATGACAACCCCTACAACTTCAACTTTGTTGAATAAGGAAAGTGGAGAACGTCAACCATATGTGCTACCCAACAGTCCATTCACTGAACCACAAGTAAACTACAGTTAAGTTACATGACTTGCACACTTCTTAGGTTGCCAAACTCAACAGGAAAATTTCTGCTAAATTCATTTCTACCTCAGGTACTCCTGCAGTTCAAATGAAAACAATTTAGGTAGTGTTTGGTTTGAAAATTTTGTAAAAATCATAATTAGAAGAAACAACTCAGTAAAACTAGTTTATTTTGATTGCAAGTTTGCAGGCCAACTTGTTTTGTTGTTTAGTACTCTAAAGTGGATTATTTAATTATTATTATAAAATAGTAAAACTAGTTTATTTTGATTAGAAGAAATAAACTAGTTTAATTATTATTAAAGTGGCTTATTTAATTATTTAATTAGAAGAAATAACTAGGTAAAACTAGTTTATTTTGATTGCAAGTTTGACTTATTTAATTACTATAAAACTTAATTAACTTAGTTACTTATTATAAACTTAGTTAATTAGATAATTTTTATAACAATTTAACAAAGATTTTAAAATAGAAAACATGATTTTTTTATAAAACTAATTTTTAAAAACTTAATTAAATTTTATAAACTTACTTAATTTAAAAAAAAAATAGTTGGCTTATTTAATTATTATAAAACTTAATTAACTTAGTTACTTATTTTAAACTTAGTTAATTTATTATTATTATTATTATTTTACTACTATTATTATAATATTATATTATTATTCTTCTTTTATTGCCTTTTAATTAAATACACACATCATATTAAGGTAGAACTTTTGGCATGACTTCATGTGTTTTCAACATTCAAACCAATTATTTCTAAGAAGTGGTGTTCGAAATTTGAAAAAATATTTTTTAGAAAAGGGTTCAGCCTCCTTTATTGATAATGTAAAATATGTACAAGTATAAACATGTTCATAGCTTGATGCAAGCTAGCGGGCTTAGTTAAAAGCAACATAGGCCAATACAAAAAGAATTCAAAATAAAATGCCAGCATAAAAACACTTGTGATGCCCCACAAGCTATCGGGATAATGCCCATATTCGATTCTGGAAACCTCAAAAGCCCTAATATCACCGCTTCATTCATTCATCTATTACCGGACTCACGTTTCTTTTTTCTTTTTCTGTTTTCCTGTAATGAGGGCTAGTATCTCATGCTACAATTAGCAATTATAACTATACATACATATATGTGTGTGTGAAACTTAATTATGTAAATTTAATTAACTTATTATTATTATAAGTAAATGGCGTTCTTAATATTATAGTTAATATACGTAATCATATGGAAACGATATCAATAACATATGGAATTTCTTGAAATAGATGTAATTTTGTTTAAAATACTTTATTCAACAACTACATGTATATTGTTATAAACTTATTAATTTTTACAAAATTTAATTTAATTTTATAAACATATTTGATTTTAAAAAAACAGTTGGCTTTTTTAATTATTATAAAACTTAATTAACTTATTTACTTATTATATTAAACTTAGTTAATTTATTGTTGTTTTTATTGTTATTATTATTATTATCATTATTATTATATTATTATTAATATAGCTATATTATTAATATTATTATATTATTTTACTATTACTATTATAATATTATATTATTATTCTTCTTCTAAATTTAGTTAATTTTTATAAAACTTAGCTAAGTTAGTTAATTTTTATAAAAATTAGATAATTTTTATAACAATTTAACAAAGATTTTAAATTAGAGAACATGATTTTTATAAAACTAATTTTTAAAAAACTTAATTAAATTTTATAAACTTGCTTAATTTTAAAAAAATAGTTAGCTTATTTAATTATTATAAAACTTAATTAACTTAATTACTTATTTAGACTTAGTCAATTTATTATTATTATTACTATTATATTATTATAATATTATTTTATTACTACCATTATTATTATTATATTATATTATTATTCTTCTTTTAAACTTAGTGTTACTCGGTTGTTTAACCCGGTAACGAGAGGCTCGACATAAAGGCCTCGCTCAGCATAGAGGCCTCGCTCGGCATAGGCGCCTCGCTCGGCATACAGGTTTTGCTCGGCATAACCACCTTGCTCGGCATACAGGCCTCGCTCGGCATAGATGTATGGTTCGACCTAGGTATTTTCGGTTCAGCCTGAATGTCGTTCAACTTTGAAGGGAGGTTCAACACTTAACCTTTAGTTAAGGGGTCGTCGCTCGGCATCTCTCGACCGGCATTTCTCGTTCGGCATGACTGGCTCGGTGCTCAGAAGTCATCTGCTATGGGCCGAAGTACCTTGTTCCTGGGCCCGCATAGGAAGTCCAACCTAACTTCGTCTATAAATAGAGAGGCAGGGGCGTACTGAAAGAGGACCTTTTTTCAAGAACACGGAGGAGGCTCTGCTACTTTCAAGACTTATTCTTTTCAGTTAGAACCTGTATTCAAGTCATTGGTGTACAGATTGTATCTTTATTCAATTATTTGTGAGAGCAATAAAGATTAAAACTCAAAGTGGAAGTAGGCAGTTACGCCGAACCACTATAAATCCGGTGTTCTTGTTTTTGCAGTTTATTTTGCTTACATTCCTCTGTTTTAATTTACTTTCTTCATTAATCTCTCTACATAATCTTTCTCAAGGGTATTAGTGACCAATTTTGGTGCTTTCACTGAGAGCTCGTTCTCGAGTTACTAGGATCTACTTTGCAGCTATTGGATTGAAGAAATCCCCCGAAGGAGATCCAAGTCATTCACAGGAAGTCCGTTGATTCTACTCAGAGTTTCTATCAATAACTCTACAATGGGAAGACCACGTACTAGATCAGCCTCCCACAACGCAGATGTCAACGAGACTGCTAGTGTCCAACAAGTAGGACCCAGTAATCAATAGGTTAACCTGGGCGCAGGGACTGTCACTGCCCAAAACCAAATGGAAGCTGTCACTAGGACAAAGTTCAATGAACTGATGAGAGAACTCATGGAGAGCAGGAGACAACTTAGCGAACAGATCCAAGCTAACGCCAACCTTATGACTCAGCTTACTCAACAACAGCATCAGAATGCTGGAGGAAGCCTTGCTCCTTACTCCTCATCCGATAGCTCTTCTTCATCCGATGAACCTCCCAGGCATAGACCTCGTAGAACAGAAACAACGTGAATATTAAGTTCAAGATCCTCTGGATCATAGCCAATATGTTGCTCGAAGGGGTCAAGTGATGGACGACTGGACGACAAAATAAGGGGAGGAACCGGAGACTCGGTTCCGGACGGACCGACAATGGCGTCTTTTCCTTTTGATAAAGGGGAGTCTCTGCTGTGAAGATCCTTCGCCGCAGACAAGTCCGAAGGCTCATTCCCCCGAAGAAATTCCTTCACTAAAGCATCTTCGTCAATCTCTTCCGTTCCCAACTCAGCCTTTTTAATTTCGATTAAAGTGTCTCATGCTTCGGCCAAAGATTCGATGTAACCCTCAACAAGAAATGTTAAGTCGCGATGCATGAGAACTCGAGCATTATGCTCGGCTATGAGAGGATCAAACATGCACTTGATTTCCTCCCTACCAGCCTCGGTAGCCGCCTCGAGGCGAGAATCGACTCCTGAGAGCGCTATTCTTTTACCCTCCTCACGGGCTTCATCTTTCAACGCTTTGACCTTGGAGAGTTCTTCATCGAGCTTTGTTTTTAGGAGTCGTGTGGCAACAATTTCGTCGCAATATCATTGCGACTCCTCTTGAGCAGCAACCTTTTCTTCCTTCTCTTTGAGAAGTAGCTCTTCCAACTCTTTGACTCGTTGAGCGAACGCGTCTCTCTCCTTTTGAACGAAGTCTTTCTCTAAAGCTAAATTGCCACAACGTTGGACATCTTCATCGATCTCCTTTTTATATGTGGCCTCCAGGCAACTGACTGCCTCTGTATTATCTTTAGCGTTCTTCTGGGCGGCCTCATGTTGAGATTTATACGTGGAAAGCTCTTTATCTTGGGCCCTAATGATGTCTTTGTCATGGATGGCCTCGAGCATCAGACGATCGATTTCATGTTGGCATTCCATAGAAACTTCAGAAACTTTTCCTACCAAGTGAACAAATGCGTCGTGTTGGACATAAACATCATTGGTGCAAGCAAGGGCACTCTGTTTAACATTCCCCAGAATAAGATGGATGGCTGGAAGAAATTTTAATCTGTCAAAACATATTTTTGGGAATGTCGCTTTAAGCTCGACAAGTTTCTCCGCTATCGACGGATCAGGTGCAGGAGTAGAGGAGGTTTGCTTTATCGAAACTATGGACTTCTTATGAACCTCCCGATACTACCTTGTACTTGAGGAACCTGAGTATTGGTCGCGAGGAGTTTCAGATTGTGGTCCCCTTTGACCTGATTTCTCCCTGCCTTGTTCCAGGGGAGGTGGGGGATGGTTGGAGTACGATAAGTGACAGTGAATTTTCCTTTGAGAAGATGAATCTCGAGAGCGATAATCTCTATCGCCGTCGTCACCCCTATCTCGGCATTTGCCATATCCAGAATCTCGGCCAGAAGGATGGAAAATGGAAGAGCCGCGAAGGCGGTCGAATCCATGTGAGCGTCCCATATCACCTGCGCAGAAGTTAAGTGATGACAAGTTAGCAAAAATGGCATGACGGTTGAAGTTTAAGTTGAGAAATAGGAATCCGTGTTATCAAAGAATTTTCCTGCAAGGTGAAGTGTGAGTGTTCGTGTGTGTCCTAGTGTTTCCCCCCAAGGGACCAGTTTCTTTAGCTCTACTTATTGGAGTTTTTTCTCCTTGGTGATGACCTTGAACGCCTTCACTGCCTCTCGCCGGCGAATAAAGTTTTATGGCTTCCGGGTCATCGAAACCATAGTTGAGCAAATCATCAGGAATTGTAAGGCCAGACAAGCCTTTCAATGAACTCTCTAAGTGTTAAGGAGAAGGCTCTCTCTCTACTGGAATGATTGTGACCTTTGAGGTTCCGCCCACTGTCTGTTTCCTTAATTTGTAAGCCAGTTTCTTCTTTCCCTTTGAAGGAGGAGGCGTTACTTTAATATCATGTACCTCAACCACCGGTTCCCGAGTGGGACTAACATTCTCACCCGGTGCTTCAAACACTTTAGTTTCTTTAATCTCGCCCTCCTCAGGTGTGTCAGGGGCACCATGTGATGAAGGCCCAGCTTGCCTTTTGCCTTTATCCAAGGCAGGTCTAGTTGAAGTGGCACCGTAAGGAAGACTTATTCGGCGACCTTCCGCCAACATCCCAAATTTCGAGAGCGATTCATTAGAAATGATGGATTTGATGTCCCTATCTCCCGCGGGGACAACTCGAATAGCTTCGACTGCCTCAGAATACCCGGAGACTTCGGGACGCGGGCTGATGCCTGTAGAAAATCGATAAAGGTTTAGAAGAATGCACTTCCTGACTCGTACAACTATTGATCTAGAAAAGGAACTTACTCCCTTCCAGCCATCTCCTCGCGAAACCAGGGGGTAGCGCACGTAAAACCACTCTTGCTTATATTGGGCGAATTTACTCCACGCCCCTGTAAGGATTTGGCACTTGCTATGAGGCTCGAGGAATATGAAGGATGGGCTGTCGGACCGCCTCTTGAAACGATAAATGTAGCGGATATTGCAAGGAGTAGGGAGCATGAATAGAATGCTCATGAAGAGAATGCTCATGCCATATAAAAATGCGTGACTGTTGGGATGTAACTGCACCGGGGCGATCTCCATATATTGCGGCACGTCGCAGAGGAAGGAGTTGAATGGTGGCACGCTACCAACCCAGCACATAAATTTATTACAGGCAGTATATCCGACTGGGGGCAAGTGGGGACGATCTTGCCCTGATGGAACCAGTACATCGTCAAAAGGAATTCCATGTATCGAGTGCTTGCATAGTTTTCTTTTAAAGGTATATTTAAGTTCTGGAATTGTATACTGTGGGTTATGGGCCCACCACGCTTCCGCTGCGCAACTCTGATTTCAACATTTTAAAATTCTTTAAAAACAGTTTCTATTTGAAAATACGTTCAATAATACACATTTCGTAAAAATTTAGAGCAACGTTTATTGGATTGGATGCGAAGAGGCAAATTAGGCTGTAATGGTTATATTATTATTATTATTCTTTTTCTCTCATATCAGAACTTACTCCTCTTTCTTTTCCTTTCTTTCTGCCATTAAATTCTTCCCTCGCGCACGAACAACCCCGTAGCCACACTTCCATAACTCCACCCTAACGCCTCTCGCCAGCCAACCACTGACCGACTCCACCTTTTCCTCCACGTCTCCGGCCTTTCATCACCGAAAACTCCTCTTCAACCGGACCCAAACCCACTTCTCCCTCTCCACCATCAAAGTGGCGCAGCGGAAGCGTGGTGGGCCCATAACCCACATCTGTGGGTTATGGGCCCACCACGCTTCCGCTGCGCAACTCTGATTTCAACATTTTAAAATTCTTTGAAAACGGTTTCTATTTGAAAATACGTTCAATAATATACATTTAAAAATTTTAAAAAAACAAAGCTTGAAATTTTAGGAAATTAAATTCTCAAATTCTTACTTTAAATTCATTTAAATTTCTAAATAAATCTATAAACCGACTTTTATAATTCCATTTATCTTTATGCTGGAATAATCAATGATTTTCACTATTTGTTTTAACCTGGCTCTGTGGGTTACGGGCCATGTTTTAGTCATTTCCAATTCGACACAAGTGTCAAGGCTATCCATTATCGTTCTCTTTCTTCAGTCATCACGTACATCATTCCAACCACTTCATTCTGGATCACACTCCGCGTGTAGTTATTAAAGTGGTTTTCGGTTTAGACAGTATGTCCCTAACCGATTCCGGTCTCTTTAATAACTTCGTCATTATTACACCGATTGGTCGTTTAATAAATTTCAAAACCAAATCAATTTCAAATAGAATTTGTAAACCAACATTTCATTTGTCTTTCTAAACCAATTTCCATAATTTACGTTTCAAAACTTCCAAATTCATAATTTCAAAATCTTATAATTCAATTTCAATTTCTATTTAAACAATTCAAATATTGATTCAAGTTCGTATATAAGTTTCATTCTGAAATCATTTAAATTAATTTAATTTAACATTTAAATCAATTTAAATTCATTTATCGATTTCATTCAATATTCATTAAGTAAATTTGCCATTCAAAACAATTTCTATTAAATTTCCAATTCATTAAATCCATTATTTAAATTCAACTTCATTATATCAAAACTTACAAATTGAATTAAATTAAATTCATCAAATCAAATTCTTTAAATTTCAAGTCTTACATTAATTTCAATAAATAACATTTTATTTCTTGTTAAAGAAATTCAATTTCACTTATTTACTTACTTAAATAATTTTCCAAAACTTAATTAATAAAGAAACTCAATTTCAATTATTCAAGAAGTTCAATTCCACTTATAAAAGAATTAAATTTATTTAATTATTAAATAATTCAATCTTATTTAATTACTTAATAATTTCAAAACTTAATTATTAAATAATTTCAAACTTAATTATAAATAATTCCAAATTTTAAAACAACGTTCATTCATCATCTACTATGTTAATATTTTGATACAGATTATTAAATATTAACATTTCCTATCATAAAAATTCAAATTCCAACTTCGTTTCAAAATAAATTATTTATTCGAATAAAATCTTCATTTTATTTTAAAATCAAATCATTGACCAATCGAGTTTTATTTAATTCTCTATCCTAGGTCAAAGTTTAATTTGGGTATTTATCATTTCAACTCGATTCCAATTCAATTCAAAATCAAAGCATAGCAAAGGGAACTTGCAGTGTGATAACTGGGATGGTGTCAAAGTAAATAAACAAGCGATAACAACAATCAATATCAATCCAATAATCAATTCAAATAATCCCGAAATAATCGTATTAATTCACATTGTTGTTTGTGCAAATTAATATAATTATTTCTAGAATCTACACTATCATTTCATGTAGGTTAAAGATTATTGCATTACGGTTTTTCACTTGTCATCTATTTACAATTTCATACATCATCAGTTTAAACAACATACAATTGATGGTTCAAGGTGTAGTTAACACTATTTTCTACGTGTCAAATGATTAAACATTTAAGGGGTCATATTAAACAAATTTAACTAACCAAATTCAACACATGTGTCGATTCAATTTTTTTTTACTATTCTACGACAAATTCAATTGCATACTGCAACGCCCCAGATTTTCGCGCTCGAAAATCGACATCCATACTTTACATCGTACTCGAATGCCGTAGATTCGACTGTTCAAATCCGAGTCGCCGGAGCTTATAACACAATTAAGTAAATAACACAGTGGAAGAAATGAATAATACATTGATATACAATATCTGATACAATATCTGATACAACAGAGTGATACAATGAATATCAATATACATCAGAGATATGATACAACAAATAGCAGCGGAAAAGAAAACGAAAACATCAGCAGTGGATAATCTCCATCTTCCAAGCACTAATCCAGAAATAGCTCGAACTCCCAATAACGATGCACAAAGATAAGCAAGTGCAGTCCGATCCAAAGACTGAACTAGCTCCAGATAATCTACTAAACCTGACTATCTGAAAAACCCAACTATAGACTGCTCGTGTAGAAAAATTTTGAGCATCCAGAGTTTAGGAAAGAAACAATAAACTCCGGATCAGTCATGGGACTGGTGTGAGCAACAAAAACAATTTATCTTTAAAACAAATAGCAGGAGAATTTTTTTAAAGTCAATTCGCAATGCTTTTAGAAAATGAAACTACCATAAGACCTCCCACCACACACACAATGCAAACGCAGACTTGGAGGAGATTTCTTCTTATGTTAGTCAAAGATGCTTACTACGCAAAATCAAATCAAATCGTTTTTGATATTATTATTAGTGCATAGTGGAAAACATTTCGAAAGCAGAATATAAATCTTAGCCAACATAGGTACCATTATATTATGCCTGCTATAACTGCCTCCTGAGGAGACAGGTTATATAATTGAAATTGTAAAGGGCTCGTATTGTTTTGTTTGGATTTCCAACAAATGGTCAGGCTAAGGAACTTCCTATTCAACGAAAGAACGCCCTTGGCGGGACGCTTCGAGAGACAAACTGCTCTCTGCCAAACAAGGCCGGCTACCCCCTTTCCCAGGGAATATACAAAACCTCAGATATGCCACCCCCGGTCCTTTGGGACCTTTATCCGAGCGCTCGGTAACCAACATCACACATAATCAATAAAGTGTGTCCACATGAGTAAGTATCTGGGCTCCATACCATGATACTACCCTTTTCCAGAAGGAATGGTAATACCCTAGAGAAGCTACCCCTGAAACCTTGTCGCATCTTTCCTGTTTCGACCATTTCCGGGTTGTGAGGCTCTGACGAAGTCTCGTCCACAAAGCTACGCTTTGTCACAAAGCCATGCTTTGGGTCAACGGATGATCAAAGTAATGATCACCAAGATAAATGATCACACAAATGATCATATCACAAATGATCAAACAATGATCATCACACAGCAACACTCAGCATGTCACATTACCAAATTGGGAATATATCGCTGATAACCTTCAACTACATAACCTCTGAGCTCGTACGTCTCAGAGAAGGGTGTTAAGCTAAGAGAATAAATTCTCCGCCACCAAACAGAAATGTATTTGAAAGAAATCAGCTTTATATCTCAAAGTGTAATGTCAGACATACAATCCATACAAGTCTGTTCCGAGTTCGAACAGAACCGAAGGCACTTCCAAAGAAGCCCTTGCAAATCCGGATAATTTTCTAATCACGTCCGGACTTCCCATCACAAAGGATGATCAAATCTCTATACCGGGGACCAATCGATGCAAAGACATTCGACGAGTTGTCCTTTCGTTTTCGAAAATATCCGATCTTCACCACCGGTCTTCAAATGCTATCCATATCGACGTATCACATATTCGGAATGGGTTATATGACACAAATGTCTTTTCCCGGCTAACCCGAATAGTGAGCGTAATATTCAAAACGAATGGATAATGGGATTTCAATTAAGTCACAATTTATTACCCAAAACTTACCTTCAAATGGTTTAACAAATTACCATTTTAATCTTTTTAAACAAAAAGATTCAATTCACAAAGTTCACTAAATTTCACAAAGATTCATTCACAGATTTTCCAAATCGATTTCCATTTCAATTTGATTTACTCGTTAAATCTTTAAAATAAAGATTCAACTTATAGCTTTCAAAACAATTTCATTTCGAATGGTTTAAACAAATTACCATTTTCAAATCTGTTAAAACTAAACAGATTCAATTCATAGCTTTCAAAAACATTTCAATTTCATTTTAAATTTGAAACCTTTCAACACAAATTGGAAGTTCACTTCTTATATGAAAGCTGTTATTATTTGAAAACAAATAGTTTTCGTTTAAGAAAAATCCAATTATATTTGCACGAGTTAAAGCCTTTGAATTATATTCACATTCCAAAATCAATACTTTTAAAATACTTTAACCCTTATATAACTGGTATAACATCTTTATCCCTAGTTTCAAATCATAGGATTCAATTTCAAATCTTGAATTTAAGTTTAAATTAAATTATTTAAATTTCAAGATATCCAAATATCTTTAAAACTCCTTTCAAAAGCTTTTCATATTAAACCCCAATTTCCAATTTCAAAATCAATTGAAATTAAAATTTCAATTTCAAAACATAAATTTTAAATTATCTGTGACTTAACCGATTTCCACGTGAAATCCATATTTGTGTGTGTAAAAGTGTAGTCCAGGGGTTTCACACACAATAGTGCAACATCATACAATCATCACAGATCAGAATACGGAAATATAATTGATAAGCGATATGAACTATAACGCTCATCTTCCATTCACAAATCACAGATATATAAAGTCACAGATAATAAATTACAGGTCACAACACAAATCAGGATATATCACAAAGCATCACATATCAGGAAATAATAAACAGTTCGATAATCAATAGAATCCAAACATCCATAAGTGGGCTCAATTAATTATCTGATTAATTTAAATCAGATAAGTCATCAATCATGGTCAATTAACATTAATTAATTTCAAATCATTTGATTAATTGTCCTTTAATCATTTCATTGATCAATTTTAATCATTAAATTACCTTTAATTAAGTAGTTATCTTCAAGTAATTGATTACCTTTAATTACTTATATTAATTAATTATCCCTTAATTAATTATCCTTTAATTAATTTCATTGAGTAATTATCCATTAACTACTTTCATTAATTGATTTTCCCTTAATTGCTTACATTAAGTAATTAACCTTTAATTAATAAATTTTAAAATCTTAACTATTTATTTATCTATCCTTAATCATTGATTAATTAAACTAATTAATTAAATAACTTAAATTAATCATATTACCAAAATTAATTACTATTTAAAACTACTTAAAAAATACTTTATCTTTCAAACTTAATTACAACTTTTAAATTTATAACTTTCAGTTTAAATTCAAACTCAAATACTTTTATACTTAAAAGTTTTAAACCCAATTTAGATTTCAAAATTTAAATTATTTCAAACCTTAGATTCAACTACTTTGAATTTATATTCAATTTCAGATTTTAAACTTAGTTTAAATTTCCAGTTTGCATTTAAACTTTACTTTAAATTTAAAAACAACAGAACAGGTTTCTGTTTTTATTAAAACCTGAAATAACATCAATACTCAAGCAACTCGAATTTTACTTCGAGACAAAGCCTTAGCTGCTTCGAGCTAATCCTCAACTTACTCGAGACAAACCCGAGTAAACCCCTGTTCCTTCTTCTTTCCCAAAATCTCGAACGCAACAGATACGCCACCCCAAACGTGCACGTGCACAGATGGCCAGAATCTCTCCGACCATCAACACTGGCCCCTGCAGGTCGACGATGACCTCGACATCCCAAACAGCAACCCAGATCATCGAACTTGTCTGAAATTCGAAATCGAGCTATCAAGCACTTCCTGGAACCATCCTGATCAACTAGAAACGCCTCGTGCCGCCACCTGCGACCACCAGGCACCTCGCCATCGTTCCCGAAGCTACGCCACACCTTCTAGCAACCACGGCACCAATCGCGATCGTCCCCGATTGCGTCACGACGTCGTGAAACCCATTTGAAAACTCGGCGATAAAACAGACTGTTAAACCCTAGAAACGCTTCGTCCTCTCAATCCACGAAATAGAAAAATTATTTGACATTTTTCTCGAGATCACATTCATTTATACTTGCTTCAATTCCAGTTTCAATATTTATTATTGATACAAACACTAGAAATTGAAAGAAATACAATCTTTGTTCAAAAACTAACTGCTCTATAAATACTAAACTAAAAAAAACTTTATTTTTGGTTTAAAAATTATAACTTGCAGTAGAGATTTGAGCTATGAATTTTAATTAACTTTCTGTAACTATCGAATTTATCAAGTTCTCACTTGATTCACTGTAAATCAAGATGACAGTGGTCATCTTTCTTCTAATCATGTTGAAAACAAGTTTTTAATAAAAACTTGATTACAGATTTACTTCTTGTTTGATTGAAGACTTCAATACTTAACAATGATCAAATGCAAATAAATTAAATTTTTGAATCAATGATCAACTCTGTAATCAATAACAGAGAAGTAAAATATGCAGAGTAACCTATATATGCAGAATGATATTCAAAAAGAAACAAAACACATACAATACTATGTAAAATCAATAGATTATCTTACTGTTAACTTAAAGTTTTAAAAGATTGATGTTTACTCACCGATTTGAGAAGATGACAGAGTTTGCTTTTCTCTGAAACAGGCTTGAAAAACTACAAGCTGGAAACCTTCTCTTGTATTGATTTGGATTGTATTGTTGTTTAAATCTGGGTTGTTGTTGTAGTTGAGACTTGAAACAGCAGCTTGAATTCACTTGCATGTTTCTGATTTTGATCTTAGGCTTCAAGTTGTATTCTATTCTGAAGTTGCCTTAAGCTTTCAGATTTGCTTTTGATTTAATTTGTTTGTGTTTTAGAGGAGATGATGTTTACTACATATATTCTCAGTTAAAATGAACGAATTGAAATGAGGGTGTTGATGTATATAAAAGAGGAGTTGTATAGGTTGATATCATCTTTGTACAGCAGGGTATATTATTATTTTGTACAATACAAAGATATTTTCTTAATATGGTGGCTTGAGATGTTTCCTTGTTTTCAGCTGACCATTATACATGATGATATAACTTTGTACAAGGTGATATCTTTTGTTGTACTAAGGGCATGGCTGATAAGTATTTCATTGTGTACTTTATGCTTCATATTATACTTTTATATTGTGTCTTGCATTTATTATGTTGTACCCATTTCATAATTTTTTTTCCTTTAGTTCGGCTGAGATGATATGTCTTTGTTTTGGTGGCTAATATGATATCAGTGAGTACAAATGTTTCTATTTCAGTATACATAAATCAAGATGAAATCAGTTAATATATTTTGTTCTCAAGTCTACATACTTATAGTTTTTTTTATTTGTTCATATTTGAATGTATAATGTTGTTTGTATTTCCTTTTGCTTCTTTGCATACTTAACTATGCATAGATGTTTGTTATAATTTAATTTATATGTTTATTTCTTTTTTACAAATCTATATAATTTATCTTACTTTAATTATTAAACCATTTATTTAAGATTATATTTCAAATCCAATATATACACATATATATATTCAAATTTACTCATATATATCTATATACATATATATTCACATATATACAAATTTTCAAATCCATACTACTTTATATATTTTCTATTTGAATCAGGGAAACTCGCTTCCATTTAAAATTAATTTTACAAATTTTTATTCAAAATTTCATTTAATTATCAATTTAAATTAAATAAAAAATCTAGGGTCGTTACAAACTTCCCCCCTTAAAAGAATTTCGTCCTCGAAATTCGTAGGCACGAAAATAACAAAGATAGATACACAAAGACTGAGAAACGGTTTTCCAGGTCAAACTGGATATCAATTCTGCATTTGGCTCATCAATGCAAAATATCAACAATTTAAAATTTTCAATTAATTCTAAATTTCCAATTTATTTAGAATTTCCTATTTCAAATTTCCAATTCCAAATTCATTAAAGTTTAAATCAAAAACTGATAATAAAACGATGAAGATACTAAGTAAGGATTTTCTACAACGATTCGTAGAGCCATCATCACACCGAAATTTCTTCTTGTAGCTGATACGAAGAAATCAAAAGAATTTGGAAAGACGAATCAAAGAATATTGATGAGAAAATTATTTCCACTGTTGCAGGGTATTGACCATTTATAGTCGTATTCCCTGTCCCCGATCTCGTCTTCTTCTTGCACTCATACTCACTATCAGTGGATAGTAAGAGAATTTACTGAGACATTTAAACGGATATCTTAGGAATATACTCATTCTAGAGTTTACTTCACTCTATCTCTAATGAGCTACTTAACGTGTTATACTCCTGAGCTAAAGTTTTACCTTAGCTCTGATACCAAATGTAACGCCCCAGATTTTCACGCTCGAAAATCGACATCCATACTTTACATCGTACTCGAATGCCGTAGATTCGACCGTTCAAATCCGAGTCGCCGGAGCTTATAACACAATTAAGTAAATAACACAGCGGAAGAAATGAATAATACATTGATATACAATATCTGATACAATATATGATACAACAGAGTGATACAATGAATATCAATATACATCAGAGATATGATACAACAAATAGCAGCGGAAAAGAAAACGAAAACATCAGCAGCGGATAATATCCATCTTCAAAGCATTAATCCAGAAATAGCTCAAACTCCCAATAACGATGCACAAAGATAAGCAAGTGCAGTTCGATCCAAAGACTGAACTAGCTCCAGATAATCTACTAAACCTGACTATCTGAAAAACCCAACTCTAGACTGCTCGTGTAGAAAAATTTTGAGCATCCAGAGTTTAGGAAAGAAACAATAAACTCCGGATCAGTCATGGGACTGGTGTGAGCAACAAAAACAGTTTATCTGTAAAACAAATAGTAGGAGAATTTTTTTAAAGTCAATTCGCAATGCTTTTAGAAAATGAAACTACCATAAGACCTCCCACCACACACACAATGCAAACGCAGACTTGGAGGAGATTTCTTCTTATGTTAGTCAAAGATGCTTACTACGCAAAATCAAATCAAATCGTTTTTAATATTATTATTAGTGCATAGTGGAAAACATTTCAAAAGTAGAATATAAATCTTAGCCAGCATAGGTACCATTATATTATGCCTGCTATAGCTGCCTCCTGAGGAGACAGGTTATACAATTGAAATTGTAAAGGGCTCGTATTGTTTTGTTTGGATTTCCAACAAATGGTCAGGCTAAGGAACTTCCTATTCCACGAAAGAACGCCTCTGGCGGAATGCTCCGAGAGACAAACTGCTCTCTGCCAAACAAGGCCGGCTACCCCCTTTCCCAGGGAATATACAAAACCTCAGATATGCCACCCCCGGTCCTTTGGGACCTTTATCCGAGTGCTCGGTAACCAACATCACACATAATCAATAAAGTGTGTCCACATGAGTAAGTATCTGGGCTCCATACCATGATACTACCCTTTTCCAGAAGGAATGGTCATACCCTAGGGAAGCTACCCCTGAAACCTTACCGCATCTTTCCTGTTTCGACCATTTCCGAGTTGTGAGGCTCTGACGAAGTCTCGTCCATAAAGCTACACTTTGTCACAAAGCCATGCTTTGGGTCAACGGATGATCAAAGTAATGATCACCAAGATAAATGATCACACAAATGATCATATCACAAATGATCAAACAATGATCATCACACAGCAACACTCAGCATGTCACATTACCAAATTGGGAATATATCGCTGATAACCTTCAACTACATAACCTCTGAGCTTGTACGTCTCAGAGAAGGGTGTTAAGCTAAGAGAATAAATTCTCCACCACCAAACAGAAATGTATTTGAAAGAAATCAGCTTTATATCTCAAAGTGTAATGTCAGACATACAATCCATACAAGTCTGTTCCGGGTTCGAACAGAACCGAAGGCACTTCCAAAGAAGCCCTTGCAAATCCGGATAATTTTCTAATCACGTCCGGACTTCCTGTAACAACCCGACATTTCGTACCCATTTAATTATCGCCTCTTGACGATCTAATCTAGTTGCTAATAAGCGATTGGCATTTTGATCGAATTGAAATTCTCTTCTTATCCGGTTTGAATTCTTTTCAAATTGGATTGAGATTCAATTATAAGATTTTTGTTAATAGGATTTTTGGGCTTTATAAAAATCGTGACCCATATGTGTTTGGGCCGTGAAAATTTTCAAGACAAATATCGATCCCCCTCTCAATTTTCGTTCATTCAATAACTCGTTCCCTCCCTCTTTTTATTTTCATTTTTCACGAACCCTAAATCACAAATGAAAAGAATGGCGGCCACAATCCTTTTCGTTCGTTCTCGCGTGTCCCCCTGAATCAAGTTAGGGCATCGGAATCGAAGGCAACGGCCGCAAGGGGTTCGAACTTCGCTCGTCTTCCCTCGATTGCTACAGCTTCGACTCGTTTCTGGACTTCGTGTAGCATCACTCGAGACTATTCCAAATTGTGGCTAAGGTGAGTGGTTTCTCCCCCGCTCACATCTAATTCATGCTTTGAGTTATTAGAGTTTGAAGCTCTGTTCGATTTTTGTGATTTTGGGGTTTCTCTGATTAGTGTTCTGTTGCTTTTCCTTTGATTCATGCTTGAACTCGATAGTTCTTGCTTTGCTCTGTTGTCCACCCCGCAGTCTATGATGATTTCTGGGTTTATAATTAAGTCAGATTTCGACATTTTTGGTAATCCCTTTTGATCCATGACTTTGAATCTGGACTTGGTTTTGGGATTTATCTCTGACCTTTTCATATGTTTTGTTCGATCATGACACACTTGATTTTTGACCTGGTTAACACTTTGGCACTGACTTGTTTGATATTGGTCTTGGCCTTTTTGTTCCATCACTGCATCTTCATCACGGTTGTTGTTTAATTTGCATTTGCACTTTTGGTTTGCACTACCTTGGGCTCGAGACTAGTACTGCATATTATTGGTGACTTTAGCCTGGTTCGAACTAGTTGCCACCCCTCTTGAACTTGTCTCACTGATGCATTGAGCTCGTGTGGACTTTATTTATGTGTCGTCTGCATTTTTCATTTGCCTCTGACTTTGAGGCACACAGACTTCATGTTGCTCACTTGTGCCTTTGGGACCATTGCAGATTGATTACACCCAAGTTTTGAGTTCACACACATTTGATCATTTATGGCAGCTGTCTTGACCATTTGGGATAGTTTGCCTACCTGTTTTACGAAGTATTGAGCATATATAAGGCAGTTTGCATTCATTTGATGGCGTCATGACTTTGATTTCATCAAGTCACAAAAGTTTCGACCTCTTTAGATTTGCATCCCACCTGAGTACTTATGTATTGTTTCTTGCAGTTACCTCTGTTTCATTTTTGTTTTCATTCTGTTGTAGTTGAGTTTCTGGATTTGGTATTTCACTGTCATGCATAGGTTGTTTGGTTTGCATTTAGCTTGAGTCATTTCATTGTAGTTGAGTTGGGTTTGGTCTTTGTTGATGTTGAGGCATCGTTTGGTTTTTGGCCCCTGTCTGCATTATTTCATGTTGTCTAGAGTTCTTGAGCTGGTTGTGGTCGAGTTGCTTGTTCTATGTTGTTCTGCACTTTGATATAGCTGTCTGCAAACATATACTTTGGTTGAGTCTGTTCATAGGCCATGTTGCATACCCATTCCATGTTTGTACAGTGTGCTTGCTTTCTTTGCCATCTGAAAGCTTCACCTGGTCTGATGCACTTCATTAGCTTTGAGTTGTTGTATATATGTTAAGTATTGTTTTCGAGTTGTATCTGTAGTCTGCATTAGTGCTGTTGCTGTTGCTGTAGCTTGACCATTTGTAGTTGCAGTTGTACAGTCATTTATGCATAGGTATGCTCGAGTCTGAGTTTGTGCAGTAAATGGTTGGTCTTGACTTTATTTCAGTTGTACTGCTATTTGGATTGCAGTGCTTCATGTTGTATTCCATTTCGAACTGTAGTACTATTGTCCTTTGATCATCATATTCCTGACTTGTACCGTTGTTCATGCATTCACTATGTATAAGCATTTGCCATTGGGTTGATTTTTGCTAGCAGCTTGACCATTTGTTTGTGCACATTGATGCTTTAACCTGCTCGGTAGCTTTTGTTGTTGTCCAGTTTGTACTTGCCTTGTTGAACTTGTACACGCATGTGTCTTGTTGCTGTGGCATTCTAGATTTCATTATTGCTGCTACTTGAATTTGTAGTTGTTCTATTGCCTTCGGATTCACTTGACCATTTGTATACATACTTTCAAGTATGTATTCAGATGTATGTTCACTTTTGCATATCCATGTGTCATTTTCACTTGCACCTGTTCATCCTTGAGCACTTGCTGACCTGCTGCATTTTCGTAGCAGTTTTACCCTTGTCCCGTGTGGTGACTTTATATTCCGTTGTGGCGAGGCAGTGCACGCGTGCGTGCACTGCAGTCACACCGAATTGACAGATTTTAATCGATATCTCTTTTATTCTTAATTCATCGACCTGTTGCGTAATTCGTAGGCTGTATTGGCGAGGCAGTACACGTTAGCGTGTACTGCAGCCAATTAGCATTGATATTTTTAAATTGACATTTCAATTGCTTACACTGCTTTGGATTTCTGTTTTGTGGATTAACACTGTTTAGTGTTATTTCTGCCGTTATCCAATTCTCGTATCGAGAGTTGGATATACGAGATTTCTGTGACTGTCATCTATATTGAGATTGATTATTATTGCTTCTATGCTCTAATAACTGATTTTGAATTAGACTGATCCGAGTATTATTTTCTTTTGAATGTAATACTCGGGTCAGACCGAGTATTTACAGGTTGTAGATTTTTAGCTTTGGGTTGCTGCTAGAGCTATGAAGACTTTTTATATCACTTGAAGTGGTCTTCGTCTTGTTGTAGTAGTCAGCGTGTCTGTTTTAAGATGATAATGTATTCATGTATATTAGTCGATAATGTACTTGTATATATAACTTCTCGAGTCGACAGTTGTAGTTGTATCATTTGTATTGTGTCAAATGTATTGTAACTGATATCAGTTATTATATATATGAGACTTTTCGTTCCATCTGTATTCCGCATTTATGTTATCTGTGTTATTTTTATATCCATTGTCCTAAACTATTATAGCCACTATGTAGTAGCTTTGAGTTTGTATCGGTATGTCGGATTTCCTCTAAAGATGAAATGCAATGTTTTATTATCTGACATATCGGTGCTCGCACAAAGCAATTACATAGATGGTCGCTCCTCAACAGCCTTATTCTCCGTGCTAGTTGACAGCACTACACCGTAGTGTTCTTGGCTAACGTGGGTATAGAGGTGGGGCGTCACAGCTTGGTATCAGAGCCTGGGGTTTAGGACAATTATAAAACATAACTTAGATGGAACATGTGTTACAACTATTTGTCGATGTTTTATCTCTCATCTTTACATATGACTATTTTTGACTGTTAGGTATGAATTCCTAACGCTTATTCTTGTGTTTTCGGCTTTGAATTGATTTAGCCGATGTTGATTTCGTTTTAATTTGGCAAATTAAAGCCATTTTGACTTTTGGACTTTGTTCCACTTTTGTTCTATGCTATGAGTGTCATTGTGTACCTGTTACACTGTGATGAAAAAATAGCTGGACCAGTTGCAAATTGAGTGATTTTGATTTCTCATTCACATCTAGTTTGAATCTCAGCGATTTTGAACTTGATATTTTGTGTTTTCCTCATCTGGATTTCCCTTCGACTTCGGTCACTTTGTTTTTGAGAAATTGCTGATTTCTTGATTTTCAAGACTCTGATTTTGTTTGCCGTTGGTTTCTTTGATAATGATGATTGATTCATTTTGTACTCGACTGCGGCTATTAATTGTTGGCTTCGACATTAACTTGATTCTTACTTTTGTTGAAGTCATTTATGCATTTCTGCTCGATTTTGCTTTATTTTTCCAATTGATAATCGATTCTTCTTCTCTTATTAGTTGTTATCACCTTTATCGATTTTGATAACTTCTATTTCTGGAATTTTTGGGTATTCCTTCTTTGATGAATTTGGAATCGAATTCTTTGGATTTTATTCACGTCTTCGAATGTGAAATTTTAGTGAACTGACTTGGTTTCCTAATTTAATCGATTCTTGATCATTTCCCCGATTTGTTGCTATCATTTATTAGCAACTTTGATGACATTTTCTTCGGGATTTTTGTGAACATACTTTCTGATGGATTCAGTATCGATTTCTCTGGATTCCATTCACATCTTCGTATGTGAATTCTTGTGATTGATTGTTTCTACAATCATTTTTGTGATTTGTCACTTTAAAAATATAAAGGTTTTCTATACTAGTAGTAAATATTAAAATCCTTTTCTCCAAACGATTTCAAAAATTATTTTACTACAAAGCTCTTTTCCTAAATCGTTTTCCAATCTATTAATATATACAAGCCTTTATTTCACTCGTATGAGAAATTGAATTAAACGGCCTAGTAAAACAAGTGGTATGAAACGCTTGCGTTTACTTCGTCGGTTAACTCCTGGACTTGTTCGATTGAACCCTTTTTGTGACAATTTCCTAGTGAAAATTTACAGCTTGTTCGTAAATATTTAAGTTAAGCAAGGGTTATGGGACATGAAGCTAAACTCATATATTTACTAGCTTGGTGTGATTGACACTTCCTTATGATCATGACGATCATTTTTGTGATTTAGACTAGCGATTGAGCGATGTCTCTTTGTCTACGTGGGAGACTATACCCCGATCATGTGATGTTTCCCCATCACATTCGTCTACGTGGGAGACTATACCCCGATCATGTGATGTTTCCCCATCACATTCGTCTACGTGGGAGACTATACCCCGATCATGTGATGTTTCCCCATCACATTCGTCTACGTGGGAGACTATACCCCGATCATGTGATGTTTCGCCATCACATTCGTCTACGTGGGAGACTATACCCCGATCATGTGATGTTTCTCCATCACATTTCTAGGGTAGCACCCTACGGTCTTCGGGCCATTCCTGTGTGAAAATTTAATGGATAGCTTCCATGAGATAGCTTCTCGTCATGTGTTTACGCGTAGGTGAGCTTCATGCTCCCATTCATGTGTTAGGCCTCCCCCCTTTTTTATGTGTTTTCTGGATTTCTGTTGATGATTTCTGGAATTTTGTGCTTCACCAATTTTCGTGATTTCTATTGATATGTTTATCAATTTTTGTGCATTGGTGAATTCATGTGTTATTGACTTGTTATGAATACAAGTTTAGGGTATGACATCCCTTTTTATCTTTGAGAAGATTCTTGTGACATTTTTGATGAATGAAAATTCATTTGGTATTATATTTTGATGCCAGTTATTTTGATGAGACTTTGACGTGTTAACATCGGTAACCGTCAATTTTGAAATGGATTTACAAGCGGTTCTCCCGCAATACTGATATTGCTAATTTAATCACGCGTTTTCAAAATTCTTTATTTTTAAAAGTTGTTTCAAAAATATAAATTAAAATTGTTTTCAAATTTTTACAGCTTACATTTTCAAAAGAACGAGGAAGCGATTTAAACATTTCAGAAAAATCGAGGACTATGACCCCTTTCTTTTACTGATTCGCTTAATTCCGGACTTGTCCGTTTGAGAATGTGAAATGTTATTTTTAAAACACACAATTCTGCACTTTCAAGAAAACGATAAAGAGATTTAAACGATTTAGCAAAAGTAAGGAGTATGGAACCATACTTTTACTACTTCGGTTAATTCCGGACTCGTTAATTGAATATTTATGACTTCTGATTATCGTTTTTGATAATTAGATGTTTGTGTTTCTGATTATCGTTTTTGATAATCAGATATTTGTGAAATTTGATTATCGTTTGAGATAATTAAATATTTTTCGATTTGATAATCGAATCTTTGTGATTTCTGATTATCGTTTTTGATAATCAGATATTTGTGAAATTTGATTATCGTTTGAGATAATTAAATATTTTTCGATTTGATAATCGAATCTTTGTGATTTCTGATTATCGTTTTTGATAATCAGATATTTGTGAAATTTGATTATCGTTTGAGATAATTAAATATTTTTCGATTTGATAATCGAATCTTTGTGATTTCTGATTATCGTTTTTGATATTTGTGAAATTTGATTATCGTTTGAGATAATTAAATATTTTTCGATTTGATAATCGAATCTTTGTGATTTCTGATTATCGTTTTTGATAATCAGATATTTGTGAAATTTGATTATCGTTTGAGATAATTAAATATTTTTCGATTTGATAATCGAATCTTTGTGATTTCTGATTATCGTTTTTGATAATCAGATATTTGTGAAATTTGATTATCGTTTGAGATAATTAAATATTTTTCGATTTGATAATCGAATCTTTGTGTTTCTGATTATCGTTTTTGATAATCAGATATTTGTGAAAATTCGATTATCGTTTTAGATGATTGAATATTTGCGATTTTGAGATTCGAGCTTCGTCTTTTTCTCTGACGATTCAGGTGAGTAATTTGATTTACTCACATTCAATTCGTGCAGTACGTGATTTCTGCTCTGATTCCTTTTCTTTCAATTGCTAGAACTCGATTGATTCTTGCTTCTGATAGTCGTCTGATTTTGATTCCTTGATCCCCTCGATGTTGATTCTTTTGATTTTAAGCAATCGAACCTTTTGATTTTTATCTGATACTTCCACAATTCTAATGCTTCCCTGTGGCATTTGCTTTGCTTATGCATTCAACATTGCCATGATCTTATGGTTGTTACCTTTTGTCCATTTATTCCTTATGATTGCGAGGACGCAATTTCTTTAAGGAGGGGAGTCTGTAACAACCCGACATTTCGTACCCATTTAATTATCGCCTCTTGACGATCTAATCTAGTTGCTAATAAGCGATTGGCATTTTGATCGAATTGAAATTCTCTTCTTATCCGGTTTGAATTCTTTTCAAATTGGATTGAGATTCAATTATAAGATTTTTGTTAATAGGATTTTTGGGCTTTATAAAAATCGTGACCCATATGTGTTTGGGCCGTGAAAATTTTCAAGACAAATATCGATCCCCCTCTCAATTTTCGTTCATTCAATAACTCGTTCCCTCCCTCTTTTTATTTTCATTTTTCACGAACCCTAAATCACAAATGAAAAGAATGGCGGCCACAATCCTTTTCGTTCGTTCTTGCGTGTCCCCCTGAATCAAGTTAGGGCATCGGAATCGAAGGCAACGGCCGCAAGGGGTTCGAACTTCGCTCGTCTTCCCTCGATTGCTACAGCTTCGACTCGTTTCTGGACTTCGTGTAGCATCACTCGAGACTGTTCCAAATTGTGGCTAAGGTGAGTGGTTTCTCCCCCGCTCACATCTAATTCATGCTTTGAGTTATTAGAGTTCGAAGCTCTGTTCGATTTTCGTGATTTTGGGGTTTCTCTGATTAGTGTTCTGTTGCTTTTCCTTTGATTCATGCTTGAACTCGATAGTTCTTGCTTTGCTCTGTTGTCCACCCCGCAGTCTATGATGATTTCTGGGTTTATAATTAAGTCAGATTTCGACATTTTTGGTAATCCCTTTTGATCCATGACTTTGAATCTGGACTTGGTTTTGGGATTTATCTCTGACCTTTTCATATGTTTTGTTCGATCATGACACACTTGATTTTTGACCTGGTTAACACTTTGGCACTGACTTGTTTGATATTGGTCTTGGCCTTTTTGTTCCATCACTGCATCTTCATCACGGTTGTTGTTTAATTTGCATTTGCACTTTTGGTTTGCACTACCTTGGGCTCGAGACTAGTACTGCATATTATTGGTGACTTTAGCCTGGTTCGAACTAGTTGCCACCCCTCTTGAACTTGTCTCACTGATGCATTGAGCTCATGTGGACTTTATTTATGTGTCGTCTGCATTTTTCATTTGCCTCTGACTTTGAGGCACACAGACTTCATGTTGCTCACTTGTGCCTTTGGGACCATTGCAGATTGATTACACCCAAGTTTTGAGTTCACACACATTTGATCATTTATGGCAGCTGTCTTGACCATTTGGGATAGTTTGCCTACCTGTTTTACGAAGTATTGAGCATATATAAGGCAGTTTGCATTCATTTGATGGCGTCATGACTTTGATTTCATCAAGTCACAAAAGTTTCGACCTCTTTAGATTTGCATCCCACCTGAGTACTTATGTATTGTTTCTTGCAGTTACCTCTGTTTCATTTTTGTTTTCATTCTGTTGTAGTTGAGTTTCTGGATTTGGTATTTCACTGTCATGCATAGGTTGTTTGGTTTGCATTTAGCTTGAGTCATTTCATTGTAGTTGAGTTGGGTTTGGTCTTTGTTGATGTTGAGGCATCGTTTGGTTTTTGGCCCCTGTCTGCATTATTTCATGTTGTCTAGAGTTCTTGAGCTGGTTGTGGTCGAGTTGCTTGTTCTATGTTGTTCTGCACTTTGATATAGCTGTCTGCAAACATATACTTTGGTTGAGTCTGTTCATAGGCCATGTTGCATACCCATTCCATGTTTGTACAGTGTGCTTGCTTTCTTTGCCATCTGAAAGCTTCACCTGGTCTGATGCACTTCATTAGCTTTGAGTTGTTGTATATATGTTAAGTATTGTTTTCGAGTTGTATCTGTAGTCTGCATTAGTGCTGTTGCTGTTGCTGTAGCTTGACCATTTGTAGTTGCAGTTGTACAGTCATTTATGCATAGGTATGCTCGAGTCTGAGTTTGTGCAGTAAATGGTTGGTCTTGACTTTATTTCAGTTGTACTGCTATTTGGATTGCAGTGCTTCATGTTGTATTCCATTTCGAACTGTAGTACTATTGTCCTTTGATCATCATATTCCTGACTTGTACCGTTGTTCATGCATTCACTATGTATAAGCATTTGCCATTGGGTTGATTTTTGCTAGCAGCTTGACCATTTGTTTGTGCACATTGATGCTTTAACCTGCTCGGTAGCTTTTGTTGTTGTCCAGTTTGTACTTGCCTTGTTGAACTTGTACACGCATGTGTCTTGTTGCTGTGGCATTCTAGATTTCATTATTGCTGCTACTTGAATTTGTAGTTGTTCTATTGCCTTCGGATTCACTTGACCATTTGTATACATACTTTCAAGTATGTATTCAGATGTATGTTCACTTTTGCATATCCATGTGTCATTTTCACTTGCACATGTTCATCCTTGAGCACTTGCTGACCTGCTGCATTTTCGTAGCAGTTTTACCCTTGTCCCGTGTGGTGACTTTATATTCCGTTGTGGCGAGGCAGTGCACGCGTGCGTGCACTGCAGTCACACCGAATTGACAGATTTTAATCGATATCTCTTTTATTCTTAATTCATCGACCTGTTGCGTAATTCATAGGCTGTATTGGCGAGGCAGTACACGTTAGCGTGTACTGCAGCCAATTAGCATTGATATTTTTAAATTGACATTTCAATTGCTTACACTGCTTTGGATTTCTGTTTTGTGGATTAACACTGTTTAGTGTTATTTCTGCCGTTATCCAATTCTCGTATCGAGAGTTGGATATACGAGATTTCTGTGACTGTCATCTATATTGAGATTGATTATTATTGCTTCTATGCTCTAATAACTGATTTTGAATTAGACTGATCCGAGTATTATTTTCTTTTGAATGTAATACTCGGGTCAGACCGAGTATTTACAGGTTGTAGATTTTTAGCTTTGGGTTGCTGCTAGAGCTATGAAGACTTTTTATATCACTTGAAGTGGTCTTCGTCTTGTTGTAGTAGTCAGCGTGTCTGTTTTAAGATGATAATGTATTCATGTATATTAGTCGATAATGTACTTGTATATATAACTTCTCGAGTCGACAGTTGTAGTTGTATCATTTGTATTGTGTCAAATGTATTGTAACTGATATCAGTTATTATATATATGAGACTTTTCGTTCCATCTGTATTCCGCATTTATGTTATCTGTGTTATTTTTATATCCATTGTCCTAAACTATTATAGCCACTGTGTAGTAGCTTTGAGTTTGTATCGGTATGTCGGATTTCCTCTAAAGATGAAATGCAATGTTTTATTATCTGACATATCGGTGCTCGCACAAAGCAATTACATAGATGGTCGCTCCTCAACAGCCTTATTCTCCGTGCTAGTTGACAGCACTACACCGTAGTGTTCTTGGCTAACGTGGGTATAGAGGTGGGGCGTCACACTTCCCATCACAAAGGATGATCAAATCTCTATACCGGGGACCAGTCGATGCAGAGACATTCGACGAGTTGTCCTTTCGTTTTCGAAAATATCCGGTCTTCACCACCGGTCTTCAAATGCTATCCATATCGACGTATCACATATTCGGAATGGGTTATATGACACAAATGTCTTTTCCCGGCTAACCGGAATAGTGAGCGTAATATTCAAAACGAATGGATAATGGGATTTCAATTAAGTCATAATTTATTACCCAAAACTTTCCTTCAAATGGTTTAACAAATTACCATTTTAATCTTTTTAAACAAAAAGATTCAATTCACAAAGTTCACTAAATTTCAAAAAGATTCTTTCACAGATTTTCCAAATCGATTTCCATTTCAATTTGATTTACTCGTTAAATCTTTAAAATAAAGATTCAACTTATAGCTTTCAAAACAATTTCATTTCGAATGGTTTAAACAAATTACCATTTTCAAATCTGTTAAAACTAAACAGATTCAATTCATAGCTTTCAAAAACATTTCAATTTCATTTTAAATTTGAAACCTTTCAACACAAATCGGAAGTTCACTTCTTATATGAAAGCTGTTATTATTTGAAAACAAATAGTTTTCGTTTAAGAAAAATCCAATTATATTTGCACGAGTTAAAGCCTTTGAATTATATTCACATTTCAAAATCAATACTTTTAAAATACTTTAACCCTTATATAACTGGTATAACATCTTTATCCCTAGTTTCAAATCATAGGATTCAATTTCAAATCTTGAATTTAAGTTTAAATTAAATTATTTAAATTTCAAGATTTCCAAATATCTTTAAAACTCCTTTCAAAAGCTTTTCATATTAAACCCCAATTTCCAATTTCAAAATCAATTGAAATTAAAATTTCAATTTCAAAACATAAATTTTAAATTATCTGTGACTTAACCGATTTCCACATGAAATCCATATTTGTGTGTGTAAAAGTGTAGTCCAGGGGTTTCACACACAATAGTGCAACATCATACAATGATCACAGATCAGAATACGGAAATATAATTGATAAGCGATATGAACTATAACGCTCATCTTCCATTCACAAATCACAGGTATATAAAGTCACAGATAATAAATTACAGGTCACAACACAAATCAGGATATATCACAAAGCATCACATATCAGGAAATATCAAACGGTTCGATAATCAATAGAATCCAAACATCCATAAGTGGGCTCAATTAATTATCTGATTAATTTAAATCAGATAAGTCATCAATCATGGTCAATTAACATTAATTAATTTCAAATCATTTGATTAATTGTCCTTTAATCATTTCATTGATCAATTTTAATCATTAAATTACCTTTAATTAAGTAGTTATCTTCAAGTAATTGATTACCTTTAATTACTTATATTAATTAATTATCCCTTAATTAATTATCCTTTAAATAATTTCATTGAGTAATTATCCATTAACTACTTTCATTAATTGATTTTCCCTTAATTGCTTACATTAAGTAATTAACCTTTAATTAATAAATTTTAAAATCTTAACTATTTATTTATCTATCCTTAATCATTGATTAATTAAACTAATTAATTAATTAACTTAAATTAATCATATTACCAAAATTAATTACTATTTAAAACCACTTAAAAAATACTTTATCTTTCAAACTTAATTACAACTTTTAAATTTATAACTTTCAGTTTAAATTCAAACTCAAATACTTTTATACTTAAAAGTTTTAAACCCAATTTAGATTTCAAAATTTAAATTATTTCAAACCTCAGATTCAACTACTTTGAATTTATATTCAATTTCAGATTTTAAACTTAGTTTAAATTTCCAGTTTGCATTTAAACTTTACTTTAAATTTAAAAACAACATAACAGGTTTCTGTTTTTATTAAAACCTGAAACAACATCAATACTCAAGCAACTCGAATTTTACTTCGAGACAAAGCCTTAGCTGCTTCGAGCTAATCCTCAACTTACTCGAGACAAACCCGAGTAAACCCCTGTCCTTCTTCTTCCCCAAAATCTCGAATGCAACAGATACGCCACCCCAAACGTGCACGTGCACAGATGGCCAGAATCTCTCCGACCATCAACACTGGCCCCTGCAGGTCGACGATGACCTCGACATCCCAAACAGCAACCCAGATCATCGAACTTGTCTGAAATTCGAAATCGAGCTATCAAGCACTTCCTGGAACCATCCTGATCAACTAGAAACGCCTCGTGCCGCCGCCTGCGACCACCAGGCACCTCGCCATCGTTCCCGAAGCTACGCCACACCTTCTAGCAACCATGGCACCAATCGCGATCGTCCCCGATTGCGTCACGACGTCGTGAAACCCATTTGAAAACTCGGCGATAAAACAGGCTGTTAAACCCTAGAAACGCTTCGTCCTCTCAATCCATGAAATAGAAAAATTATTTGACATTTTTCTTGAGATCACATTCATTTATACTTGCTTCAATTCCAGTTTCAATATTTATTATTGATTCAAACACTAGAAATTGAAAGAAATACAATTTTTGTTCAAAAACTAACTGCTCTATGAATACTAAACTAAAAAAAACTTTATTTTTGGTTTAAAAATTATAACTTCTAGTAGAGATTTGAGCTATGAATTTTAATTAACTTTTTGTAACTATCGAATTTATCAAGTTCTCACTTGATTCACTGTAAATCAAGATGACAGTGGTCATCTTTCTTTTAATCATGTTGAAAACAAGTTTTTAATAAAAACTTGATTACAGATTTACTTCTTGTTTGATTGAAGACTTCAATACTTAACAATGATCAAATGCAAATAAATTAAATGTTTGAATCAATGATCAACTCTGTAATCAATAACAGAGAAGTAAAATATGCAGAGTAACCTATATATGTAGAATGATATTCAAAAAGAAACAAAACACATACAATACTATGTAAAATCAATAGATTATCTTACTGTTAACTTAAAGTTTTAAAAGATTGATGTTTACTCACCGATTTGAGAAGATGACAGAGTTTGCTTTTCTCTGAAACAGGCTTGAAAAACTACAAGCTGGAAACCTTCTCTTGTATTGATTTGGATTGTATTGTTGTTTAAATCTGGGTTGTTGTTGTAGTTGAGACTTGAAACAGCAGCTTGAATTCACTTGCATGTTTCTGATTTTGATCTTAGGCTTCAAGTTGTATTCTATTTTGAAGTTGCCTTATGCTTTCAGATTTGCTTTTGATTTAATTTGTTTGTGTTTTAGAGGAGATGATGTTTACTACATATATTCTCAGTTAAAATGAACGAATTGAAATGAGGGTGTTGATGTATATAAAAGAGGAGTTGTATAGGTTGATATCATCTTTGTACAGCATGGTATATTATTATTTTGTACAATACAAAGATATTTTCTTAATATGGTGGCTTGAGATGTTTCCTTGTTTTCGGCTGACCATTATACATGATGATATAACTTTGTACAAGGTGATATCTTTTGTTGTACTAAGGGCATGGCTGATAAGTATTTCATTGTGTACTTTATGCTTCATATTATACTTTTACATTGTGTCTTGCATTTATTATGTTGTACCCTTTTCATAAATTTTTTTCCTTTAGTTTGGCTGAGATGATATGTCTTTGTTTTGGTGGCTAATATGATATCAGTGAGTACAAATGTTTCTATTTCAGTTTACATAAATCAAGATGAAATCAGTTAATATATTTTGTTCTCAAGTCTACATACTTATAGTTTTTTTTTATTTGTTCATATTTGAATGTATAATGTTGTTTGTATTTCCTTTTGCTTCTTTGCATACTTAACTATGTATAGATGTTTGTTATAATTTAATTTATATGTTTATTTCTTTTTTACAAATCTATATAATTTATCTTACTTTAATTATTAAACCATTTATTTAAGATTATATTTCAAATCCAATATATACACATATATATATTCAAATTTACTCATATATATCTATATACATATATATTCACATATATACAAATTTTCAAATCCATACTACTTTATATATTTTCTATTTGAATCGGGGAAACTCGCTTCCATTTAAAATTAATTTTACAAATTTTTATTCAAAAATTCATTTAATTATCAATTTAAATTAAATAAAAAATCTAGGGTCGTTACACATACTATTTATCACTTTATACATTACAATTTAACATCCAATATAAACAACAAACAATCAATCACTTATTAACCAAACGAGATTATCATCGTATAATTAACAGATAATGGTGTCAGATGTCATAGGTGAACTGGTACAGTTAATAGCATAAATAACAGTGTAAATAACTAACAGTAGCATATTTCAATTGTCGTTTCAATTGGAATCAAATTTAATAAATAAAAGAACATTAATCGTGAGTGATTGCTCACCTTTCGAGGCTAGAGAGATAGACAACGAAGTTGAGTTACGAAATCCAGGCACAAGTCCAAAACGAACAAGGTTGGCATGAATTCGACGAATAAAGCTGATAGCGGAATCGATGAAACAGATCAAATCAGTTTTGATATGCCGAGACGAAAAGAATGCTATAATTATATGTATACTTCTCAAAAATCAATGAAAATTTTAAAACACTTACGTCTAACCCACTTTACTGAAGTATATTCATACAAAAGAAAGTATGCAATAGTTACTTTGTTCTAAAATCAATACCTTTTTAGAACACGTGAAGAAAATCTTCAATACTTTTTTTAAAGCACAAAAATAATATAGTTTAAACTTTCCTTTTCAAAAATACAAAACAGGAAATCAAACAAACTTATTATCAACTGATATTATGAAACTAACGTGTGTATATATATAAACAAACTATATATGATATGTACATTTATAACCCGATCAAGTATACATATTAATGTAACAAACAAACAGATGATATATATACTTTAGCTTAGTATATAACTTAACTAATATTATATAAATTAATATAACATATACAACAAGCCAATATATAACAACAACTAATATAACTTTATAAACGTAGTAGTCTATATATACTATAAACATATAGCAAAGTATAGGACATATATAAACATCAATTCATAATGGTACTGTATATTTGTAAGTAGGCTGACATTATACAACTGGAAAATTTATATTAATAGATTAAATTTAAATAAAATTACACACGAAATTAACTTTCGTGTTTTCAGATGAAAATTTACAGTTTACTATGTTTAACTAGACGCATTTCAAATATTAAATTTTTATTTCAAAAAAATTTATTTTTAAAATTTCACAAAATTTAAACTAATCACATTATTAAAACAGTTAAAATTTACGGGTCGTTACAAGCATAGTCGACGAAGGGCGCTTTCATTAATTCTTAAAGCTTGAGAATCGACCGGATTATCTAGAAAGATCGCTGCAACTAGGGCATCGGGAGCCAGGTCAATAGATGCGATCGTGGGACTTGGAATATCTTGTACAGGAGTTGTCGATGGATTTGAAGTTCCAACCACTTCCTGTTGAGAAGTTGGCTCGGGTTTGTCTGAGACTGTGGTAGAACTTGACTTTCTAGACATCTCTAATAAGTGTTGAATTTGATTAAACACCTGTTCGAACTATACTTGAAAAACAATCAATATTAGACATAACGACAAAAATACTCCCCCTGTGTGGTGCGTGAACTAGTGCAATCCTTCGAGTATAAGTGTTAAAGAACTAAAATTCATGAAGCTGATAAAATAAAGTTAAGCTTTGAACTGTCATCTTCGAAGACCATCATCGCTGACTGTCTCCGATAGCTTGTCGTATGATGATTTCAATTTTGAACTCGGCATTGGCACTGTATGTTGAAGGCTATTATTTGTTTTAATCGAGTTAAACTCAGGATTATAGTTGTTGAAACTGGGAAGATATCAGTCCGAATTAGCTTGATATGCTTGTTTCTTAAGTTCTTGTACTTGTTTGTTGTCATATGGTTAGGCATGGGGGTTTAGTCGTATCTTTTGAGTGTCGCTCAGCATTAAGCCTTGAAGTCGGCTACGACAATCAAAATTATCCTAATTTGAACACAACACATGCCGACCAACTCGCTCAACTCCATCACACTTCTCTCCTACACTCCCTCTTCACCGTTCGACATGCGGGAGTCATACCGAGCCGCATCCGCTCGGCACACCGAACCAGATTCACACTTCTATCCTACACTCTCCTTCATACAAGACGATACCGAGCCACAACCAACACCTCCTAAACTCGCTAATTCCTACCGAGGCAACCACACTTCCTCTTCCCTCATTCGGCAACCCAACATGAAACTACGTCCTAAAAGCCTCCGGTATCCTCTTCCTTCCTCCTCTCCATCTAGCCCTAAGGCATGTTTAAACCTCAAATTCACCCTCCTTACCTAGACGACTTCTACCGTCCGTAGTTTGAAAGAAAGTCGTGAATTTAAATCTTGTACAAAACCCCTAATTCGGAGAGTCGATCAAGTGAAGGGTTCATACCTAAGGGAATGGGTCGAAGCTTAGGGAAGTGCTCGATTTGGAATTGAAATCCGTTCAGGTTCGTTATTGGGAGAGGTTGTGAGGCAAACGAGCTGAACTCAGGAAGAAAGAGGAAGATTGAGGTGTTAGCGGGAATTTGGAAGAAGGCAAGTTAGAAAGCCCTATGGAATGGAAGTAGAAGTAAAGAGAAGAAAAGGAGAAGTACTGGCTTATATAGGAAAGATGGGAGGTCAACATGCATCAATCAGTGGAACCGGTCAAGATGCCTCGATGGTCCAGTAAGCAGTCACGCTGAGCGGCAAAAGACTTGCTGAACAAGTGGTTCGGCATCCACATGCCGAACGACTCATTGTTTATGTGTAGAAGATAGGAAAGGAAGGAATAGCCTCAAGGCCGCAGTGCTCCGACCTTCATTGAGCACATTCAACTCCTAGTAGCAGGAATTGGATATTGTCTCAAAGAGTGTCGTGTTTCCTCACACGACACACTTTGGGTGGCAAGTGTTACCCGGTTGTTTGACCTGGTAACGAGAGGCTCGGCATAAAGGCCTCGCTCGGCATAGACGCCTCGCTCGGCATAGAGGCCTCGCTCGGCATAGAGGCCTCGCTCGGCATAGGCGCCTCGCTCGGCTTAGGCGCCTCGTTCGGCATAGACGCCTCGCTCGGCATAGGGGCCTCGTTCGGCATAGACGCTTCGCTCGGCATACAGGCCTCGCTCGGCATGGAGGCCTCGCTCGGCATAAACGCCTCGCTCGGCATAGATGTGTGGTTCGGCCTAGGCATTTCGGTTCAGCCTGAATGTCGTTCAACTTTGAAGGGAGGTTCAGCACTTAACCTTTAGTTAAGGAGTCGTCGCTAGGCATCTCTCGACCGGCATTTATCGTTCGGCATGACCGGCTCGGTGCTCAGAAGTCATCTACTATGGGCCGAAGTACCTTAATCCTAGGCCCGTGCAGGAAGTCCAGCCTAACTTCGTCTATAAATAGAGAGGCAGGGGCGTACTGAAAGAGGACCTTTTTTCAAGAACATGGAGGAGACTCTGCTACTTTCAAGACTTATTCTTTTCAGTTAGAACTTGTATTCAAGTCATTGGTGTACGGATTGTATCTATATTCAATTATTTGTGAGAGCAATAAAGATTAAAACTCAAAGTAGACGTAGGCAGTTACGCCGAACCACTATAAATCCGGTGTTCTTGTTTTTGCAGTTAATTTTGCTTACATTCCTCTGTTTTAATTTACTTTCTTCATTAATCTCTCTACATAATCTTTCTCAAGGGTGTTAGTGACCAATTTTGGTGTTAACACTTAGTTAATTTTTATAAACTTAATTAGTTTTTATAAAACTTAGCGTACTTAGTTAATTTTTATAAAACTTAGTCAATTTCTATAACAATTTAATAAATATTTCAAAATATAGAACATGATTTTTATAAAACTAAATTAATTTTCATAAACTTTAGTTAATTTAATTAAAAAAAATTCTCGATTAACTTAGTTAATTTTCATATAACTTAGTTAATTTTTATATCCTTTAATTAATTTTTATAAAACTCACTTAATTAACTTAGTTGAATATTTATAAGGCTAAGCTCATTATCGACTAAATGATGCTGTGAAAATGATCAGTAGAATTGCCAATTATATATTAAATTTGAGGCTAACATAAGCAAGTTTCGTGGGATTTGTATCATGACACACCACACACTAAGCTCCTTACCCACTAAATGATACTGTGAGCATTTTGTGAAATTACACATATATATATCAACTTACAATAGTAGTTTAAAAAAAACTTACATCAGTGAAAAGAATACAAGCAACTGCAGCCATGGAAAAACGAAAATGAACCAACTCAGCCTGTACAACCCATTTTAGACTCTTGGAATCTTCTCCAAGTCCCAAAGGATCAAATCCAAAGTCTGCCACAATACTATATTTGCAATGAAAAGATATGGGGTTACATTCAAATAAAACAGATGAAATTAGCACTAACAATGCCATGTTTAAGCTGTGCAATTAAGTTTGCACTGTTAGAGCTATTGCAAACTACGGTTTGCACTGCTGGTGCAAATTTTAGTTTGCATCAAGTGCAAAAGGGAGTTTGCACTGAGTATAAACTATAATTTCGTTTATACTGCAAAAGGAATCTAGAAACAAGAATATTGCTAACCAACACAGAAATGAAAGAGCAATTCGAGATACAATACTGCAAAAAAATTTCTTTTTTCCATTTTTTATTCTTTCGTTTGTTCTTTTGAATTTTCATCAAGAAGCAAAACTGTTTGGAGAATTTCTGCACCGGTATCATATTTAAATTAAAGATTTATACCTCAAAAGTGATAACGTCATTCAGGTCTTGAGAAATTTTGTTATCCTCAGTCTCTAAAACACTCAACTGACTCCGTAGTGTTTTCCTATCTTGCCGCTTGAGATCTATATCTTTGTTTTGAGTGGTTTCTTTTTTACCATTGCCATTTTCATTGGTCTCTCTATCAAAATATTCAAATATTGGTATTAGGTGTAAATATTCAGAATGATAACTGTTTGTTTAACTTACTTATCAGTAGCTATCGGGTACCAACATTATACCTTCTCTCAACATCACCGTGCATTCTTTGTATGATCACCTGGTAGTTGAAATGAATTAATCAGAAATATTGTTAAATATAAATTAAAATGGATGTAACATATTTGACTTTCCATCATCATTAATATTATGCGATAATGACATTAATTCTTAGTTTTATTAATCAATAGAGAAAAATCACTAATTACATGAAGGACGGCTCCATTGTCTGAATTATGAAGGGGGGAGAGATTGAAGTAGGTTTAACAATTTTGGCATAATCTTCTATGTTTATACTGATTTCTCCTAGCACTTCACATTTTTCCAATCCCTGCAATAGTTTCAAATCAATCGTAATCACGAAATACATAAATAAATTTCAATCTTTGGGAGCAATTTGCTATATCTTACAAGTGCAAAGACGACAAATTTGCAGATTTTGTCATTGGTCTTTCCAGTTATCGAACCTTGAGTAGATTTCACTGTTTGATAACTTGGGTTCTGCCATTGACATACTCCATTAACGATTGCAGATTTCTTCGATCTTAAATTTGGTTTTCCCTATTCAGTTGAAACTAGAGTTACAGTCAATGCATCCCATTCTATGTTTTGCACCTGGGAAAATGAAAAAAAGCATAAAATTTGAACATAAATGCAATTTGAAAGATTAGATTATGTTTATTGCAAACCTACATTTGTGAACTCAACCATCATTTTTGGTTCTCCTATACCACCAAATTCAATCAGTTATTAAACTAAAACAAGTATAGTCACAAAATTTCATCATAAATGAAAGTACAAATAACCCCTACCTAAGATTCCAAAAGCATACGAACCCAACAAAAATGAAAAAAATAAAATAATAATAATAATGGCAAAAGTTAATATACCTGCGATTGACACTCAAACCAGCATTGTTAATGGCAACTCATACAAATGCAATGTCGTGTTCGGATGCAGTGAACGCACCGATCCCATGTAGATCCTACTTACTTGGAGGCAGTGGGGCCAATCCCAGTTCTAAGTGTTGCTCGAGCGCATAGGCTGTAAACAAGATGGCTGCTGCTGAGAAGAGTAGATGCGACTAGAGTGAATGCTTGAAGACGACCGGTCCCTCTTTTGGAGTGGTGCCTGCACGCGTCAAGCAACTTCCTCCTTTCTGCAAGCTTAAACTCTACTCTTGTTAGCTCTATTGTCAACTGCAATATGTACTTCTCTTCATAGCAACTACTGCAATAAAATATATTGGCTATAATTTGACTTCTCGTTTGTTTTGCAGCATATCTAAAGAGATATTGGACATTTGATGGTACAGCTACACTTTATATTAGGGTGTTATCATTCTATAGAATATGCATGGAGAATGTTCTCTTATGTTTTAGTATAATACATTTTTTATCTATGTACCACATTTTATCTATGGATCCTAGCTTCTCAATTTAAGACATTTTCAAAACACAATATGACAAGGAAAATTTGCTTCGTTGTATCTACTAGCATAGTTCTTTTGTATTCATTTTTTTATAATACATGTGCATGAAAATTTTGTTTGAGACTTTCTCAAGTGACAAAAACTCAGCTTCAAGCACATTAGTGAGAGTCCTTTGTCCAAAGCATTAGACGAGCAAAAGGGCAGAACTCGGGACCTTAACATGTCCCAAACGAATAAAGTATAGGTCGCCAAATATTAGACTAAATATCTACATTAGCAACAACTTGAGGTCCGATCTCAGGACCTCAAAGAAGCCTAGCAGTGGTACTAAAAAGTAAGGAGCTAATATGCTCGAACCCTTATGAAGTGGATAGTGGAGTTGCATTTAAAACTAATGTAATACTCATTCGGATACAACAGTTTACATTACTTCTCAGTTTTTGTTTTTATTCCATTCTCCGTACATTTGTCATTTTTCTTAATATTGGATCATAGCCTGCAGGGTAACAAGACATCAGATGTGTATGGATATAGAAATATCTTTTGCCAACAAAAAAAATGCCACTCGTATAAATACTGCTTAAGCAATAATGCAGTTAAGTGTACTGATAATCCCATATTTTAACGTGACGTGATGATTCAGTCAAGTGGACCAAAATGCTAAGAAAATGTTTTTTTATTTGTTTAAGAGTATATAAAAAGTTAGAAACTCAAAAGGAGGAAAAAAGAAAGTACAATACTTTTGACAATTCCTAGTTTTGCATCATTTACTCCTCTTGTGCCATTCTGATGAAAAATGTCACAAAGAGGTCAAGAAATATTATAAACAGATAACAGGAGGATGGTATTACAGTTTTTTTTATTAATTATTTAAGTCGGGTATTGAATAAACGGGATATGATATCAAAAATTAAATCCATAAGAAATATGTAGAAATGTCTTATCATAGTAATGTGATATATCGATCTCGTTAACATAAAGAACTATAGGTAAAATCATGAACTCGGTCTTGCATCAATATGATACATGGAAAATGTTAGTCAATGTTTTAATTGAAAAGCAACAAGGTCACATGAAGAATAAATTTCATACGACAGAAATGTAAATTAAGACATAATTATCAAAAAGAATAACAAACTATAGAGTATAAGCGGAAACTCAATAACAGCAACATAAACTATTTGAAATGTATGATCATCCACTATTTATCAGTCATCGAGGCTTATATTTATTCAGAAGTTTGGCTGTAGGTTCTAACTTTTAGCTTGGGAGATAACTTAGTGCAGATAAACTGGTTTATCCAGTTTAGTTGAATCTATAGTTTGCAAATCCCTTACACCGATTTCATAGCTAAAAAGAGGAAATAATGAGAACTAGACCGTTTAAGATGTCAATTATAGTGCCTTCAAAATTTTGAAATCATAATCTTCAAAAAGTCCAAGATATCAAAGTTCTACTGGAACCTCAACTTCACCTCTAACAATTGTTCGCAGTCAAAATCATGTAATTCATATGGCTAAGGAGAGAAACCACTAGAATCAGCCTAGGGTTTTCAAAGTTCTACTGGAACCTCAACTTCACCTCTAACAATCGATTGGAGTGGTATATATACTAAACCAACCAGTCTAGAAAAGATAAAATAATGCAAAACTTATTGAATTGATTAAATCATGCATAATGAAAAAATAACATGCCTGAGCTAGGGTTTCAGACTAAAGCCAAAAAGGAGAGGGGAGATAGAGTTTCCAAGTCGAGTTTGGTTATGATGATTTAGAGCTCGAATGGGGGAAGAAAGGAGGAAATAGGGTTTTCTGAGAGAAGTTGATAAGAAATGGGCTTTGGTGAATAAAGAAAACGAGAGGGAACGAAATGTTTTACCGCTCAAGTTTTTCATTTTAATACGGACATAATAATACAACGTGTAGAAAGCGTATTTTTGCGGAACCAATAATAGAAAGACAGCGACATGGCTTCCCATGCTATCCTATGTTGCCATCAAAAGTATATTTTCTTGTAGTGCTGACCCGAGCATAATGAAAAACAATACACTCGAGTCAGAACTAAAAATTCCTATGTAAGTCAAATCCATATCACGTAAAATATGAGTGCAATAGCTTTAGAGATGTTACAGGATTTTCCATCTCCTATCAAGTGTACAACGTGAATATAATAATTTAAGAGATGTTACGGGATTTTCCATCTCCTAATCAAAATTAGAAATACCAATTTAGCCCACTTTAAATAAAATAAATCCAAAGTTTAAATTAAAACTTAAACCTTTCAAGTAATTCAATTTCGATAAATTTAAATCATATCTCAATTTCAACTTTAAGATTTCAAGTTAAATCCTTTAAATAGTTTTATTTAAGAAGTTTCAATTTCAACTTTTCAAAGCTCGAATTAGAAAATAATTCAGTTTATATAAATCCAAGTTATTATTTTCTTTAAAACAGTATCATTCAAACCATTCCAAATTCAAGATTTTTAAAACCATTTAATTTAACCAATCCGGTTTCCGTATGTGATTTTCTACCCTATGGCCAAGTGATCAGCTAATTCAATTTTTTATTACATGAATGGATATATATCATTTCAACCCATAATTAAATGACATAGGTATATATCATTTCAACCTATTTCGTAGTTCATTTCAAATATTACAAATGACAATCTATATAATCAATAATATATAGGGTAATAACGAGGGATATGTCAAAATAAATAAACAACCATGCATCCAACATCAATCAATATGCAACCAATAAAAACCATCATCCAAATCAATCAATATATCAAAATAGTTACTAGTTATCAATTATCGGGTGTTTAACTGGCAATTAAATTCAATATTAATTTAAATGTCAATTTAATTCAATATAAATTTCAAATTAATTTAAATGTCAATTTAAACTACCAAACATCAACCAATAAAAATTTATCACTTCATGATTTCAATTTAACTAACATAAAAAAATTTAGTATTGCGTGAGTGGGTTAAATCACCCACCTTTGATTTAAAGCCCATTAAAAATCCAATAAAAGCCCAAAATCTCAACAGCCTCCAAATACAACCAAACTAGTTTTATGTTCTCTGGAATTTAGATACGAATCCAATGGAAGTAACCGTGCATCAATCGGAGTTCGTATGCAAAAGTTTTTCGAGTTAGAAGATTTGGATTTTAAAATTTAAATAAAACAATACAGGGGCATAAACGTAAATAAACCATCATCTCCAAAACCCTAACATTCACGATGAACCTAAAGCCACCGATCTTCCATCACCAACCGCCGTGCCTACATGCCACCATCCGTCGATCAGACCACACCACTGAGACCGCGTTGCCGCCCTCCACCTCCGCCAAGCTCGCCGCCGCCTCTGGTCAAGCCTAGAGGCTCCACAGTCGTCGTCGTTTATTCACCGATTCTGGTGAACTCGTGGCGATCTACGGTGACTAGCCACCATGAGTCAACTCTGCTTCGCCTCCTCTACATGCTAGTGCCTCCCGATTGTCCCATAGATGAAGATCCATCGTTGATTCCAAACCCTAGGATGAAGGGCCGAGAATGTTTCGCCAATTTCTGGCCAAACCAAGCTTCGAATCAAAAAACAAATTGCAGATGCTAATTCAATTTGTCGAGGGCTTCGCAACGAAATACAATTTGATAGGGTTTGAGCAGTTTGAATTTTTGAATTGGATTTGAAAAAAGTAATTAGGGTTTGGGATATTCACCATTGAGAAGAAACAGATTAGAACTGAAATGTATGTATAGAAAATAGAACAGAAGGCTGCTAGGGTTTCATAATAGCAAATATATATATATATATATATATAAATAGATGGACAGGAATGGATGGGACAAATATCGATTGGGCCAAAGCGATAAAAAAGGCCCGAAAAGCCCGTTTCATTCCCGAAACGAAAATATGTCATCCTATATATCGAAATATAGGTTTTCAGTATTTTTAAACTTAATGAAACTAATTTAAAACCCTAATTCTATTGTATATAGATGTTAGCTTTAAAAATCAAATTATATTTATTTTTGCGCATTAGTTAACTGAATTATTATTAAATTGATTTAATCACCTTTAAATTCTAAATTAAAAGTTTTCTAACATCATTCTTGATTAAACAGAATTTAATAATCTTTTAAAACTAAATTTTTCCATGTTAAATCGAAGATTTAAATATTAAAATAATTTCAACATTTAATTATAACTGTAATAAAACACTAGTTCGTTACATTTTAAATTTCCAACAAATTCTTTTATTTTGATTTAAATTCTTATATTAAATCAAAAAATACCTTAAGTGTTAATTAAACATAAGTTTCCCTTTTATTTCACTCATTACTCTATAATTAACGTCTTTCCTTATATTAACTGAAACATTTCAATTACATTAAATTCCAACAATTGATTTCCAAATTAACTTCAAACGGATTTAATAATAAGATGAGAAATAAACAATCGTTACATTTAAGTAATTTGAACACATTTATACATTTATGGGTTAATAAATTTACGTACTAAATAATTGGTTTCTTATTGTATGCTGACACCAATTTCGATCTAATAATATATGATTTCACCATTTAATACATCATTGATTTTATTCTTTATTAAACTTACAATTGATTGAAATTACATTATAACAGTTGTCAATTACATTCAATCAATATAATTAAATTATATTTTGATACGCGTTACCATCTTTTATCTCATTGAAATTTGTTGTTTTAGAATTTATCTAAGATCTTGTTTTATATTCTAACAAATTTTTACATTAATAAATCACAAAATCTTTATTTCTAACCTTTTTTAATCAATAATTATACTAAATTTAATACTTCTAAATGGTTGAAAATACGAGTCGTTACAATCTCCCCCACTCAAAACTTTTCGTCCCCGAAAAGGAACAAGAAAGAATTAAGAGATATGATATATTTTATTCAAAATAGTCAATTTTCAAACAATTAAATTTACATATTTAAGTCTAGTATAAATATGAAAATAACACAACTTCCCTAAAAAATTTCTAAGTCTTAAATTCACGAAAAATTTCAACAGCATCTCCTTTGCGCGGATAGGTCCGAAAAAATAAAAATATCAATAATTACATTGTATATATCATATTTCAATAATAAAGCATCCCAAACCAAGGGAAAAATAATAAAATACCCTTACAAAACTGTAATCCCAAAACATACCTATCTTTCGGGGAAACAAAATTCTATTTATGAAACCAAAAGCAACAATTATTGCTTCCATAAACCTGTAACTTACTTTCATAATTCAAAAGAATTAAACATGATAAAAGGACAATATACTAATTATTCTATCATAATACCAATAACACACAATACAACAATCATATGCAACAAAGCAGTGTAACACAACTAATAATTATGATGCACTTCTACATGCAATTCTAAGGGTAGGTAATAGTTACATGTAACCAAAATAGTATAGCAATCAGAAGCAACAATCATAGCACAACATTTAATTATTAAATTTCGTAAGATGTACATATATCATTTGTACACAATATCAATTCGGATCACTTGCTCGAATACACAAATTCCACTTTCGAACTAGTATTGATAACCCGACCACTCTTGTGCGGACACTGATCCGGTTCCTTGATTAGAAATCTCCTTTCTCCTTGCATAGCCATAAACTATGATAAAAACTTCAAATTCATATCAAAAGTTCGTATCAAATGTTCGCCGTCAAGAATCGAGCGAAAAATCCTAATTCGAACTGGTGTGAATTACTACAAATCATGTATTCGAATCTTGATCAGAACTGTTGTGCGAATAAAATGATCAGTGCACAACTTACATATTTATTCCATTGGTTTCTTTAACACATCATTTATTTTTCATTCATTTTTAATACTCGTTTATTTATATAAAGATCAATCTCTTACATGGTTTATTTTCCATTAACTGTTTAAGTCATTAATAATCATTTCATAAGATATTACTTAAGCTTCTACTTCATTTACTTAAGTTTATAACTTAATTCGACAACAAAATAAAAATTTAAGTATTTGGTATTCGTCTTTGAGGAGGGAAGAAATATTCAATATATCTAAAAATTCAACTAAAACATTTAACCTTATTCACTTAGTATAAATGTAAGATATATTTAAAACATCCTCCTAGCATTATGTAAATATTTTCCAAAAAGTTTAAAACACCGTTACAAATTTATATCAAAACATTTTAACAAGCTTTAAAATAAAGTTTTTTAAATCCGATAATTTATTAGACTAATTATTTTAAAATAAGTATAAACTCGAAGATTATTAAACTGAAACTAATGGTGTACTCAAATCTTACATTAAATTTTCAAATCAAAGTATAAATTTCATATCTTCGTAATTAATTTTAAAATACTTGTTTTAAAAAGAATATTCAAATCTTGGAAAACATTTATTTCGGTTTACTACAAAATTCAAATAGTAAATAAACCTTTCAATTTCATATTACTACTTCGAAAACCAAGTAAATATTTCAAACCATACTTTCAAAAATAGCGATTCAAATTTAAATTTCAAACATATTACTATAAATAAAACTTCCCAAATAATTTATTTTTTTCATAAAATTTTAAAACGGAATTTTTTTATATAGTCCATTTATATAATATCTCTAAATTATATATTCAAAGAAACTTATATAAATTTTATTTGAAACGTTCATTTGCAAATCAATCATCTTTAATACTTTACAAAAATTCATTTGTCAAATTTCTTGCTTCATTTATAAATACCATTTAAATATTTTAAATAATATCTTTATAAATATATGTAAACTATTTGAAAATAATTATTTACATCATTACTTATATTTAAAAAGGATCTATTGAAAACCTTAAATCCATTATTTATAAATTTTGTAGTTTTAATCTCAAAATACTTTTCAAATATTACTAATAAATCAATAATCATTAACTTTAACTATGTTTTATTGAATTAATAACTTCTCACAATATTTACAACATTGATAATTAACTTTTAGACCATGTCGTACATAAATAAACAACCTTTTAAACATTTTTAAAGTATTTAAAAAATATAATCAAAATACCCTTTATATAATACTTTTATCAAAATACTTTTATAACTCGATGTTTTAACAAGTTTATCCTCGTTCTTATAGACTCTAACCATACGTTGATCAGGCGCAAGACTAGATATCTCCAAGTACTCAGTAGACTTGTTTCAACACCTAGTGAAAATACTTAAAAACAGATATGAAAAGTACCACTCGAACACCGCAGATCGCAGTACGCAATGGTTATGTCGCTATCCCAGTAGAATCCACTTGTACTGTAGGTAATCTCTACCCTCGATTTACGCTATGATCTAAATCATAAGACCATAGGTTATGCTATGGAATTCAAAGGAACTCATGAGTTTATGTCCGAACAACCAAAAATCAAATCAATAGAATGAACCCACAAAGTGGATTACCAAATTTCGCAGAGGGTACTTTCCATACCTTCAATTTCGAAATGTATCATAATATACATAGTACCCTTTTCAAAATCATAACTTCAAATATCTCACTTATATAAATTCCACTATATATAAGATTTCATTTCCTAATTGAGTACTTTCCAAAATCAATAGTCCCGAATATATCATATCATTCTTATATAAATTTCGTTATATATAAGATTTATCTCTTTTAAGATCGAATACCTTCCAAAATCAATAGTTTTCGAAATAACTTCATATTTATACAAACCATTTTCATATAAGAATCGAAAACTTTCGAAACGGATATTTATATAGAGTCAAAAATTCTTTGAAACCAATCCATTTTCAAATATCAGTCTAGTTTCAAATCCATATACGATCTCAACAGTCAATCTTTTTTCAATCACATATCATTCAAATTCCAATTTTCCAAATTTCAAATCAATAATTTTCCATAACTTCAGTTTTATATTTATATCAAATTCAGATAAGATCAAATTTCTTTCCAAATCAAATACTTTCCAAAATCTTTTATTATAAAACATTTACTAGGTTCAAAAATGTTTCTTAAAACAAATTCCATTATAAACCTTTCAAAACTATTTTTCGTATTTATACAAAGTCAGAACTGCTTAAAACTCAATTTGCCAATAATAAGTTTTTGTAAATATTTACTATGTTCAAAACATTTCTTAAAAGTCTTCTCATTTAAAACATCTCACATCTAAATTTCATAATTGTATAATTCAAAATAATCTTATATAATTTTACTTATCGAAATATTTAACATTTTAAAACTTGTTCAATTAGTCTTTACTTTTAAATTTTCAAAACAAAACTTTATATACTTTCCTAAATACTTAGCTTTGAAAATTAATTCTCAATTTGGAAGTGTTCGACTATTCAGAACTGTCGGAAAAATAAAATTCCTATTCAAAATTGGAAATCAGCAATCAATCATCTCAACAAGATGCATAATCAATCAATCCTAATGCATAGGATACATGTGTCCATAAAATCATTCAACCGAAATTCGAGAACTGAACACCGGTATTTATTTCATTGAAATAAATATATACATATCTTTCGAATATCAAATCATACTTCATGGATTTGAATCAAAATCAGTTTCATTAAACAATCGGGTAGCAAAGCTACTAAAGTGGCCTCCCCCACTTTGAAACTCGAAAAGGAACGTCGATGATGCTGCAGTTGTAACGACCCACCTTTTTGGACAGTTTAAGTCGACAATAAATCACACATGTCAAACTCAAACCATTCAAAAGGGAGGATTGTTATGGGGTAAATAAGAAAAAGCAGAGAAAGAAAGAAAAACAAACACAAAATCTCACAGCGGAATGACAAAATATAATAATCAAATAAACAGTTCATGAAGCTGTTTACAAATAACATTTGATTATACTTTTACAATACAGATCAGAGTTACATACAACAGGAATAAATAAATAAATGCAGCGGAACAACATGATGCAGTGGAATAAATATGGTAAAAAATAATAGTACTAAATCTTTGTCTTCGTCCTCCAAAAGCGGTCTTCGATACACTAAAAAGCTCAGACTAACCCGAGCATAATGAAAAGACAAAACACTCGAGTCAGAACTAAAAGATCTTATGTAAATTAAATCAACAATAAATAAATATGAGTGTAATGGAGTCATAGATGTTTACGGGTTTTGACATCTCCTATCCAGTGTCAAACGTACGTGCAACAACTTAAGAGATGTTCGGGATTCCATCTCCTAAGGATCCGTTAAACTATCTACTATGTAGTAATATATGCTATTATAATATGTCTATCAGTAAAGTAAAGTATTAAAATAGCGTTAAGGCGTTACCCATATCCCCCTTAACACATTTTTATATAAATGTCTTAGTCTATACAGATACTGTAAACTCCACCGTAAATTGTTGGGCTAACAGGGAGCACTCCATAGGTACGACACAAACCAAACTCGTAATGGGCACAATAAGGCATGTGACAAGGCACACGAGGCAATGCCCAGGATAGAATTTTACCGTTTTGCGGATCCAGACTGGTGCTAACACATAGCAGCTGCTACCGCCCACCTCGGAACACACTCCCAATCAAAATCGAAGGGTGGCCACCAAATCAATCACAAAGTCATAATATGGTATCGAAGAAATGTGTCCGGTCGGAGGTGCGACCTTACTTGGCTCGGCATGGCTCCTGTTTTAGTCACATCAAGCTGCCTTACGGGAGTTAGGGCTACGTTAATACCTCATACAGAATCATTCGCCAAACCATCCTACTTCATTTTGGAATCTTCACCACGTAAACAGTTGTTAAAGTGGTTTTCGGTATTGGCAGAGAGCATGACAATATCCGATCCCGGTCTCTTTAACAACCAAACGCTTATTTCACACCTGATGGTCCAAAACCAATTCATAATTGATATCAAAATATCATTTTCAATTCAAACCATGTCACTTTCGAAATCATATTCACTTACGGAATCATATTCACAAAATAGGTTAAATCCTCATTTCAAAATCATCATATTTACTCAAATATGTCGTTTCACTGGTAATTATTATTTCATAGGTTATAACATCATTCAACCATATTTTCTTTTAAATCAAGGATTTAAATATAAACAATTCAACCTTGCACCGTTAGAAATTTAGAAATATAGTTTAAATAGTCATAAATAGTTTAAAATAGTTAAAATAGTTTAAAATAAATTTTTAAATAGTTAAAATACTCTAAAATAGTTCAAAAATAGATTGAAAATAGTTTAAAAAGATTTAAGATAGTTTAAAATAGTTTAAATAGATTTAAAATAGATTAAATAGATTAAAAATAGATAAAAACGGGTTAATTAGTTTAAAATAGGTTAAAATAGATTATAATAGATAAAAATAAGTTTAAATAGTTTAAATTGATTAAAATGTTTTAAAATAGTGTAAAATAGATTAAATTAGTTTAATAGTTTGAAAATCTTAATAACCAGGATTTTTAAAATAATTTATTTTTAAACAGTTTATATTAAAATAATATATTCAAAATTAATATCAAATTAAACTATTCCTTTCATTCAACACATCTGGACCATATCCAGCTTTCCGATCAACAAACTAAATTTTGCCTTTCAATTTAAATTCTCATAAACATCATTTCAATTTATATTGATTTCAAACTCATGTTGAACTAAAATTTTAAAGCACTTCAATTTCATTGATTTCAAAGTTTAAAACATTTAAATATTTTCAATAATTCAATTTCAATAAATTTCATTTATATTTCAAATTCCAACTTTGAAATTTCTATTTTTATTCTTCAAACAATTCATTACCAACTCCAATTTCAACATTTAAAGCTTGGATTTCAAATTAATTTAGTTTATATAATTCAAATTTTATTTCAGAATATCATTTAACTAAATTCAAAATTTAATGATTTAAATCATTTAATTTAACCAATCTGGTGTCCATATATAATTTTCTATCCTATGGTCAAGTGATACGGATGTATATCATTTCAACCAGCAATAATTTAAATTTACGGGTATATATCATTTCAACCCACAATCCTGAACTAAAATAAAATCCATAAAATCGCTCGGGTTTACCATTTCAACCCATAATGATTTTTCCCTAATCTATAAATCGTTCGGGTATGTATCATTTCAACCCATAGGGATTTTCTAACGATAAACTAAGAGAACTTGCAGTGTTATAACAATATAAATATAGCATCCAGTCATCCAATATCAACAATCAAACACTATCACAATCACCATTCAATCAACCAATAAATAACAACAATTGACTGATTATCAATAATAGGTATTAACAGGCAATTTAAAATACAATATTAAATTAAATGGCGAATAAATTCAATAAAAGTCAGATTTAGCTGGAATGACCATTTAAATATACCAAACATCAACCAATAAATTTCTAATCACATCATAAATTCAATTTAACTAACATAAGATAATTTAGTAGTTGTGAGTGGGTTAAAACGCCCACTTCGATTTGTCGTCGATTTAAATCCAAAATTAGCCCAAAAATTTAACAGTCTTAGAATGTAGCCAAACTAGTTCCAAAATATCTGAAATTTCGATATGATCGCAATGGAGAAAACGACGTGTGAATCCGAGCTTGTATGCAAAAGTTATTAACGTTAGAAGATTTGAAAATTTCGACTTTGAGTCTTACTTTGGTCCGCCGCCTCAATTACCTGGTGCTCGCTCTGAGTTTTTGCCAAAATGACCAGAGACCCGAGTCATTTGGCTCCTAACCCGAAGTCGCTACAGGGTTTCCGCCTCTGAAACCCAAAGCGCGACCAGATCCGCCTTGTTTGGCATGGAGCTCTCTCTGACCCGAAGTTGCTGCAGGGTTTTCGCCTCTGGAACCCAAAGCGAACCTCTTCATGACTAGAAGTAAACCCAGAGCAACTAATTATTTTTTGAAATTTAGGAATTAGGTTTGATGTTCTGACGTTTGAGAAGGAGGAAGAAGATGTACGTACAGATATAATAAAATGAGAAACAACTAGGGTTTATAACAGCCTATATATAAGTAGGGTTGGATCGAAACGATAACAACGACCCGAAAAGACCGTTTCGCTTCCGAAACAAAAATGGGTCATCCAATATATCGAAATATAGGTTTTCGATATTTTCAAACTTAATGGAACAAGTTTTAAGTCCTAATTTCGTTGTATACATAAGTTATCTTTTAAAATCATCTTATTTAAATTGATTTCATTAAATTGATTTCTACGCATTTCAAGCTCGCACGATCAAACAACAAGTCTGATCGCTATGAAACTCGAAATCCTACAATAATTCACTGTTACGGATCCGATGAAACTAGTTTTGTCGAAATCCGAGACAGTGGCCAAAATGGCTATTTTCACGTTAATTAAATAAATTATATTAAATTAAATTTATCACTTTTCAAATTCAAATTTTATAACTAACAAAATTTTATCACTTTTGATTAACTAGTAATTATAATCTTTTAAAAAAAAATTCCATGTCAAATTCAACTATTAATATTGCGCTAATTACGGTGTTTCAATTTGCAATAAATTCATTAATTATAATTTAAACCCCAATAAATTGATTCATTTTGATTTCAATCTTTCTATTCAACCAATCATTACTTTATGGACATAGTTAACATTGGTTTACCATTTATTACATCAATATACTACAGTTACCATCTTAATTCACATTAACTGCAATATTCAAATAGATTAATTGCAATTGATTCCCAATTAAATTTCAACGAATTAAATAGTGAAACGATAATTAAACAATTGTTACAGCTTATGATTTCAAACACATTTCTATGTTTATTGTTAACAAACAAAACTAATAAATTCACATGCTGATTAATTATTCTATATTAACCAATTTCAATTTATTACATAAATTTCACCGTTAAATACAACATTTGGTTTATTTCCTTATTTACAATTCATAACCAATTTTAACTTTACAATCATTCCAATTAAATTGAGATTGCATTAAAATAGTTATCAATTGCTTTAAATTAACATTATTAACATTACATTCTGGTTATCTTTCTTATTAATAAATCAAAAAAAAATATTTCTTCCAATATTAACACCAACATCTTATTAAATTAAATATTTTTTTATTATCGAAAGTTACGGGTCGTTACACTCTCCCCTACTCAAAATTTTCGTCCTCGAAAGGGGAAAAAAAGGAATTAATATATTTTATTCAAAGTAGTCAATTTATAAACAATTAATTCACATAATTAAGTATTTTAAATAAAATATACTAAATAATAACAATTAAATCTTCATATTCAAGTTTACTAAAGTTTGAAAATATTTTCACTTTTCACAAAATTTTCTAAGTCTTAAATTCATGAAAAATTTCGGTAGAGTCTCCTTTTTACGGAGAGGTCCGGGAGAAATAATAATATCAATAATATCATATATATATATATATCATATTTCAAAAATAAAATATCCTAAACCACGGGAAAATTATATAATATCACTATAAAACCGTAATCCAAACACGTACCTATTTATCGAGCAAACAACGCTTATTTATGAAACCCAAAGCAGTAGCTATTGCTTTCATAACCTATATTTCACTTATATAATCCAAAGAAGTTAATGATTATGTAAAAAGAGAAATATTTAAGTTGTTTCAATTAATAACAAAACAAATCAATACAACACATGTAACGACCCGGAATTTTCGACCCCGAAAATTTGACATTAATACATTCACTGTAGAAATGCCGAGCAATCGAACACCGGAAATTCCATATTGTTAGGGTAAAGAAGAAAAGGAAGTAGAAGAAGAAACAGAAAACAACAATACAGAATCTCACAATCGCAGCGGAACAAAATATAATATTAAATAACAGCATTTACACAAAGAAAGTTGTAAATGTCAATTTACATACAATATATCAGAGTACAATCAAACTGGACAGTTGTAACAACTTGTCCCTAACTACTATCAATACAATCTCAAATATACGGCAGAATATACTCCATACGTCCATGTTATCCAGCTCGTCTCCTGAACTCCAAAACGTCCTAACCTAAAAATATGTAATACTTGGTCTGACCCGAGCATTACAAAAAAGTAACACCCGAGTTAGGCTGGAAACCAGCGTGAGTAAACCCATATAATTTGAAACTCTAAGACTGTAAAACTTCTTTGAAAACTAGGGTAACTCGTCCATCACTACGAGTTCTATCTCACTATAGCCAAACATTTATTTCACAAAATAATGTCTAAGTACCGTTACTTAATTTCAATGGTCTAGTTTACTTAATTTATTCCATTCCAGCCTATTTGATTTTCAAATCAAATCTATAAAGAATTATAGATTACTAATTGAAATGGTTCCGGATATCGCTGATATCCGATCCCAGTCTCTTCGAATTCAATACCATCTTTAAGCCAAGTTGTTTAAGTGAAATACAATTCAATTTTTAAATACAAGATGTCAATTTACACAGCAATTCATCACTGATAAATTACCCACATTATCACAGTTCAACCAAAACATTTCATATCACAAAACATTACAAAGTACATACCAGAGTCAATAACAATCAAAGGTATTCAATACAATTTAATCATCCATAAGCAAGATAAATTAATCACATAATTTATAATTAATTTAATTTAACTCATTAATTAATTAACCCTTAATTACTTGCATTAATTAATTAACCTTTAATTACTTCTATTAATTAATTAACCCTTAATTAATTATCCTTTAATTAATTAATTATCCTTAATTAATTACATTAATTAATTATCCCTTAATCATAAATTAATTAACCTTTAATTATTAATTATCCTTTAATTACTTACATTAAGTAATTAACCTTTAATCACGTAAGTTAATTAATTAACCTTTAATTACTTCCATTAAGTAATTATCCTTGATTACTTACATTAATCAATTATTCTTTAATTAATTACAATAATTAATTATCCATTAATTAATCACCTTAATTAATGACATTAAGTAATTAACTATCCTTTAATTACTAATTAATGATCCCTTAATTAATTACATAAAGTAATTATCCTTATTTCAAAACTTGATATCATATCAAAAACCCGAGCCCCAAACTCAAATCCCCCGAATAAAACTTCAAGCCAAACTCCTCCATTCCTCGCGTACGAACCCGAGCAACTCTTCTTCTCCAAATCCCAGAACAACACAGACCCAACGTGCACACGTGCACGTGCACCGACGAACTGGTCATCTCCGACACCTCGCCGCGACACTCACAAGTCGACGACGTCCCCCATGAACTTCCCGACCACCCAGCTTCGTCGATTCATCAGGAAATCGAAATCGAACTACTCGATGGACACAGGAACCCCAAACTCGATCGATAAAATCGCCACGCCCCATCGCCACCGACCACCGGTGAGCTCGCCGTCACACCTGAAGCTGCGCCACTATCCCACGCGACTATTCCTCCCCCTCTCCCACCCCCCCCCCCCCCCCCCCCGTCTGATCGACCACTACGCTCCTACGTTGCCGCAAACGCCTCAACAATCTCCTCGACCAAAACCAAACATTGAACCCTAGTTCGACACATCACCGTCGCCACGATGAACTATCATCACTCCAGCCATTTTTTCCGACATCCCCGATCGCCAATCTTGCTTCGACAAAAACCCTGATCACCCCGAGACCTTCGGCCACCAGAAATAGCCCAAAACTCATTTTTCGTTAAATCAAAGATTTCTCACAATTTTCTATATTTAAAATCATGATTTTCATCTTAAAAATATTAATTCTTGAAGACAATTCAGATTATAATCCTGAATTTACCAATTGATCATATTGAAATTTCGATATATACAAGTTTTTACTGTAAATCCTATTTTCCAGTAAAAACTGCCATTAATTACTGTTTAAATATTTTTAAAATTCAAATCTGGTTATTCCTAAGAATTTCTGTTTAAACATCATGACCTATAACAGATCAAGGAGAGAGCAATTCATTTTTTTTAATTTTATTTGCATCCAGAAATTCAAGAACAGAGCACAATATTGAAAATACTGACATGCACACAGAGATATCCACATACATATATACATAAAATCATGAAATCAAACATGCAAATCATTATCACCAATTCAAACTCAAGTTTATTGCATGCATCAGGATTTAAACAGCTTTAAAGCTTTTAAAAATGAAAATTGTTTACTTACCTTAAATGTTTGAACAGAGAAGGGTTTAGAAAATCTAGAAACTTGATTTTGATCTGCCTTTTTAAGCTTAAAGTTGAATCTAGTTTGCTTAGTTGAAAACTTGAAGTTATTGCTTGATTTCAGTTTTCTTTTCTGCTTTTGGTTTTAGAAAGAAAGAAAAGAGTCTAGAAAATGAAAATGAGAAAATTTTAAACTGTATACAGCCTTTTTCCTTTGCTATATAATCATTTTTATTATTTGTATTTTTTTTCTCAATTTAAAAAAACAATTTCCACTTGTTTACATATATCCCTCTTAAGCCTACACATGTCCAAAAGCCTATATTTTATATTTTTATTTATACATATATCTTTATTTTTACACTTTCTTTTTATATGTATATAATTCAAAGAAAACAATATAAACTTACTTACATATATTTTTAAATCTTATTTATTTTAATATATTTATTTTTTGAATTTCAATCTCAAATTCAAATTCAATTTAAAATCAGCTCAGATATATATATATATATATATATATATATATTTAAACAACACATATTTAATTTGTTCAACTTATAAATTAGTATTTCAATAATTAAGATCAGTTAATTATCCAATTATCAAATGTCCAAAAATCCGGGTTATCACATTCTTTCCCCCTTTAAAACTTTTCGTCCTCAAAATTGAACGAAGCATGAATTTTATTACAATGTTTATTATCAGTTAAATTACTATTTAAACACTTTAACTCTATTTATTTTAAAGTTTCAAAACACTTTAGAAATCTACATAATATTATCAAAATATTTTTATAAAAATACTTGGAAAACATTTTGAAAATATAGAAAACATTTTTAGTGAGAATGCTCTGGAAATCATCACCCCCATAGTGCTCAAGGCAGAACCACCCAGTGGATCTCCTACTAAGTTCCACTCTAAATGGGAGCGCCTTTTTCCCCACAGCCATTCTCAAAACATTTTATACTATACACATATAGTATCTTTCAAATCATACTCTTATATGATCACATATAAATCTCCTTTACACAAAATCGATATCCCAAAATCGATAATTTTCAAACTTAGCTTTCCAAATTCCCCAAATTTGCTTTTTCCCAAAAATTAAAAACCTTTCAAAATCAATGGGTTCCAAAAACCTTTTTCCCAAAATCATTCTCATAAAATCATATATATATATATATAGATATATATAATCTTGAAAAATCTTTGGATCACTTCATACTTATATAAATTCCCTTTTATACTTCAAATATTTTTCAAAAATCTTTTCTTTTGGCTATAGATTCAACAAAGGGAAGTTTATCATATGTAACAAATATATATAACTTTATTTATGCCAAATCAAATATTTAAGTTTTATTTCTCTTATAAAGTTATTTACCATATTACTTACTTTCATAAAGTGAACTTCAATTATAAAGATATCCATCTTCCACTTTCATTCAACATATATTTCTCAAAATATACTTTTCTTTTCAAAAATCATTTTTACATTCCTTTTTTTTAAATCATTATATAAGAAAATAACAAGTACGCTCTCATATATATATATACACTCAACGCATTCTAGGGTATTACTAACCCTTTCCTAAATGAGTAAACCCACCAGAGTCAAGGTTCTCGCTTAACCTTCAGCTCTGATACCAAATGTAACGACCTGGAATTTTCGACCCCGAAAATTCAACATTAATACGTTCACTGTAGAAATGCTGAGCAATCGAACGCCGGAGATTCCAGATTGTTAGGGTAAAGAAGAAAAAGAGGTAGAAGAAGAAACATAAAACAACAGCACAGAATCACACAATCGTAACGGAACAAAATATAATATTAAATAACAGCATTAACACAAAGAAAGCTGTAAATGTCAATTTACATACAATATATCAGAGTACAATCAAACTGGACAGTTGTAACAACTTGTCCCTGACTACTATCAATACAATCTCAAATACACGGCAGAATATACTCCAAACCTGAAAATCTGTAATACTCGGTCTGCCCCGAGCATTACAATAAAGTAACACCCGAGGCGGGATGGAAACCAGCGTGAGTAAACCCATATAATTTGAAACTCTAAGATTGTAAAACTTCTTTGAAAACTAGGGTAACTCGTCCATCACTACGAGTTCTATCTCACTATAGCCAAACATTTATTTCACAAAATAATGTCTAAGTACCGTTACTTAATTTCAATGGTCTAGTTTACTTAATTTATTCCATTCTAGCCTATTTGATTTTCTGTAACGATACGACTTTTCGACGCTCGAAAGTCGACATTAATACGTCCACTGTATCAAATGCCGCGCAAACGAATGCCGGAAAACCGAATCATTAGGGTTAAAAAGAAGAGGTAGAAGAAGACAGAAGAAAAAGAGAATAGAAAAACAGAAACAACAACAGAATCTCACATTCGCAGCGGAACAATATATAATAGATAATCACTAGTCTTTTTAAAACAAAGAACTATATCAGTTTTATACAATACATCAATCAGAGTCAATATACAACTCAATACAACAATGGACAGTTATATAAACTTGTCCTAATACAGAATACACAGCGGAAATAAATAAATAAGTACTGAAGTATGTCTCGCCATCCAGTTTGATTCCAAAGCTCCAGAATATCCAGAATATCCTGATAACATAACTCTAGGATGCCCGTGTGGAAAATTATGGGCACCCAGAGTTTAGAAGGGAAACAATAAACTCCGAGCCAGTCATGGTGACTGGTGTGAGATCGTAAAATAGTTATTTTCACAAGAAAATAAAATTTATTCGCAATGCTTTTGGAAAATGAAACTACCATAAGACCTCCCGCCACACACATAATGCAAACGCAGAATTGGAGGAGATTTCTTCTTATGATAGTCAAAGATGCTTACTACGCCAATCATTGGATTATTATTATTAATGTCTAGTGTGGAAAACACTTCGAAAGTATAATATTAATCTTAGCCAACATACGACCAGTATTGTATGCCTACTATAGCTACCATCTAAACAGTGGGGCGCCACCATAAGTAAATGGCAGGTTCTACAACTAAAACCGTAAGTTTCGTATTGGGAAATGGATTTCCAACAAATGGTCAGGCTAAGGAACTTCCTACCGCCACATGGGATCGCCTCTGGCTGGATGTCCCGAGAGACAACTGCTCTCTGCCAACACAAGGCCGGGTTACCCCTGTAACAGGCAACTCACGAATATGCCATCCCCTGGTCCTTTGGGACCTTTATCCGGGGCGCCTCGATAAACACACAATCACACAATAAATGAGATCGGAGTATCCACATAGGTTAAATACCAGGGCTCCATACCTGATACCACCCTTTTCCAGAAGGAAATGGCATACCCTAAAGGGCGCGACCCTTATAACCTTGCCGCATATTCCTGTTTCGACCATTTCCGGGGAGTGAGGTCTGACGATGTGACGCCCCACCTCTATACCCACGCTAGCCAAGAACACTACGGTGTAATGCTGCCAACTAGCACGGAGAATAAGGCTGTTGAGGAGCGACCATCCGTGTAATTGCTTTGTGCGAGCACCGATATGTCAGATAGTATAACATGCATTTCATTTTTGGAGGAAATCCGACATACCGATACAAACTCAAAGCTACTACATAGTGGCTATAATAGTTTAGGACAATAAACATAAAAATAACACAGGTAAAATATGTGCAGAACACAGATAGAACAAAAAGTCTCATGTATATATATATAACTGATGTCAGTTACAATATAGTTGACACAATACATACGATACAACTACAACTGTCGACTCTGGAAGTTATATATACAAATACATTATCAACTAATGTACATGAATACACATCATCCTAATCGGTACATTGACTACTACAAAAAGACGCAAAACGCTTCAAATGATATGAAAAGTCTTCATAGCACTAGCAGCATCCCAAAGCTAAAAATCTACAACCTGTAAATACTCGGTCTGACCCGAGTATTAAATTCAAAAGAAAATAATACACAAGTCAGTCTAATTCAAACTCAGTTATTAATACACAGAAGCAATAATAATCAATATCAAATAGACGACAGTCACAGAAATCTTGTATATCCAACTCTTCAATAAGAGAATCGGATAAGGGCAGATATAACACTAAACAGTGTTAGACAACAAATTAGTAGATTTAAATCATCAACAAAGATAAGTAAAAAGAATTATCAATGAAGATAATTTTAGAAAACAACAAAATTTTCAATTCTGATTGGCTGTAGTACACGCTAACGTGTACTGCCTCGCCAATACGGCATAAGAAATACGCAACAGATCAATGAATCAAGAACAAAAGAAATATCAATCAAAATCTGTCAATTCTGTGTGGCTGCAGTACACGCACGCGTGTACTGCCTCGCCACCACAGTAACTGCAATCACCACAAGATCACAAAGGCGAAACTGCAACAAAAGAAAGCAGAAACAACTGCACAATAAAACTGCAGTTGAAACAAGAGATTAACCAGGAAACTAAACAGTCAAACAACGACAACTTAAGTGTTAAACACAACTACATAGCACGGCCTGGTCAAAAAAATACAAAACAAATACAAAGCAACCACCACAATGAAACTGCAGTGGCTAATATGAAGTGCACAACAGAGGCACAAAGCAACTGTGCCCAAAACCAATGCCACCGTAAAAAGGAATACTCAGAAATGTTCAAGGACCAATAAAGCAACAAAAGGAAATCAACATATATGATTTAAAGCATTGCGACATAAAGAAGAATAAGAGCACTCTACAGTGATAGCAACTACACAAGCAACCAGAAATATTATCAAGCCTCGACTAATTCAAGCAAAAAGGAAACAGTGAACCAGTTCAACTCGCTTGCCGAAGACAAGGTCATCGTCAAGTCAAAAAAGGAACATCATGTAAAACAACAGGTAAAGTACCCAAAGCATGTGTCAGTATCAACAAGGTCAAGCCTGGGCAACATGAATGCGAACCTAATTGTACAAAATGAATGTACATTACAAACTGCACATGAGCAAAATAAAATAGAGGTGCATAATGGAAATGAAAACATATATACCAAACTGATATGAGCACACATATAGGCAGAAAATATGTGAAACTCAAGCTACTAGTACAAACCAACTCGGAATATAAAGGAATATCAACAAGGCACAAAGGCAAGCCAATGCCACATGTACAAGTGAATGTATCAGTGGGTCAAGTGAAGGCAAGCCAATGATACATGTACAAGTGAATGCTAACAATGTCAAGTGAAGAAGTCAAGACCGTGATCACCAGTAAAACTGTAGGAATGACGAAATCACAATCTATATCAGAGAAGCCAGAAAATCACAAAATCAGTATACAGTACAAAAATCAAATCAGAGCCGTGATAACCAATGTCGCCAGCGAAACAACATATACATATGTACTCGCGGCACATGGAAGTAGTGATAGTGCCGAAGTCACAGGGACAAATTCACGCAAAGTACTGCCGTGAATACCAGAAACAATTCAAAACCAACGACAAACAAAATCAACCTCATCAACGTAATTCAAGTGTCAACCCGATGTCGTGATGAACCAACCACCCAACTACAAGATGCAAAAAAACCAGAAATCAACCTCATCAACGTACAAAAATCGAACAATGCCGAGATGAATTAAATCACAAATCCAATGAACAGAATATAGGAATTCAAATCGAGTGAAACAGTGGTTTTAAATTAGACGTGAGAGAATAAAAATCACTCAAGCTCGAAGCAATAGTAGCCAAGAAAGCGAACAACAAAATTCACGAATAATGAGATTAAATTAGATGTGAGAATTACTCACTTTTTCCACGAATGGAGCAGCCGAAGTCCCCTCGAGCTCGATCAAAAATCGAAGCAGTCGAAAGCCCTAATTGTTGAAGGTCGGCGAACTAACGAAACAGCCATTTTTGATGCGCCCTAGCTTTTGCAGAGGAATGAAGATCGAAAGTCCCAGACTTTTCAGAGCGAACGAAGAACGATCGAAGAAGCCCTAATTCTCGATCGTAGAAGAAGAACGAAAACAAGATGCCGCCATTTTCGTTCGATTGTTTTCGTTTTAGGGTTACTGAACGAATGAAAAATGGATAAAGGGGGATCGGGTTTGTCTTGGTTAGTTATCACGGCAACCAAAAAGACTTAACCATTTTTCAAAAGAAAAATTCAAACTGGTTTAAAAATTCCAAACATCAATTAGCTAGGAAAATAAATCGTCTAAAGACGATAGTTAATCGGTACGACATACCGGGTTGTTACAGACTCCCCTCCTTAAAGAAATTGCGTCCCCGCAATCTTAAGGAATAAGTGGAAAAAAAGTAACAACCATAAGAGCATAACATCACAATTCGAAAAACTGCAAATATCCAGTTATCCAACAATTAACTGGAAGCACAAACTTCATAACCAACAAACTCTAACTATCAATAGAAATAGATAGAAATAGCGATTCAATAAAATCAGCATACTCTAGGATCAATTTGAGACTAGAAAATCTCAAAATCATTAAAACTGGCTAATCTCCAATCATCAAAACGATAATCAGAAAACATCAAATATCTAATTATCAAAAGCGATAATCAGAAATCTCAACTTAACAAATATTCAATTATCACAAACGGTAATCAAATTTCAAATCAACAAATATTTAATTATCTCAAACGATAATCAAAAATCACAAATATCCGATTATCAAAAACGATAATCAGAAATCACAAATATCCGATTATCAAAAACGATAATCAGAAATCACAAATATCCGATTATCAAAAACGATAATCAGAAATCACAAATATCCGATTATCAAAAACGATAATCAGAAATCACAAATATCCGATTATCAAAAACGATAATCAGAAATCACAAATATTTAATTATCACAAATGATAATCAAATCTCACAAATATCTGATTATCAAAAACGATAATCAGAAATCACAAATATCCGATTATCAAAAATGATAATCAGAAATCACAAATATTTAATTATCACAAATGGTAATCAACTTTCAAATCAACAAATATTTAATTATCTCAAACGATAATCAAATCGAACAATATTTAATTATCTCAAACGATAATCAAATCATAAATATCCGATTATCAAAAATGATAATCAGAAATCACAAATATCCGATTATCAAAAACGAATATCAGAAATCACAAATATCCGATTATCAAAAACGATAATCAGAAATCACAAATATTTGATTATCAAAAACGATAATCAGAAATCACAAATATCCAATTATCAAAAACGATAATCAGAAATCAAAAATATCCGATTATCAAAAACGATAATCAGAAATCACAAATATTCAATTAACGAGTCCGGAATTAACCGAAATAGCAAACGCACACGTCCCATAACCACGAGTTTTACTAAATCGTTTAATTCTCTTCATCGTTCCTTGAAAGTGCAAAATTGTGTATTCTAAAAATAACATTTCACACTCTCAAACGGACAAGTCCGGAATTAAGTGAATCAGTAAAATAAAGGGGTCATAGTCCTCGATTTTGCTGAAACGTTTAAGTCGCTTTCTCATTCTTTTGAAAATGCAAATTGTAAAAATTTTGAAAACAAATTTAATTTATATTTTTGAAACAACTTTTAAAAATAACGAATTTTGAAAACACGTGATTAAATTAGCAATATCAGTAACAACTTTGATAAGGAAATTGCACTTCTCAAAATACCGTAAAAACGGACAACAAAATCAGCATTGCGGAAGAACCGCTTGTAAGTCCATTTTAAAATTGACGGTTACTGAAGTTAACACTTCAAAATCTTATCAAAATAACTGGTATCAGAATATAATACCAATGAATTTTCATTCATTAAAAAATGTCACAAGAATCTTCTCAAAGATAGAAAGGGGTACCATACCCTAAACTTGTATTCATAACAAGTCAATGGCACACAAATTCACCAATGCACAAAAATTGATAAAACTTATCAATAGAAATCGTGAAAATTGGTAAAGCACAAATTCTAGAAATCATCACAAGAAATCCCGAAAACACAAATTCTAGAAATCTTCACACGAAATCCAGAAATCACAAAAATTCTAGAATTGACACACGAAATCCAGAAATCACAAAAATTCTAAAATCGACACACGAAATCCAGAAATCACAATGAGGGGGAGGCCTAACACATGAATGGGAGCATGAAAGCTCACCTACGCGTATCACACAGGAACGAGAAGCTATCTCATGGAAGCTATCCATTAAATTTTCACACAGGAATGGCCCGAAGACCGTGGGGCGCTACCCCACATATGTGATGGCGAAACATCACAAAAGCGGGGTCTAGTCTCCCTCGCAGACAAAGAGACATCGCTCAATCGCTAGTCTAAATCATAAAAAGAAAAAGGGGAAGGCCTATCACAAAATGGGAGCATGAAAACTCACCGACGCGTATCACACAGGAACGAGAAGCTATCTCATGGAAGCTATCCATTAAATTTTCACACAGGAATGGCCCGAAGACCGTGGGGCGCTACCCCACATATGTGATGGCGAAACATCACAAAAGCGGGGTCTAATCTCCCTCGCAGATAAAAAGACATCGCACAGTTGCTAGTCTAAATCACAAAAATGATCGTCATGATCATCGAGAAGTGTCAATTACACTAAGTTAGTGAATATAAGAGTTTAGCTTCATGTCCCATAACCACTTGCTTAACTCAAATATTTACGAACAAACTGTAGATCTTCACTAGAAATTTTTTCACAAAAGGTTCAATCGAACAAGTCCAGGAGTTAACCGACGAAGTAAACGCAAGCGTTTCATACCACTTGTTTTACTAAGCCATTTAATTCCATTTCTCATACGAGTGAAATAAAGATTTGTATATACTAATAGATTGGAAAATGGTTTAGGAAAGAGCTTTGTAGTAAAATAGTTTTGAAATCGTTTGGAGAAAATGATTTTAATATTTACTACTAGTATAGAAAACCTTTATATTTTTAAAGTGACAAATCACAAAAATGATTGTAGAAACAATCAATCACAAGAATTCACATACAAAAATGTGAATAGAATCCAAAGAAATCGATACTGAATTCATCAAAAAGTATGTTCACAAAAATCCCGAAGAAAATGTCATTAAAGTTGCTAATAAATGATAGCAACAAATCGGGGAAATGGTCAAGAATCGATTAAATTTGGAAACCAAATCAATTCACTAAATTTCACATTCGAAGACGTGAATAAAATCCAAAGAATCCGATTCCAAATTCATCAAAGTAGAAATACCTAAAAATTCCAGAAATAGAAGTTATCAAAGTCGACAAAGGTGATAACAACTAATTGGAAAAGAAGAATCGATTATCAATTGGAAAAAAAACAAAGCAAAACGTGCATAAATGCATAAATGACTTCAATAAATAAAATAAGAATCAAGTCACTGTCGAAGTCAACAATTAATGGTCACAGTCGAGTACAAAACGAATCAATATCATCATCAAAGAATTCAACGGCAAACAAAATCAGGGTCTTGGAAATCAAGAAATTAGCAATTTCACAAAAACAAAGTGACCGAAGTCGAATGGAAATCAAGCCGAGGTAAACACAAAATATCAAGTTCAAAATCGCTGAGATTTGAACTAGATATGAGTGAAAATCAAAATCACTCAATTTGCAACCGGTCGAGCTATTTTTCATCATAGTGTAACAGGTACACAATGACACCCATAGCTTGGCACAAAAGTGGAATAAAGTCCAAAGGTCAAAATAGCTTTAATTGGCCAAATTCAAACAAAATCAACATCGGCTAAATAAATTCAAAGCCGAAAACACAAGAACAAAAATCCTCATCATCCAAAAACCCAACTTGAGTTCGCAAAGCAAACGGAGGCAGAAGCCAAAATACTTCCACGAAATCAAAATCAAATGCACATGAACAAGCGTTAGGAATTCATACCTAACAATCAAAGATAATCATATGTAAAGATGAGAGATAAAACATCGACAAATAGTTGTAACATATGCTCCATCTAAGTTATGTTTTATAATTGTCCTAAACCCCAGGCTCCGATACCAAGCTGTGACGCCCCACCTCTATACCCACGCTAGCCAAGAACACTACGGTGTAATGCTGTCAACTAGCATGGAGAATAAGACTATTGAGGAGCGACCATCCGTGTAATTGCTTTGTGCGAGCACCGATATGTCAGATAGTATAACATGCATTTCATTTTTGGAGGAAATCCGACATACCGATACAAACTCAAAGCTACTACACAGTGGCTATAATAGTTTAGGACAATAAACATAAAAATAACACAGGTAAAATAAGTGCGGAACACAGATAGAACAAAAAGTCTCATATATATATATATATATATATATATATATATATATAACTGATGTCAGTTACAATACAGTTGACACAATACATACGATACAACTACAACTGTCGACTCTGGAAGTTATATATACAAATACATTATCAAGTAATGTACATGAATACACATCATCCTAATCAGTACACTGACTACTACAAAAAGACGCAAAACGCTTCAAATGATATGAAAAGTCTTCATAGCACTAGCAGCATCCCAAAGCTAAAAATCTACAACCTGTAAATACTCGGTCTGACCCGAGTATTAAATTCAAAAGAAAATAATACACGGGTCAGTCTAATTCAAACTCAGTTATTAATGCATAGAAGCAATAATAATCAATATCAAATAGACGACAGTCACAGAAATCTCGTATATCCAACTCTTCGATAAGAGAATCGGATAACGGCAGATATAACACTAAACAGTGTTAGACAACAAATCAACAGATTTAAATCATCAACAAAGATAAGTAAAAAGAATTATCAATGAAGATAATTTTAGAAAACAACAAAATTTTCAATTCTGATTGGCTGCAGTACACGCTAACGTGTACTGCCTCGCCAATACGGCATACGAAATACGCAACAGATCAATGAATCAAGAACAAAAGAAATATCAATCAAAATCTGTCAATTCTGTGTGGCTGCAGTTCACGCACGCGTGTACTGCCTCGCCACCACAGTAACTGCAGTCACCACAAGATCACAAAGGCGAAACTGCAACAAAAGAAAGCAGAAACAACTGCACAATAAAACTGCAGTTGAAACAAGCGATTAACCAGGAAACTAAACAGTCAAACAACGACAACTCAAGTGTCAAACACAACTGGATAGCATGGCCTGGTCAAAAAAATACAAAACAAATACAAAGAAACCACCACAATGAAACTGCAGTGGCTAATATGAAGTGCACAATAGAGGCACAAAGCAACTGTGCCCAAAACCAATGCCACAGTAAAAAGGAATACTCAGAAATGTTCAAGGACCAATAAAGCAACAAAAGGAAATCAACATATATGATTTAAAGCATTGCGACATAAAGAAGAATAAGAGCACTGTACAGTGATAGCAACTACACAAGCAACCAGAAATATTATCAAGCCTCAACTAATTCAAGCAAAAAGGAAATAGTGAACCAGTTCAACTCGCTTGCCGAAGACAAGGTCATCGTCAAGTCAAAAAGGAACATCATGTAAAACAACAGGTAAAGTACCCAAAGCATGTGTCAGTATCAACAAGGTCAAGCCTGGGCAACATGAATGCGAACCTAATTGTACAAAATGAATGTACATTACAAACTGCACATGACCAAAATAAAACAGAGGTGCAACATGGAAATGCAAACATATATACCAAATTGATATGAGCACACATATAGGCAGAAAATATGTGAAACTCAAGCTACTAGTACAAACCAACTCGGAATATAAAGGAATATAAACAAGGCACAAAGGCAAGCCAATGCCACATGTACAAGTGAATGTAACAGTGGGTCAAGTGAACGAAAGCCAATGATACATGTACAAGTGAATGCTAACAATGTCAAGTGAAGAAGTCAAGACCGTGATCACCAGTAAAACTGTAGGAATGACGAAATCACAATCTATATCAGAGAAGCCAGAAAATCACAAAATCAGTATATACTACAAAAATCAAATCAGAACCATGATAACCAATGTCGCCAGCGAAACAACATATACATATGTACTCGCGACACATGGAAGTAGTGATAGTGCCGAAGTCACAGGGACAAATTCACGCAAAGTACTGCCGTGAATACCAGAAACAATTCAAAACCAACGATAAACAAAATCAACCTCATCAACATAATTCAAGTATCAACCCGATGTCGTGATGAACCAACCACCCAACTACAAGATGCAAAAAAACCAGAAATCAACCTCATCAACGTACAAAAATCGAACAATGCCGAGATGAATTAAATCACAAATCCAACGAACAGAATATAGGAATTCAAATAGAGTGAAATAGTGGTTTTAAATTAGACGTGAGAGAATAAAAATCACTTAAGCTCGAAGCAATAGTAGCCAAGAAAGCGAACAATAAAATTCACGAATAATGAGATTAAATTAGATGTGAGAATTACTCACTTTTGCCACGAATGGAGCAGCCGAAGTCCCCTCGAGCTCGATCAAAAATCGAAGCAGTCGAAAGCCCTAATTGTTGAAGGTCAGCGAACTAACGAAACAGCCATTTTTGATGCGCCCTAGCTTTTGCAGAGGAATGAAGATCGAAAGTCCCAGACTTTTTAGAGCGAACGAAGAACGATCGAAGAAGCCCTAATTCTCGATCGAAGAAGAAGAACGAAAACGAGATGCCGCCATTTTCGTTCGATTGTTTTCGTTTTAGGGTTACTGAACGAATGAAAAATGGATAAAGGGGGATCGGGTTTGTCTTGGTTAGTTATCACGGCAACCAAAAAGACTTAACCATTTTTCAAAAGAAAATTCAAACTGGTTTAAAAATTCCAAACAACAATTAGCTAGGAAAAGAAATCGTCTAAAGACGATAGTTAATCGGTACGACATACCGGGTTGTTACAAACGAAGTCTCGTCCACAAAGCTACGCTTTTTCACAAAGCCGTGCTTTGATCACAAATGATCAATAAATGATCAATACACAGCAACACTCAGCATGCCACATTACCAAATTGGGAATATATCGTTGATAACTTCAACTACATAACCTCTGAGCTCGTACGTCTCAAAGAAGGGTGTTAAGCTAAGAGAATAAATTCTCCGCCACCAACAGAAATGTATTTGAAAGAAATTAACTTTATATCTCAAAATGTAATGTCAGACACATAACCATACAAGTCTGTTCCAGGTTCGAACAGAACCGAAGGCACTTCCAAGGAAGTCCTTGCAATTCGGGTATTCACAATCCCGATCGGACTTCCCATCACAAAAAGAGTGATATAAATCTATATACCGGAGCAACTCGGTGCAGAGACATTCGACAGGTTGTCCTTTCATTTTCACAAATACCCGGTCTTCACCACCGGTCTTCAATACGATCCATATCGTCGTATCACTAATTCGGAATGGGTTATATGACACAAAGGTCTTTTCCCGGCTAACCCGAATAGTGAGCGTTTGTTTTTTTTTAAGACAAATCAAGTGCCATTTCAAAGGCAAATATTGATAGTCGGTGATTTAACTATCAATAACATTCACAACAATCATCAGATTTAAATAATTTTTCCAAATTATTTAATTTCAAAATATCTTCACAAGATATATATTTTTCCACTTCAACACTGTGAAAACAATTTTCAAATCATTTTTCACCTTTCAACTTTTGAAAATAAACTTCGAATCAATTTCCTTACGCGGAATATATATCCAAATATTTCTTTTAAAAACCAACTTCGGAACTTTTGATTTATATTTTTTTAAAAGCTACTTTGGAAATATATTCGGTTTTATAGTGAAAATACACTTTTACTTCAAAATGATCCATTTAAACCAATTAAATAAATCCTTATCGATTTATTTTAAATTCACATTCAAATCTGTAAATTTATTTCTACACTTTAAAAATAAATCAGTGTTTGTTTATTTTTTTAAACAAATTCCCTTTCCTTTATAAATTCCATTTGCGAATTTAAATTCCCAAATATTCACTTTTAACACCAAATCAAATTCCAAATTGATTTCTAATTTTTATTTCAATACCAAATCAATTACAAATTGATTTCTAAGCTTAATTTCAATAGAACAAAACATTACAAATTATTTCTGAATTTATCTCCAAATAACAAATCATTTGCAAATCGATTTCCAGATTTATTTTACAAACACTAAATAAATTTCAAACAAATTTTCCAATAATTTATTTTCCATAATCAAATTAATTACAAATTTGATTTCTAAATTTATTTCAACTTCCAAATAAATTTTCATATCGATTTCTCAAAGATTCATTTTCAAATACCAAATCAATTACAAATTGATTTCTAAAAATTTATCACCTTTAAATAAATTCCTTTGTTCTTTCCAAATTATTCAAAATTCCATTTTTCATAAATTCTTCAACTTTTAAACAATATTGCTAAAAATCCTTTTATTAAAATCCTTTGCCATATTTTGGAAATTTATTCGATAAGATTACAAAAATCAATTCCAATACTTTAAAATTCCTTCTTTCAAATAAATTCAATTCTCAAAAAATAAATTCACTTAAAGTTTTCCACTTTAATTTAAAAATCCAATTTATATTCATTTCTGGTATCCAACGATACCAAAAATACATTCGGCTAAATTTAGCCTTCAAAAATTTCAATTATCAATAAATCATCCATAGATTATCAATAATCACATCATTCACATATGAAATAATATTCAACCAATTTGAGGAATCCAGTTGGATACCTCCAACCTGTTTTCCTGCATCCACAGATGTTAGCACAATACCAATTCAACTTCGAGGTGGAATATCGCGGTATACGGGATTTATAAAATATCATCCGCTATTATGCGGCACATAGGGTCTCATCCGCTATATAATGCAGGAAATCAACAACTGCAATATATACATATGCTAATATATATATTGCTATATACTACTATATATATACTATCACAATCCAAACAGCAATCAATAACTGGAATTTCCATTTTCATTTGAGTGAGAAGATCTCACCTTTGCTTTTATTTTGCAATCCCATTTTCCAATTTGACCAATTATTCACGGTTTCAAACCTTATATAAACAATTTATACAATTTATTAATATTCGAATCAATCGAATAATAAATTTCCATTTTAACAATTTGATTAACTAATAATTTAATTTTTCTTATATGTACCTTCCAGTTTAAACATGATTAAAACAATATTTAATTCCATTTAAAAATTCCTCTTTACACAACCTTTTAAAACTTCCATATAATTTCCAAACTCTTATATGTATATATATTAAATTCTAATAAAAATTCCAAACCCGTATGTTAAATGAAAACAGAATTACTTATATATCTTACTATACAATGTTTATTTAATTTTCTTTTTTTTCTTTTTTTTTCTTTTTTTTCAAATTTAAATTGAACATAAACCTTACTGCTACAAATTTCCTGTTTTAAACTTAACATATACTTTTCAGTCTAGGTATATATTCTGAAACATTTAAAATATCCTACTCTTCCAAATTTTCTACACACACACACAGATATATATATATATATATATATATATATATATATTTCCTCTGTAAATAACCAAAAACAGTGAGTTATTACTGTAACAACTATCCACCTCTTATACGTATACTTTTGTAAAAAAAATACCATTCTGATTTTAAAATACCTTTTTCTGCTTTCTGAAAATTCAATTAAGTAATACTGACTTAGGTTTTAATAAGTTATTAGAAAAATAAAAACAAGCAAACCTCAATCAATGGCCAAAAATACCCCGACCAACCTCGACATCATCGTCGCCTCACCATCGTAAAAATCGCAGTTGCCTCAAGTCGATTCCACATACGTGCGCGTAGACAATCGCGACATCGACGAAATTGCCAACGCCCCAGCCTCCATGAACGACGCCGCCGCATCCCCAGCTCGAATCTTCCATTAGGCTGTGACCTTCGTCAATCGCTGCTTCACCGCCTTGATGACATCGCGCCACCGCTGCTTCTCCTTCACGTGCGCGAGCGCGCATTTCTTCCTCCAGCGATCTTCGACGAGATGGGTCCACGTTCCTTTTCTGTTCGAATTGATTTCGAACGATTTCGAATTTCGTTATTTCGAGCTGAAGTATGAAGAGAGGAAGGGAAGACATTTTCTTCGTCCATTATAGATTTGATTTTGAATGAAATGATATTCTTTTGAACTGCTCGCATGATTTTAAAAAGAAAAGGGGGAGAGGAGTACGTGATGCTTCAGGGAGAACGTGTTTGCACGATCTTTTTCGTGATCTTTGGCGTGATTTAAAGGAGGGAAAGTAGCTGATGTTGACCCAATTTAAAAAAATTAAATTTAAATTGAATTCAATTTAAATTTCAATGCGTTTACTTACCGTGTGCTCTCATAACAACTCCGAAAAATACGAAATTTGAAATCCGATAATAATTCAATATTATGGACCCAATGGAACTGGTTTCGTCGAATTCCAAGACTGTGCCCCAATGCTATTTTTAAATATCGGTTGAAACGATATAATTTCAAAATTGAACAAATCAATTTCAAATTCGATTCTGAAGCTTCTATTATCTTCAGTATTATCATTATGAATTTTAAAAGCTTTTGAAATATTTTTCTTCAGCTTAAAACTGAAGATTCAAATTTTTATTCAACTTTCAATGGATTAAATTTTAAAATTTAATCGCCAAATCCATAGTTATATTGGGGATTCAAGCTAAACCATCATTCAAATATTTAAAATTAATTAAATATTTCATTTTCAAATGTTCAAAAATTCTGGGTCGTTACAATCTTCCCCCCCCCCCTTAAAAGAATTTCGTCCCGAAATTACAAGTTAGGAAGAATGGTTCTTAATCCGTTTATTATTTTTCACAATCCAATAGTTTTATCAATTTGTCAACCAAAATCTTTTTACTAGAGATACATTATTAATTCAACTAGCTTTTTCCAAGTTCAATTATAGGTTCCAAACAACATTGTTTTCTTAACAATTCAAATTTAAACTTTCAAAATTTTCTCAAAACTTTTCTAACTCTCGAAATTTTCGACAAATTTCGCTAGTGTCTCCTTTGCGCGGCACTACAAAAGAATTCTGGATTCCATACGCCAATTGGGCGTAGGGATGGCGTAGGGAAACAAATTTCCCTACGCCACCCCTACTCCAAAAAAGAAGTCGGAAAATGATGCGTCGCAAAAATTCCCTACGGCTTCCCTACGCCGTTTCCCTACGCATTCCCTACGCCGCATTACATACGCATTCCCTACGCCGCATTACATACGCATTTCCTACGCCAGATTCCATACGCATTCCCTACGCCGCATTACATACGCATTCCCTACGCCAGATTCTATACGCATTCCCTACCCCGCATTACATACGCATTTCCTACGCCAGATTCCATACGCATTCCCTACGCCGCATTACATACGCATTCCCTACGCCAGATTCTATACGCATTCCCTACCCCAGATTTCATACGCCTTCCCTACGCCATATTTCATGTGCCTTCCCTACGCCGCATTACATGCGCATTCTCTTACGAGTTCCATACGCCTTCCCTACGCCACCGTACACCAAAAATTCAATATGATCCTATTAAATTTACATTCGTCTACCTTACATATCACCATAAAATCTAATAAAACCGAACATCAACAACAGAAAACATTAATGTAGAATGCATATCATGGTCAAATTACCATAAACTTGTTACAGAATGTGTTTAAACTACATCATTTTCAACAAACAATAAAATAAAGTTGCTACATAACTCCAACATAGTTATTTCATCTAATTCAAATATCATACAACGTACGTTATAAAAATAGAACATCAAACCCACAACCAAAATAGGAATAACTCACGAAGTTGGTCGTATCTCTGGTCCTTGCTCCCGCCTCAACCCCCGTATAAACTCCTGCACAGAACTCATCTCCTCCTGCATGGAACATAAATCCCCTTGTAGTTTGTTAATCGTGACATTCATTTCTTGATATCTTCCTAAGCCACAAAACTTACATTGTGAACGGTCTATGTCCTCTTTCCAATATAGCATGCACCCACTTCGACATGTATCTATCTTTTCGTACGGCAATCCAAATGCGGACACTTGTTTTTTTAATTGATACCAATTTTCTGCCAATCTAGTCTGCAAACCGGATGGGACCACATCTCGAACTAAACTAAGAACATCATTCATTAATTTTTGTGTACAGTTGTTTGTGGATTTTATAGCAACTAACCTAGAAGTCGCTGCCAACTCCGTCATTGGACATCCATCAAAAAGCGGTTTTTTTGATGCTTCTAACAAGTCGAAAAATTTCTTAGCTTTTGGATTTGGTTCTTCCTCTACATCCAACGAATTAGTCAGCAAACTCGGACCAGCGGCATCAATAACCATTTCTGTCATTCTATTTTCTGAAGTAGTGGATTCATCAAAATCAACACCAATATTTACGTTATCATCCTCACCAACCACCGATGTATTAATAACATTCATCATATCTTCACCATGATGTATCCACACATAGTAATCATCCATAAAACCATTTTTAGTCAAATGCTTTTGAACAACTTCATAAGAATGATGTTTAGTGGCTTTACACTTCTTACAAGGACAACGGATTTCTGTCATGTTTGTCTCGTTGGAAGATGCCACTAGCATGAACTCGGTTAAACCTCTTAAAAACTGAAATGGCATCGTTCCTCTATGCCCTACATTTTTGTACATCCAAGCTCGACGAACTTTCAAATGTTCCATCATGTACTGCATAATTAAGATAAGTTAGTTGAGTACTTAAAATATGATTATATGGAATTATAGTTATTTCATTATTTGCATTACAAGAAATTGTTATATTTGAGACAACGATCAAGGACTAGTAGTAGGAAGTGGATTTCCAAAATGTCGGGTTTTTTTATTTTTGGAAATATTATGAGAGCACAATTTGAAGTTATCCTTTTTTAATTTTATGCCTTTGGGTTTTGCATACAAGCTTGCCTTAGTACTTATTTTTGTAAATTACTAAATATCGAATTTTAATACGATACCTATGAACTCTATCATTAGCAATATAGTTTATTTCTTCCATATGTCAAACTCACTCTTAGTGGTTAATATAAGCATAATATTATCAGAATATATAATTTATACGTTTAACTTATATTCATTATTGTTTACTTTGTTGTATTTAGATCATTATCATTTTATCACATTTATAAGACTAAAAAGAGTGTTGACTTTTTGCCTGGTTTCTAATTTGGGTTTGAGATGGAATTTTCTTCGGAACTATACAAAGGGGGTGAAGACAAGAGTGATCAGGGAAGACAAAATTCGCAGAATAATGGTGAAAAAAGATGTAACTGGTAAACAAACAGAGGAAGAAACTAATTTTCTTATCAATGGCCTTGATGAATTTACAATGGATAGCCTCTTTCTTTATACAGTAATTGCTTGCTAAATATCTGAGAATAATACTGACAAAGCTTAGCAAAATATTGAAAACTCCCCAACTAGATCTCATCTCAATAAATAAAAGAAATAACGAACTGTGCACATGTGGACATGCACAGTCTTGTGAAAGAAAATCTGTATAGTAAATGATCAATCCACGCTTTTGCGACAGAAATAAATTAAATGAAATTCTTTATGTCTTACAACACCACCCACAAAAATCCAGTACTCAAGTGAACGTTCCAAAAAATATCTCTCTGGGTATAGAAGTTCCTTCAGCTTCAGTACTTGCGTAAATGGAAAACATATATATAAGAACAAAAGGTCGGCAGCGAGTTACTTTCAACTAGCGGAAATAATCAATGGGATCCAAATATTCTCTAACAAAACGATGATTTTCCTTTGTTTGATTCTTCATTGTGAGCAATGATATGCAAGTGAAGCAAGCAACGATTACCATTCAACAATTATGTGTCTACTCATTGAAGCATACAGATGGTATATAGCATATTGTGCTACTTTGAATATATCTATAAATAGAACCATTCCATGATAAGGTGAATTTACACCTTCTTCTAAAGCATACAGATGGTATATAGCATATTGTGGTTTGAGTTGTAGTATATTGTAGTGGTTTCCTATGTTTGTGCTCTTTATTCTTTTGACAATAACTTGGCATCTACTATTTCACGTCAGCTCCAATATTTTATCATGCACTTTGCTAGTATAACGTCTTGATCACTGATTAACAAGCAATTTTCATACTTTATAAATTGAAATGCATAAACATATCATGTTAACAGTGATTGAAATGCATGCATACATCACTGAAAAGATGTGTCGATCTCTACAGAGGAAAACAACTATTCATAAACGTTGGCTTGGAAAACCCCACTCATTCATCATTTGTATTGCAATTGTTAACTTGGGTGCATGCTAACGTAGATACAATAAAGCAATTCAGGGTCACCTTGCCATAGAGGCAGATTAAAAAATAACGAAGAGAAACCATGTCAAAGAAAATTATAAATATACAGGTAAATATTACGTAATACATACGTGTATGTGACTCTATACTTATGGTTAGTTTGTGAAAACTTTAAAGTTTGAATCCCCAGCCGTATATCTAATTAAAATTAAATCTGTAGTTTGAAAAAATATTTACCTTCCACAGTTTCTGTTACCAAAGCTAAGCGAGGTCATCATAATACAGAGTTTCCGTTCCGATACATTTGGTCAATATCAATCCAAATATTAGACAGGAAACAGCGTGATCACCACTCAATAACAGGGTAAACATGGATTTGAAAAGTCCAAAACAAAACAGAAGTGGCATGACATTAAAAATTGTTGCTACATATGCCACCTAAAGTATGCAAGGTTATACACTAATTAAAGCTAAAAAATAGATTAAAAAATTAAAATAACAGGAAAATTAACACATAAATGCACTCAGTGTAATGACAGATAATTAAATATATCCCTTCAAAAAGATTACTGACGATGGTCTTGCTGAAAATGAAAAACATGTAGAGGTCACTAAAGGAATGGAATAAAGGTCTAACTTCCTTTAAATTACTGCTACAAATTTAACAGAAATAAATAATGTTCTCTATTAAAAATTATTGGAGGATTCCTTAGATGAACTGGCGATAAGTGAATATAAGGACAGCCTACTCAAACTGGGATGCATCATCCATGAACATGCTACAGACATAAAAAAAATCTAAAATTCGATGCTTAAATGAAGGTAACAAATGTAGTAAAATTTTCATGTCTGCAATCAGTAACAAAAACTCTATCAAATGCCTGATCGACAACAATAGTAATCCCGTTCATGATTTTAATTCTCTGAAAAACACTACAGGAGGTTACCGATTATACCGATTATTGTTATGTGATTGAGGAAGCGGCGGCGCGGAGGAAGCTACTGGCGGAGGCGCGGAAGAAGGTACTGGTGGTGGAGGCGCGGAGGAAGCTACTAGCGGTGGAGGCGCGGAGACATCTACTGGCGGTGGAGGCGTGGAGAAAGCTACTGGCGGTGGAGGCGCGGAGGAAGCTACTGGCGGTGGAGGCGCGGAGGTAGAAGGAGTTGGGGAACGGAGGCAGAAATTGGGAACGGATCTAGGGTTTTTTTGCTCCCTCTCGTTGGAAACGGAATGAATAAGGAGTGGGGATAAATATTATTATAATTTTTGTAAAACGGCCCGTGTAGAAAATGTGCAGGGAACCGCTAACGCTTTCCCTACGCCTTCCTCACGTTTTCATGATTTGCCTACACCGCGCCTACGCGGCGTAGAGATGGCGTAGGGAATTCCGAGTTGGAAAATAACCCTTTCTCTTGTAGTGGCTAGCTCGGTACGACTACAAAATGGCACAACGGACTCTCAGATTCCAAAAGGAGAAAGGAAAGCCAAGCGGCTAGACAAGAAAATCACCAAATTTCAAACTGAAATTGAAATACATACCTTTTGTCAAGCAATTTAGTTTTATCTTCAGAAATCATAATTAATTTTCCCACTTGTTTTATAGTACCTGTATATCCAATTTAACCATATCCAACTATAGATTCAAAAATCATTTTATACATTTCCTTACAGAAGTTTCATATCTACGTCTATTCAAATTTGTTTTTCCCATTACTGTATGAATTCAATTTATCTTCAATTTATAACTGATTCATATCATTATTTTTAATTAGTTTCATTCACTAATTTACTTTAGTTTCATTTCCATTTTTTTTATTCAATCTTGCATTATCAATTTCACTTGAATTCAATTCGTAGTTTCAATTCTATTTGGATTCTATTTATCTTCCGAATATTGAATTTATCAATTATCTTTAGTTCACTTCGAACTAATCTTAAAACTTCATTTTATTTCACACAATTCAAATTGGTTTTCAATATTCAGTTTCAATTCCAGTTTAATCTTCATTCAATCATCAACTTAGAATAATTTCAATATCAAATTTTACTTAAGAATTTCACTCTTCATTTCTTAGGTCAATATAAATATTCCATATACACATTATATTTATTTTCAATTTGCCACTTCGATTAAATCTACTTACATTTAAACTGGATTTCCAATTTCATTCGAATTCAATTTACCTTTCTTTTATAATTATTGAATTCAATTCATTTCCAAAACATATTTACATTGTCATTTCTTCAATTAGTTTCACTTACTAATTTTTATTTCAATACTTCACTTTGTTTATCACAAATCAAATTCAATTTATAATATTCAGCTTGAATTTCATTTACTAACAAATTCAAAACAAGTTTAACATTCAGTTTTAATTTTTATTTACTTGCGATTGTAAATTCCATTCATTCATTTGGAAATTCATTTCTACTTACTTGAATTTATCTGGCATTTCGAACCATTTTTATTTAGCTCACAATTCAAGTTTAATTTAACCAATTCAACTCCCAATTCATTATCTCATGAATTAATAAATTACCAAGTTAGTTTACATGAATTCAATCCATTTTATTTTAATTTTTTCCAAGTTTGGATTTTTCTTCAACTTAATTCAAATCAAATCTCATTCCATTATTCAATTCCAATTTATTTATTTACAAAGCTAGCTTCATTTATTCATTCACAATTTCATTCCTTATATTTAAATCTCATTTCAATCAAATTTCAAACATTTTATAAGTTATCAACTTATTTACATTCCATTAATGAATTTTATTTCAAATATCTTCCTGGAATTCTATCTCAATTTGTATATCACATTTACAATTACATTTACAAATTCATTCGTATATGAATTCATTTCCTCATCTTTCAATTCATATTTATAAATTTCATTTGTTAAATGAATTTATTTCCAAATCTTTGGTTATACCATTATTTTTTTAATTTAATTTCCATATAACAATGATAATATTTCAATGTTATCACTTCCTAACAACCAAGCATCCATATACTATGATAATTCATAGAAAATGATTTCTTTTCTATACAAAAATATTTTTGGGTAAAATTATTTCATTTACCCTATTTTAAAACAATACCGTGTCAGTTTATGTTGTTTAAGAGTTTAGAAACCCCTATCGATTACAGTTAGCTAGACTGCACCGACCAGAATCTATAAACAATCAACCGATAAGTCAACACAATACAAAACAGAGTTTGTATTCACTAACAAATACGCGCTCATATCTATTATTACAGTCATACTCATTCTAGAGTACTACTGACTCTATCTCTAATGAGTAATTCCCAACAAAGCCAAGGTTATCGCTTAACCGGATGCTCTGTGTGACGCCCCACCCCGAGACCCACCTTAGTAAAGAGAATTAACAAGTAAGTCCGTCTACTAAAGCGGAGAATAAGGCTGGTTAAGGGCGACTATCTATAATTTTGTCTTAAACATCTACTGAATACGTCGATAAATGTAATATAATTTTTCTTTTCTACTCAAGTGGATCGACATACCCAGTAAATGCATAATCCAAAACTATAGATAGCTAATGGATCTATCAGAACAAAATACAATAACTGAATGTAAATCACATCACAGAACAGTAACCAACATCATATATATGCATATACACTGATACATGTTCAGTACAATACAATATGAATACATTAATGGTGGTACACGACCACGCCATATACATCGAATTAATTGTGAATACATCAGAGTCAAGCGGAAAGAAATATAAACTACACAAAAGTGCTAGGGTGATATCCAAGCAGATGCATCAAAGCAAAGTCCCGTAACTGATAGCTAACCTGAACAACTCGGTCTGACCCGAGTACAAAGTATACGGGTCAGTCTAGCTAAAATAATCAGTTAATGAGGATAGACGATAATATGAAGCATGAGATACAAGGTGATAATTCTTTTCGAATGAGAAGAGGCAACAGAAAGAATACAACACATGACTTAAATGAAATAATGTCACTTAAGTATTACAAAGACCTCAAAAGAGGTAAGTTCAATAATAATACTCAAATAATATAAACATTCGCCTCATATCATCGGCGACATCCCAAAATGTCTACATAGTTTCCATGAGCCATATCTCCTCAAAAGGTGAAACATCAATACAAAATCTCGCCAAAAAGGCAAACATAAGACATTCTCAAGTAGGATGATCCAAAACTCAAATATAAAAGAATCTCCAAACTCAATTATACCTCATCTCATCGGTATAAATGTATATAAATCTCAATCTCAACTCGCCAGAATGGCAAGGCCTAGAATATCCTATAAAATCATGAAATCATCCAAACTCATAACTCAAGGAACTCGATAAGAGTTCAAGACATCATAAATGAAATCACCATACATATAGCATCTCATATAGCACTAGGCTATCGATGTAATCAAACATCTTAAAATGGTGAAATCACAATAAACAGAAAACTCAGAAAACCCGGATTGGCCAAATCCCCAATTGCAATGCCGAAGCAATGATGCACGTGCTAAACTCAAATGGTCGAAGCCTCAGACAAGGTCGCTGACACCTACTAGAGCAGTTCGTCTTTATGACAAGGTCGCTGACACCTCACCAAGCCGTTTTGTCACCCTAACAAGGTCGCTAACACCTTCCAAGCAGTTCGTCCTCATGACTAGGTCGCTAACACCTCTCAAAGCAGTTTTGTTATATAAACATCGTGAATGTGTCACAAAATCACGGATAGGAACCCGAAAAGTGTTAACGTGTGTCCCATACCACACGTTTGCACTTAACGGTTTACTAGCTGCTAGTCGATGTCACACTAGGAACATCATAAAACTCAGAAAATCATAACTCGCCTTATCTCATCGGCGAGTGATAAAGAGACACCATACTTGTCTCATCTCATCGACAAGTGAAAACATCATGATGGTTCCTTACAAACCATTAATTTCAAAGTAGAAATCTCAAATTATAAAATTCGCCAAATATTGGCCTTTCTGGATAATTCTTAAAGATAGGAATTATAATCTCAAAAACCTTCCATAAATTGGCAAAACATCTTAGAAACACTAACTCAAATAGCTTCGATCGTACAAGTCTAGAATTAACCGAAATAGTAAATGCACATGTCTCATACCACGTGTTTTACTAAATCGTTTAATACTCTTTCTCATACGTTCGATTAGTGCAAAAGTGTGTATTTTACATTTAAAATATTTTGCTAAAGAAAACAAGCTTTTAAAACTTTTTTCCGAAATGATTAATAAAACCAATATTTGAAATTCCTTTATTATAGGAAATAAATAGATTTTATATTAGAAAAATAATTTTAAAATACTATATAATAATAATTTGAAATTTTCATTTATTTCAAAAATCACTTCAAAATGGTTTAGTGAAAACCGTGCTTGCAAACAATGAAAAACAAGAAAGATAGCTCAAGACCAATAACTTGAGTTCAATACGAATTCAATTCAAATTTAACCCAAAATCAATTCAAATTCTATTTAAATTAGAATTTTAAATTCTCCAAATATAGTTAGCCTATTGATAGACATCATAGCTTTCAAAACATCTCAAAAACAATCATCAAAATCAAATAAGAATGAGAGAAAAAATAAGCTAATACACTCCTCAAGTCAATAATTGTCATTCTTATCGTTTTGCTCTCGTACCAGCAACAAACAAACACATGTTTGACCAAACAAACATCAAAATTTTAGAAAAACATAAAACATAAAACTTTTAGTACAAAGTTTAAGTTTTCCAAAACATCTAAGATTATCAAATTCGTTTAAGAGACAAAGAAGTTATGGCAAATTTTGTTTCAGTTTCAACCATAAAGCAAATATTGCTTTTGCTCTCAGGTTAGCAGTAACAAAGTTCAACTTTGACATAGAAGCACTCAAAATTATAGAAAACTCAACAAAATAAAGTTGTAGCACATGACTTGTGCTTTTCAGATCATCCAAAATTATCGAAATCCGATCAAAAACGAGAAAGTTATGTCTAATTTTGTTACAGCTTCAAGCACAGAGCAAATATTGATTTTGCTCTCGGGTTATCAGTAAGAAAATTCAATTTTGACATAGCTAACCTAAAAATTTCACAAAACTCAATACATGAAAGTTTTAGTATAGGATTTGGGCTTTCCGAAACATCCAAAATTATCAAAATCGGATCAAAACTGAGAAAGTTATGTTTAATTTTGTTTCAGCTTTAAGCACAGAGCAAATATTAATTTTGCTCTCGGGTTAGCAGTAAGAAAATTCAATTTTGACATAGCTAACCTCAGAATTTCACAAAATTCAATACATGAAAGTTGTAGCACAAACTCTAAGCTTTTTGGAACATAAAGAATCGTCAAAATCGGAGAACAAATGAAAAAGATATGCTCAAATTTCCACAGCCTTAAGCATAGATAGTCACAATTTTACAGTGACAGGGCAGCGAGTTTGAACTCGATTTTTCAACCCTCTATGCTAAGAATTTTCGAAAGTGTTTAACATGAAAGTTATCACTCTCTTTTCAAGCTTTCCAGAACTTCAAAGAAAACCAAATTCCGACTTAAAACGAGAGAGATATGCCTTATTTAGTGACAATAATTCACAAACAAACACGCAACAAACGAAAATTGAGATTTCAATCTAAGCTAGAAAATGTGAGTTTTGATACCCACCTTAGCGATTTTAGCAAGCAAAGACTCGAATTGAGACAAATCAAGCACCTTTTTGGAAGAAGGCAGCAAGCTGAAACCTGAAATTGCTAAAGCAAAAACATGCAAAAAGAGAAAATTGACATTAACAGATAACTACACAACAAAACCCTAGATTTGTGATGAAATATACATAATAATAGATTGAGATTACCTTATAGTTGGGATCTAGTTATTCTCTTTTCAAATTTTACAGTAGAATTGGAAGAAAATTTGATTTCTTATGAAGCAGCCATTTTTTTCTTCTTATTTCAGTTTTCTGTTTTCTGAAGTTAGGAAGGAGAAGAATAGACACGTACAGTTTCTCTCAAGAGAAATTTCTGGAAATGGGTATTGGGTTTCTTTTCCAAACCCAATTAGTCCAAAAGAAAATAGCTTAATGAAAATTAGACTAAGTGTTTAACTTACATTTCACCATATTTCCACATGTTTTAACATTTTAATTTCATTTAAGTTGCAACCATTAAAATGAAATGATTTAAAATTATTATTGTTATAAAATAAAACTTATTTCAATCAATAAAAATTAACTTTTACAAATAAAGCTTAATTTAATCATTATTTAACAACTTACACTACTTTTGTGTAAATTACAAATTTTTTAACTTTGAAACTCAACAAAAAAAAATTATTTACTTAGCTCAATAAATTATGATAACTCATTATAACATTTTTAAAACATTAAAATAATGTTCTCACATATTATTTCATCTTTTAATTCAATTAATTACTTATTCTCTTTATATTTTCCTTTTATTTTCAATAAAAGGCTATTATTGACAATATTCTCAATATTGTCATATTTATGCAAATAAAATCACAATTTAATTAATTCCTTCTCAAATTTTCATAATAAAGTTTTCAAAACTTTATTCTTATTAATTTATACTTATTTCAACCATCAAACGTTGAAATATTTCATTTAATAATTTTATACATTTGAATTTACACAAAATTCCACTATTCTCATTTTTTTTAACTAAAACTTCATTCAATTAACTCTTGAACCCAATTTCCCACTACAACCATATTGTTTATCAAAATAAACAATTTAAAACAAATTTATCCTCTTTATTTTAATTTATTAACAATATTAAATTATAATCATCATTATAATTTAATATTATAGGTAATCTCAATAGCAGGGTTGTTACAGACTCCCTCCCTTAATAAAATTGTGTCCCCGCAATTTCCTGAAAAGAGTTTGTATTCAACACATTAATTTCATCACGTAAAGGTTAAAGATAAGCTTGAATCACAAAATATTCAGACTTCCAAGGTAGAAAAGATAGAACAACCAAGGTAGAACTTAATTGGATAATTCTTAGGTTCAATGAATGCTAATATAGAGATTCCATCGGATATTCCAAGTACTCAAGTGATTTCGAAGATATCTCATCTTCGAATCATAAGCTCAACAAAATGCTAAACAAATAATCAGCCAAATAAGATTGATTTCTCAAAACTCTACGAATAACGTCGGGATCAAACTCATTCAAACCCGAACTCTAAGCAACAAAAATGATCATCGACATAATTTTCCGCATAATAATATGGAAAGAACATGCTCACAACAAGGACAGACTCAATAAACAAAATATAAGCTCAAATTACTTTTCAATCCAAGATATTTAGAATTTTTTTTTCAATCAACATCTTTTAAATTTTAAATCTCAATTTTCAAACTCTTTACTATATTACTCAGTAAGTAATATAAAACTCAAATTAAAAGTTCAAATTTCTTCTCTTACTTAAAAAATTAATTTTCAAAGAATTTTGTAAATCCATAATAATATTCCTCAAAATAAATTAAGGGTTTAAATTCTCTTTACTCTTTTTATAAAACTACTAAATAGTTTTAAAACAAGCTTCAAATTCTTTTATAACTCTTCTCATAAAACATATATTGTATATAAAATAGATTCTGAAATCTCAAAATATACATTCAATAGAGTATAGCTCAAGAATATTCTCACATATTCTCATCTTTATAATTTCAAAATAAATGAATGGCATTGCCTCGCTATTGAGTCTCTAATAAATAAATATACCTATTGGCTGCAGAGTTGACCGAACGATCAAAATTGCCTTGCCACTCTATTACTCATCTCTAAAATCAATGGCTGCAATTACTATTCAAAAATAAATTTAATATTTAATCTCAAAATATTATTTTCCAAATCTTAATCTTTAAAACACAAATCATCGTGTCTGATTGCCTCATCATAGCATTTAGGAGATTCCTATCGATAACGTTGATCAGGCGTATCGACCAGAACTCTTAACTACTCGATGGATAACCCAACACTCTCAAATTATTTCTATGAAAGAATACTACTCATATAAATATATTCTCAAAACATTCTTTGAATTTTAAAATATCTCAAAACTCCAATTTCTTTTTTTTTAAAACTCATATATATATATAGCTTCAAAAACTCAAACCAAGAACATTAAGAGAATGCATCGAGATATTCCTCGAATACTCGATTCATAAAATCAATAGAAGGAGATGGAGTGTTCGTCAACTCCTACAAGATGACGAGCCACTCTCGGAAATCATCAAGGCACAAGATAAGCAAGATATTCTTCTCGAAAGAGAAGAAGCACACAAACAACAAATCATTACTTCAAACAAAGTAATGCTACAAAGGATAACACCGATCGAGTATCCAAAAAGGATAACTCAAAGAAACTGAATGATAAACTCAATCAAACTCGAAAAATCTAGAAACTCACCTCATTCCTTAGTGGATGCCCTCGTGGAAGGATAGCCGAAGGATAAAGCCAGGAATAAGGTTAATTCAACACTCGATTGCCCGATTGGATATCAAACCCAAACGGACTCATCAAAACTCAACAAAGTCACCTTGACTGGAATTCGAGTTATATCATCAATATCTCGATACTCAAGAGTGAATTCAGAAACTTCGGAATCATCATTATCGTTCCAAAGCGATAGAAATAATAAAACAATCAAAATAGAAAACTTAAATATACAATAGGATCCTTTAAAACAAAGGACTGGACTTAATATCAAATAAGTCAATCCATCTCAAATCAAACGCTTCTCAAGATTGTGAGTAACAAACAAATACTCACAAAAGCAACATCAAATAGAAATCTCAGAATGATCACAATGAGCGAATCGTTGTGGATCCCCTCAATACGATTCACAAATCTCAAAGGAACACAACAAGAATACTCTAAGGAATCGATAAGCTTCATCGATACGAACTCACTCGCATCGACAAAATAAGAATAGAATAATCCCAAATAAGATAACATCAAACTCAATTATGGAATACTATGGAATACAATATATATTCCTAGACATATTCCATCTCAACATATCCCAATACTCGAAAAAGAATCAAAGCACGATTCGAAAACAACCTCGAATAAAGGACAATGATTCACTCGTATTGTACTTCGATGTATCGTGATATACGTATTGTTCTGTGTTTATTCTACTTTGTTCTGACCACTGCTCTGATACCAAACTGTGACGCCCCACCCCGAGACCCACCTTAGTAAAGAGAATTAACAAGTAAGTCCGTCTACTAAAGCGGAGAATAAGGCTGGTTAAGGGCGACTATCTATAATTTTGTCTTAAACATCTACTGAATACGTCGATAAATGTAATATAATTTTTCTTTTCTACTCAAGTGGATCGACATACCCAGTAAATGCATAATCCAAAACTATAGATAGCTAATGGATCTATCAGAACAAAATACAATAACTGAATGTAAATCACATCACAGAACAGTAACCAACATCATATATATGCATATACACTGATACATGTTCAGTACAATACAATATGAATACATTAATGGTGGTACACGACCACGCCATATACATCGAATTAATTGTGAATACATCAGAGTCAAGCGGAAAGAAATATAAACTACACAAAAGTGCTAGGGTGATATCCAAGCAGATGCATCAAAGCAAAGTCCCGTAACTGATAGCTAACCTGAACAACTCGGTCTGACCCGAGTACAAAGTATACGGGTCAGTCTAGCTAAAATAATCAGTTAATGAGGATAGACGATAATATGAAGCATGAGATACAAGGTGATAATTCTTTTCGAATGAGAAGAGGCAACAGAAAGAATACAACACATGACTTAAATGAAATAATGTCACTTAAGTATTACAAAGACCTCAAAAGAGGTAAGTTCAATAATAATACTCAAATAATATAAACATTCGCCTCATATCATCGGCGACATCCCAAAATGTCTACATGGTTTCCATGAGCCATATCTCCTCAAAAGGTGAAACATCAATACAAAATCTCGCCAAAAAGGCAAACATAAGACATTCTCAAGTAGGATGATCCAAAACTCAAATATAAAAGAATCTCCAAACTCAATTATACCTCATCTCATCGGTATAAATGTATATAAATCTCAATCTCAACTCGCCAGAATGGCAAGGCCTAGAATATCCTATAAAATCATGAAATCATCCAAACTCATAACTCAAGGAACTCGATAAGAGTTCAAGACATCATAAATGAAATCACCATACATATAGCATCTCATATAGCACTAGGCTATCGATGTAATCAAACATCTTAAAATGGTGAAATCACAATAAACAGAAAACTCAGAAAACCCGGATTGGCCAAATCCCCAATTGCAATGCCGAAGCAATGATGCACGTGCTAAACTCAAATGGTCGAAGCCTCAGACAAGGTCGCTGACACCTACTAGAGCAGTTCGTCTTTATGACAAGGTCGCTGACACCTCACCAAGCCGTTTTGTCACCCTAACAAGGTCGCTAACACCTTCCAAGCAGTTCGTCCTCATGACTAGGTCGCTAACACCTCTCAAAGCAGTTTTGTTATATAAACATCGTGAATGTGTCACAAAATCACGGATAGGAACCCGAAAAGTGTTAACGTGTGTCCCATACCACACGTTTGCACTTAACGGTTTACTAGCTGCTAGTCGATGTCACACTAGGAACATCATAAAACTCAGAAAATCATAACTCGCCTTATCTCATCGGCGAGTGATAAAGAGACACCATACTTGTCTCATCTCATCGACAAGTGAAAACATCATGATGGTTCCTTACAAACCATTAATTTCAAAGTAGAAATCTCAAATTATAAAATTCGCCAAATATTGGCCTTTCTGGATAATTCTTAAAGATAGGAATTATAATCTCAAAAACCTTCCATAAATTGGCAAAACATCTTAGAAACACTAACTCAAATAGCTTCGATCGTACAAGTCTAGAATTAACCGAAATAGTAAATGCACATGTCTCATACCACGTGTTTTACTAAATCGTTTAATACTCTTTCTCATACGTTCGATTAGTGCAAAAGTGTGTATTTTACATTTAAAATATTTTGCTAAAGAAAACAAGCTTTTAAAACTTTTTTCCGAAATGATTAATAAAACCAATATTTGAAATTCCTTTATTATAGGAAATAAATAGATTTTATATTAGAAAAATAATTTTAAAATACTATATAATAATAATTTGAAATTTTCATTTATTTCAAAAATCACTTCAAAATGGTTTAGTGAAAACCGTGCTTGCAAACAATGAAAAACAAGAAAGATAGCTCAAGACCAATAACTTGAGTTCAATACGAATTCAATTCAAATTTAACCCAAAATCAATTCAAATTCTATTTAAATTAGAATTTTAAATTCTCCAAATATAGTTAGCCTATTGATAGACATCATAGCTTTCAAAACATCTCAAAAACAATCATCAAAATCAAATAAGAATGAGAGAAAAAATAAGCTAATACACTCCTCAAGTCAATAATTGTCATTCTTATCGTTTTGCTCTCGTACCAGCAACAAACAAACACATGTTTGACCAAACAAACATCAAAATTTTAGAAAAACATAAAACATAAAACTTTTAGTACAAAGTTTAAGTTTTCCAAAACATCTAAGATTATCAAATTCGTTTAAGAGACAAAGAAGTTATGGCAAATTTTGTTTCAGTTTCAACCATAAAGCAAATATTGCTTTTGCTCTCAGGTTAGCAGTAACAAAGTTCAACTTTGACATAGAAGCACTCAAAATTATAGAAAACTCAACAAAATAAAGTTGTAGCACATGACTTGTGCTTTTCAGATCATCCAAAATTATCGAAATCCGATCAAAAACGAGAAAGTTATGTCTAATTTTGTTACAGCTTCAAGCACAGAGCAAATATTGATTTTGCTCTCGGGTTATCAGTAAGAAAATTCAATTTTGACATAGCTAACCTAAAAATTTCACAAAACTCAATACATGAAAGTTTTAGTATAGGATTTGGGCTTTCCGAAACATCCAAAATTATCAAAATCGGATCAAAACTGAGAAAGTTATGTTTAATTTTGTTTCAGCTTTAAGCACAGAGCAAATATTAATTTTGCTCTCGGGTTAGCAGTAAGAAAATTCAATTTTGACATAGCTAACCTCAGAATTTCACAAAATTCAATACATGAAAGTTGTAGCACAAACTCTAAGCTTTTTGGAACATAAAGAATCGTCAAAATCGGAGAACAAATGAAAAAGATATGCTCAAATTTCCACAGCCTTAAGCATAGATAGTCACAATTTTACAGTGACAGGGCAGCGAGTTTGAACTCGATTTTTCAACCCTCTATGCTAAGAATTTTCGAAAGTGTTTAACATGAAAGTTATCACTCTCTTTTCAAGCTTTCCAGAACTTCAAAGAAAACCAAATTCCGACTTAAAACGAGAGAGATATGCCTTATTTAGTGACAATAATTCACAAACAAACACGCAACAAACGAAAATTGAGATTTCAATCTAAGCTAGAAAATGTGAGTTTTGATACCCACCTTAGCGATTTTAGCAAGCAAAGACTCGAATTGAGACAAATCAAGCACCTTTTTGGAAGAAGGCAGCAAGCTGAAACCTGAAATTGCTAAAGCAAAAACATGCAAAAAGAGAAAATTGACATTAACAGATAACTACACAACAAAACCCTAGATTTGTGATGAAATATACATAATAATAGATTGAGATTACCTTATAGTTGGGATCTAGTTATTCTCTTTTCAAATTTTACAGTAGAATTGGAAGAAAATTTGATTTCTTATGAAGCAGCCATTTTTTTCTTCTTATTTCAGTTTTCTGTTTTCTGAAGTTAGGAAGGAGAAGAATAGACACGTACAGTTTCTCTCAAGAGAAATTTCTGGAAATGGGTATTGGGTTTCTTTTCCAAACCCAATTAGTCCAAAAGAAAATAGCTTAATGAAAATTAGACTAAGTGTTTAACTTACATTTCACCATATTTCCACATGTTTTAACATTTTAATTTCATTTAAGTTGCAACCATTAAAATGAAATGATTTAAAATTATTATTGTTATAAAATAAAACTTATTTCAATCAATAAAAATTAACTTTTACAAATAAAGCTTAATTTAATCATTATTTAACAACTTACACTACTTTTGTGTAAATTACAAATTTTTTAACTTTGAAACTCAACAAAAAAAAATTATTTACTTAGCTCAATAAATTATGATAACTCATTATAACATTTTTAAAACATTAAAATAATGTTCTCACATATTATTTCATCTTTTAATTCAATTAATTACTTATTCTCTTTATATTTTCCTTTTATTTTCAATAAAAGGCTATTATTGACAATATTCTCAATATTGTCATATTTATGCAAATAAAATCACAATTTAATTAATTCCTTCTCAAATTTTCATAATAAAGTTTTCAAAACTTTATTCTTATTAATTTATACTTATTTCAACCATCAAACGTTGAAATATTTCATTTAATAATTTTATACATTTGAATTTACACAAAATTCCACTATTCTCATTTTTTTTAACTAAAACTTCATTCAATTAACTCTTGAACCCAATTTCCCACTACAACCATATTGTTTATCAAAATAAACAATTTAAAACAAATTTATCCTCTTTATTTTAATTTATTAACAATATTAAATTATAATCATCATTATAATTTAATATTATAGGTAATCTCAATAGCAGGGTTGTTACAGACTCCCTCCCTTAATAAAATTGTGTCCCCGCAATTTCCTGAAAAGAGTTTGTATTCAACACATTAATTTCATCACGTAAAGGTTAAAGATAAGCTTGAATCACAAAATATTCAGACTTCCAAGGTAGAAAAGATAGAACAACCAAGGTAGAACTTAATTGGATAATTCTTAGGTTCAATGAATGCTAATATAGAGATTCCATCGGATATTCCAAGTACTCAAGTGATTTCGAAGATATCTCATCTTCGAATCATAAGCTCAACAAAATGCTAAACAAATAATCAGCCAAATAAGATTGATTTCTCAAAACTCTACGAATAACGTCGGGATCAAACTCATTCAAACCCGAACTCTAAGCAACAAAAATGATCATCGACATAATTTTCCGCATAATAATATGGAAAGAACATGCTCACAACAAGGACAGACTCAATAAACAAAATATAAGCTCAAATTACTTTTCAATCCAAGATATTTAGAATTTTTTTTTCAATCAACATCTTTTAAATTTTAAATCTCAATTTTCAAACTCTTTACTATATTACTCAGTAAGTAATATAAAACTCAAATTAAAAGTTCAAATTTCTTCTCTTACTTAAAAAATTAATTTTCAAAGAATTTTGTAAATCCATAATAATATTCCTCAAAATAAATTAAGGGTTTAAATTCTCTTTACTCTTTTTATAAAACTACTAAATAGTTTTAAAACAAGCTTCAAATTCTTTTATAACTCTTCTCATAAAACATATATTGTATATAAAATAGATTCTGAAATCTCAAAATATACATTCAATAGAGTATAGCTCAAGAATATTCTCACATATTCTCATCTTTATAATTTCAAAATAAATGAATGGCATTGCCTCGCTATTGAGTCTCTAATAAATAAATATACCTATTGGCTGCAGAGTTGACCGAACGATCAAAATTGCCTTGCCACTCTATTACTCATCTCTAAAATCAATGGCTGCAATTACTATTCAAAAATAAATTTAATATTTAATCTCAAAATATTATTTTCCAAATCTTAATCTTTAAAACACAAATCATCGTGTCTGATTGCCTCATCATAGCATTTAGGAGATTCCTATCGATAACGTTGATCAGGCGTATCGACCAGAACTCTTAACTACTCGATGGATAACCCAACACTCTCAAATTATTTCTATGAAAGAATACTACTCATATAAATATATTCTCAAAACATTCTTTGAATTTTAAAATATCTCAAAACTCCAATTTCTTTTTTTTTAAAACTCATATATATATATAGCTTCAAAAACTCAAACCAAGAACATTAAGAGAATGCATCGAGATATTCCTCGAATACTCGATTCATAAAATCAATAGAAGGAGATGGAGTGTTCGTCAACTCCTACAAGATGACGAGCCACTCTCGGAAATCATCAAGGCACAAGATAAGCAAGATATTCTTCTCGAAAGAGAAGAAGCACACAAACAACAAATCATTACTTCAAACAAAGTAATGCTACAAAGGATAACACCGATCGAGTATCCAAAAAGGATAACTCAAAGAAACTGAATGATAAACTCAATCAAACTCGAAAAATCTAGAAACTCACCTCATTCCTTAGTGGATGCCCTCGTGGAAGGATAGCCGAAGGATAAAGCCAGGAATAAGGTTAATTCAACACTCGATTGCCCGATTGGATATCAAACCCAAACGGACTCATCAAAACTCAACAAAGTCACCTTGACTGGAATTCGAGTTATATCATCAATATCTCGATACTCAAGAGTGAATTCAGAAACTTCGGAATCATCATTATCGTTCCAAAGCGATAGAAATAATAAAACAATCAAAATAGAAAACTTAAATATACAATAGGATCCTTTAAAACAAAGGACTGGACTTAATATCAAATAAGTCAATCCATCTCAAATCAAACGCTTCTCAAGATTGTGAGTAACAAACAAATACTCACAAAAGCAACATCAAATAGAAATCTCAGAATGATCACAATGAGCGAATCGTTGTGGATCCCCTCAATACGATTCACAAATCTCAAAGGAACACAACAAGAATACTCTAAGGAATCGATAAGCTTCATCGATACGAACTCACTCGCATCGACAAAATAAGAATAGAATAATCCCAAATAAGATAACATCAAACTCAATTATGGAATACTATGGAATACAATATATATTCCTAGACATATTCCATCTCAACATATCCCAATACTCGAAAAAGAATCAAAGCACGATTCGAAAACAACCTCGAATAAAGGACAATGATTCACTCGTATTGTACTTCGATGTATCGTGATATACGTATTGTTCTGTGTTTATTCTACTTTGTTCTGACCACTGCTCTGATACCAAACTGTGACGCCCCACCCCGAGACCCACCTTAGTAAAGAGAATTAACAAGTAAGTCCGTCTACTAAAGCGGAGAATAAGGCTGGTTAAGGGCGACTATCTATAATTTTGTCTTAAACATCTACTGAATACGTCGATAAATGTAATATAATTTTTCTTTTCTACTCAAGTGGATCGACATACCCAGTAAATGCATAATCCAAAACTATAAATAGCTAATGGATCTATCAGAACAAAATACAATAACTGAATGTAAATCACATCACAGAACAGTAACCAACATCATATATATGCATATACACTGATACATGTTCAGTACAATACAATATGAATACATTAATGGTGGTACACGACCACGCCATATACATCGAATTAATTGTGAATACATCAGAGTCAAGCGGAAAGAAATATAAACTACACAAAAGTGCTAGGGTGATATCCAAGCAGATGCATCGAAGCAAAGTCCCGTAACTGATAGCTAACCTGAACAACTCGGTCTGACCCGAGTACAAAGTACACGGGTCAGTCTAGCTAAAATAATCAGTTAATGAGGATAGACGATAATATGAAGCATGAGATACAAGGTGATAATTCTTTTCGAATGAGAAGAGGCAACAGAAAGAATACAACACATGACTTAAATGAAATAATGTCACTTAAGTATTACAAAGACCTCAAAAGAGGTAAGTTCAATAATAATACTCAAATAATATAAACATTCGCCTCATATCATCGGCGACATCCCAAAATGTCTACATGGTTTCCATGAGCCATATCTCCTCAAAAGGTGAAACATCAATACAAAATCTCGCCAAAAAGGCAAACATAAGACATTCTCAAGTAGGATGATCCAAAACTCAAATATAAAAGAATCTCCAAACTCAATTATACCTCATCTCATCGGTATAAATGTATATAAATCTCAATCTCAACTCGCCAGAATGGCAAGGCCTAGAATATCCTATAAAATCATGAAATCATCCAAACTCATAACTCAAGGAACTCGATAAGAGTTCAAGACATCATAAATGAAATCACCATACATATAGCATCTCATATAGCACTAGGCTATCGATGTAATCAAACATCTTAAAATGGTGAAATCACAATAAACAGAAAACTCAGAAAACCCGGATTGGCCAAATCCCCGATTGCAATGCCGAAGCAATGCTGCACGTGCTAAACTCAAATGGTCGAAGCCTCAGACAAGGTCGCTGACACCTACTAAAGCAGTTCGTCTTTATGACAAGGTCGCTGACACCTCACCAAGCTGTTTTGTCACCCTAACAAGGTCGCTAACACCTTCCAAGCAGTTCGTCCTCATGACTAGGTCGCTAACACCTCTCAAAGCAGTTTTGTTATATAAACATCGTGAATGTGTCACAAACTCACGGATAGGAACCCGAAAAGTGTTAACGTGTGTCCCATACCACACGTTTGCACTTAACGGTTTACTAGCCGCTAGTCGATGTCACACTAGGAACATCATAAAACTCAGAAAATCATAACTCGCCTTATCTCATCGGCGAGTGATAAAGAGACACCATACTTGTCTCATCTCATCGACAAGTGAAAACATCATGATGGTTCCTCACAAACCATTAATTTCAAAGTAGAAATCTCAAATTATAAAATTCGCCAAATATTGGCCTTTCTGGATAATTCTTAAAGATAGGAATTATAATCTCAAAAACCTTCCATAAATTGGCAAAACATCTTAGAAACACTAACTCAAATAGCTTCGATCGTACAAGTCCAGAATTAACCGAAATAGTAAACGCACATGTCTCATACCACGTGTTTTACTAAATCGTTTAATACTCTTTCTCATACGTTCGATTAGTGCAAAAGTGTGTATTTTACATTTAAAATATTTTGCTAAAGAAAACAAGCTTTTAAAACTTTTTTCCGAAATGATTAATAAAACCAATATTTGAAATTCCTTTATTATAGGAAATAAATAGATTTTATATTAGAAAAATAATTTTAAAATACTATATAATAATAATTTGAAATTTTCATTTATTTCAAAAATCACTTCAAAATGGTTTAGTGAAAACCGTGCTTGCAAACAATGAAAAACAAGAAAGATAGCTCAAGACCAATAACTTGAGTTCAATACGAATTCAATTCAAATTTAACCCAAAATCAATTCAAATTCTATTTAAATTAGAATTTTAAATTCTCCAAATATAGTTAGCCTATTGATAGACATCATAGCTTTCAAAACATCTCAAAAACAATCATCAAAATCAAATAAGAATGAGAGAAAAAATAAGCTAATACACTCCTCAAGTCAATAATTGTCATTCTTATCGTTTTGCTCTCGTACCAGCAACAAACAAACACATGTTTGACCAAACAAACATCAGAATTTTAGAAAAACATAAAACATAAAACTTTTAGTACAAAGTTTAAGTTTTCCAAAACATCTAAAATTATCAAATTCGTTTAAGAGACAAAGAAGTTATGGCAAATTTTGTTTCAGTTTCAACCATAAAGCAAATATTGCTTTTGCTCTCAGGTTAGCAGTAACAAAGTTCAACTTTGACATAGAAGCACTCAAAATTATAGAAAACTCAACAAAATAAAGTTGTAGCACATGACTTGTGCTTTTCAGATCATCCAAAATTATCGAAATCCGATCAAAAACGAGAAAGTTATGTCTAATTTTGTTACAGCTTCAAGCACAGAGCAAATATTGATTTTGCTCTCGGGTTATCAGTAAGAAAATTCAATTTTGACATAGCTAACCTAAAATTTTCACAAAACTCAATACATGAAAGTTGTAGTATAGGATTTGGGCTTTTCGAGACATCCAAAATTATCAAAATCGGATCAAAACTGAGAAAGTTATGTCTAATTTTGTTTCAGCTTTAAGCACAGAGCAAATATTAATTTTGCTCTCGGGTTAGCAGTAAGAAAATTCAATTTTGACATAGCTAACCTCAAAATTTCACAAAATTCAATACATGAAAGTTGTAGCACAAACTCTAAGCTTTCTGGAACATAAAGAATCGTCAAAATCGGAGAAAAAATGTAAAAGATATGCTCAAATTTCCACAGCCTTAAGCATAGATAGTCACAATTTTACAGTGACAGGGCAGCGAGTTTGAACTCGATTTTTCAACCCTCTATGCTAATAATTTTCGAAAGTGTTTAACATGAAAGTTATCACTCTCTTTTCAAGCTTTCCAAAACTTCAAAGAAAACCAAATTCCGACTTAAAACGAGAGAGATATGCCTTATTTAGTGACAATAATTCACAAACAAACACGCAACAAACGAAAATTGAGATTTCAATCTAAGCTAGAAAATGTGAGTTTTGATACCCACCTTAGCGATTTTAGCAAGCAAAGACTCGAATTGAGGCAAATCAAGCACCTTTTTGGAAGAAGGCAGCAAGCTGAAACCTGAAATTGCTAAAGCAAAAACATGCAAAAAGAGAAAATTGACATTAACAGATATCTACACAACAAAACCCTAGATTTGTGATGAAATATACATAATAATAGATTGAGATTACCTTATAGTTGGGATCTAGTTATTCTCTTTTCAAATTTTACAGTAGAATTGGAAGAAAATTTGATTTCTTATGAAGCAGCCATTTTTTTCTTCTTATTTCAGTTTTCTGTTTTCTGAAGTTAGGAAGGAGAAGAATAGACATGTACAGTTTCTCTCAAGAGAAATTTCGGGAAATGGGTATTGGGTTTCTTTTCCAAACCCAATTAGTCCAAAAGAAAATAGCTTAATGAAAATTAGACTAAGTGTTTAACTTACATTTCACCATATTTCCACATGTTTTAACATTTTAATTTCATTTAAGTTGCAACCATTAAAATGAAATGATTTAAAATTATTATTGTTATAAAATAAAACTTATTTCAATCAATAAAAATTAACTTTTACAAATAAAGCTTAATTTAATCATTATTTAACAACTTACACTACTTTTGTGTAAATTACAAATTTTTTAACTTTGAAACTCAACAAAAAAAATTATTTACTTAGCTCAATAAATTATGATAACTCATTATAACATTTTTAAAACATTAAAATAATGTTCTCACATATTATTTCTTCTTTTAATTCAATTAATTACTTATTCTCTTTATATTTTCCTTTTATTTTCAATAAAAGGCTATTATTGACAATATTCTCAATATTGTCATATTTATGCAAATAAAATCACAATTTAATTAATTCCTTCTCAAATTTTCATAATAAAGTTTTCAAAACTTTATTCTTATTAATTTATACTTATTTCAACCATCAAACGTTGAAATATTTCATTTAATAATTTTATACATTTGAATTTACACAAAAAATTCCACTATTCTCATTTTTTTTAACTAAAACTTCATTCAATTAACTCTTGAACCCAATTTCCCACTACAACCATATTGTTTATCAAAATAAACAATTTAAAACAAATTTATCCTCTTTATTTTAATTTATTAACAATATTAAATTATAATCATCATTATAATTTAATATTATAGGTGATCTCAATAGCAGGGTTGTTACAGACTCCCTCCCTTAATAAAATTGCGTCCCCGCAATTTCCTGAAAAGAGTTTGTATTCAACACATTAATTTCATCACGTAAAGGTTAAAGATAAGCTCGAATCACAAAATATTCAGACTTCCAAGGTAGAAAAGATAGAACAACCAAGGTAGAACTTAATTGGATAATTCTTAGGTTCAATGAATGCTAATATAGAGATTCCATCGGATATTCCAAGTACTCAGGAGATTTCGAAGATATCTCATCTTCGAATCATAAGCTCAACAAAATGCTAAACAAATAATCAGCCAAATAAGATTGATTTCTCAAAACTCTACGAATAACGTCGGGATCAAACTCATTCAGACCCGAACTCTAAGCAACAAAAATGATCATCGACATAATTTTCCGCATAATAATATGGAAAGAACATGCTCACAACAAGGACATACTCAATAAACAAAATATAAGCTCAAATTATTTTTCAATCCAAGATATTTAGAAATTTTTTTTCAATCAACATCTTTTAAATTTTAAATCTCAATTTTCAAACTCTTTACTATATTACTCAGTAAGTAATATAAAACTCAAATTAAAAGTTCAAATTTCTTCTCTTACTTAAAAAATTAATTTTCAAAGGATTTTGTAAATCCATAATAATATTCCTCAAAATAAATTAAGGGTTTAAATTCTCTTTACTCTTTTTATAAAACTACTAAATAGTTTTAAAACAAGCTTCAAATTCTTTTATAACTCTTCTCATAAAACATATATTGTATATAAAATAGATTCTGAAATCTCAAAATATACATTCAATAGAGTATAGCTCAAGAATATTCTCACATATTCTCATCTTTATAATTTCAAAATAAATGAATGGCATTGCCTCGCTATTGAGTCTCTAATAAATAAATATACCTATTGGCTGCAGAGTTGACCGAACGATCAAAATTGCCTTGCCACTCTATTACTCATCTCTAAAATCAATGGCTGCAATTACTATTCAAAAATAAATTTAATATTTAATCTCAAAATATTATTTTCCAAATCTTAATCTTTAAAACACAAATCATCGTGTCTGATTGCCTCATCATAGCATTTAGGAGATTCCTATCGATAACGTTGATCAGGCGTATCGACCAGAACTCTTAACTACTCGATGGATAACCCAACACTCTCAAATTATTTCTATGAAAGAATACTACTCATATAAATATATTCTCAAAACATTCTTTGAATTTTAAAATATCTCAAAACTCCAATTTCTTTTTTTTTAAAACTCATATATATATATAGCTTCAAAAACTCAAACCAAGAACATTAAGAGAATGCATCGAGATATTCCTCGAATACTCGATTCATAAAATCAATAGAAGGAGATGGAGTGTTCGTCAACTCCTACAAGATGACGAGCCACTCTCGGAAATCATCAAGGCACAAGATAAGCAAGATATTCTTCTCGAAAGAGAAGAAGCACACAAACAACAAATCATTACTTCAAACAAAGTAATGCTACAAAGGATAACACCGATCGAGTATCCGAAAAGGATAACTCAAAGAAACTGAATGATAAACTCAATCAAACTCGAAAAATCTAGAAACTCACCTCATTCCTTAGTGGATGCCCTCATGGAAGGATAGCCGAAGGATAAAGCCAGGAATAAGGTTAATTCAACACTCGATTGCCCGATTGGATATCAAACCCAAACGGACTCATCAAAACTCAACAAAGTCACCTTGACTGGAATTCGAGTTATATCATCAATATCTCGATACTCAAGAGTGAATTCAGAAACTTCGGAATCATCATTATCGTTCCAAAGCGATAGAAATAATAAAACAATCAAAATAGAAAACTTAAATATACAATAGGATCCTATAAAACAAAGGACTGGACTTAATATCAAATAAGTCAATCCATCTCAAATCAAACGCTTCTCAAGATTGTGAGTAACAAACAAATACTCACAAAAGCAACATCAAATAGAAATCTCAGAATGATCACAATGAGCGAATCGTTGTGGATCCCCTCAATACGATTCACAACTCTCAAAGGAACACAACAAGAATACTCTAAGGAATCGATAAGCTTCATCGATACGAACTCACTCGCATCGACGAAATAAGAATAGAATAATCCCAAATAAGATAACATCAAACTCAATTATGGAATACTATGGAATACAATATATATTCCTAGACATATTCCATCTCAACATACCCCAATACTCGAAAAAGAATCAAAGCACGATTCGAAAACAACCTCGAATAAAGGACAATGATTCACTCGTATTGTACTTCCACGTATCGTGATATACGTATTGTTCTGTGTTTATTCTACTTTGTTATGACCACTGCTCTGATACCAAACTGTGAGGCCCACCCCGAGACCCACCTTAGTAAAGAGAATTAACAAGTAAGTCCGTCTACTAAAGCGGAGAATAAGGCTGGTTAAGGGCGACTATCTATAATTTTGTCTTAAACATCTACTGAATACGTCGATAAATGTAATATAATTTTTCTTTTCTACTCAAGTGGATCGACATATCCAGTAAATGCATAATCCAAAACTATAGATAGCTAATGGATCTATCAGAACAAAATACAATAACTGAATGTAAATCACATCACAGAACAGTAACCAACATCATATATATGCATATACATTGATACATGTTCAGTACAATACAATATGAATACATTAATGGTGGTACACGACCACGCCATATACATCGAATTAATTGTGAATACATCAGAGTCAAGCGGAAAGAAATATAAACTACACAAATGTGCTAGGGTGATATCTAAGCAGATGCATCGAAGCAAAGTCCCGTAACTGATAGCTAACCTGAACAACTCGGTCTGACCCGAGTACAAAGTACACGGGTCAGTCTAGCTAAAATAATCAGTTAATGAGGATAGACGATAATATGAAGCATGAGATACAAGGTGATAATTCTTTTCGAATGAGAAGAGGCAATATAAAGAATACAACACATGACTTAAATGAAATAATGTCACTTAAGTATTACAAAGACCTCAAAAGAGGTAAGTTCAATAATAATACTCAAATAATATAAACATTCGCCTCATATCATCGGCGACATCCCAAAATGTCTACATGGTTTCCATGAGCCATATCTCCTCAAAAGGTGAAACATCAATACAAAATCTCGCCAAAAAGGCAAACATAAGACATTCTCAAGTAGGATGATCCAAAACTCAAATATAAAAGAATCTCCAAACTCAATTATACCTCATCTCATCGGTATAAATGTATATAAATCTCAACTCGCCAGAATGGCAAGGCCTAGAATATTCTATAAAATCATGAAATCATCCAAACTCATAACTCAAGGAACTCGATAAGAGTTCAAGACATCATAAATGAAATCACCATACATATAGCATCTCATATAGCACTAGGCCATCGATGTAATCAAACATCTTAAAATGGTGAAATCACAATAAACAGAAAACTCAGAAAACCCGGATTGGCCAAATCCCCGATTGCAATGCCGAAGCAATGTGCACGTGCTAAACTCAAATGGTCGAAGCCTCAGACAAGGTCGCTGACACCTACTAAAGCAGCTCGTCTTTATGACAAGGTCGCTGACACCTCACCAAGCCGTTTTGTCAGCCCTAACAAGGTCGCTAACACCTTCCAAGCAGTTCGTCCTCATGACTAGGTCGCTAACACCTCTCAAAGTAGTTTTGTTATATAAACATCGTGAATGTGTCACAAACTCACGGATAGGAACCCGAAAAGTGTTAACGTGTGTCCCATACCACACGTTTGCACTTAACGGTTTACTAGCCGCTAGTCGATGTCACACTAGGAACATCATAAAACTCAGAAAATCATAACTCGCCTTATCTCATCGGCAAGTGATAAAGAGACACCATACTTGTCTCATCTCATCGACAAGTGAAAACATCATGATGGTTCCTCACAAACCATTAATTTCAAAGTAGAAATCTCAAATTATAAAATTCGCCAAATATTGGCCTTTCTAGATAATTCTTATAGATAGGAATTATAATCTCAAAAACCTTCCATAAATTGGCAAAACATCTTAGAAACACTAACTCAAATAGCTTCGATCGTACAAGTCCGGAATTAACCGAAATAGTAAACGCACATGTCTCATACCACGTGTTTTACTAAATCGTTTAATACTCTTTCTCATACGTTCGATTAGTGCAAAAGTGTGTATTTTACATTTAAAATATTTTGCTAGAGAAAACAAGCTTTTAAATTTTTTTTTCCGAAATGATTAATAAAACCAATATTTGAAATTCCTTTATTATAGGGAATAAATAGATTTTATATTAGAAAAATAATTTTAAAATACTATATAATAATAATTTGAAATTTTCATTTATTTCAAAAATCACTTCAAAATGGTTTAGTGAAAACCGTGCTTGCAAACAATGAAAAACAAGAAAGATAGCTCAAGACCAATAACTTGAGTTCAATACGAATTCAATTCAAATTTAACCCAAAATCAATTCAAATTCTATTTAAATTAGAATTTTAAATTCTCCAAATATAGTTAGCCTATTGATAGACATCATAGCTTTCAAAACATCTCAAAAACAATCATCAAAATCAAATAAGAATGAGAGCAAAAATAAGCTAATACACTCCTCAAGTCAATAATTGTCATTCTTATCGTTTTGCTCTCGTACCAGCAACAAACAAACACATGTTTGACCAAACAAACATCAGAATTTTAGAAAAACATAAAACATAAAACTTTTAGTACAAAGTTTAAGTTTTCCAAAACATCTAAGATTATCAAATTCGTTTAAGAGACAAAGAAGTTATGGCAAATTTTGTTTCAGTTTCAACCATAAAGCAAATATTGCTTTTGCTCTCAGGTTAGCAGTAACAAAGTTCAACTTTGACATAGAAGCACTCAAAAGTATAGAAAACTCAACAAAATAAAGTTGTAGCACATGACTTGTGCTTTTCAGATCATCCTAAATTATCGAAATCCGATCAAAAACGAGAAAGTTATGTCTAATTTTGTTACAGCTTCAAGCACATAGCAAATATTGATTTTGCTCTCGGGTTATCAGTAAGAAAATTCAATTTTGACATAGCTTACCTAAAAATTTCACAAAACTCAATACATTAAAGTTGTAGTATAGGATTTGGGCTTTCTGAAACATCCAAAATTATCAAAATCGGATCAAAACCGAGAAAGTTATGTCTAATTTTGTTTCAGCTTTAAGCACAGAGCAAATATTAATTTTGCTCTCGGGTTAGCAGTAAGAAAATTCAATTTTGACATAGCTAACCTCAAAATTTCACAAACTTCAATACCTGAAAGTTGTAGCACAAACTCTAAGCTTTCTGGAACATAAAGAATCGTCAAAATCGGAGAACAAATAAAAAAGATATGCTCAAATTTTTACAGCCTTAAGCATAGATAGTCACAATTTTACAGTGACAGGGCAGCGAGTTTGAACTCGATTTTTCAACCCTCTATGCTAAGAATTTTCAAAAGTGTTTAACATGAAAGTTATAGAACAAACTCTCTGCTTTCTGGAACATAAAGAATTATCAAAATCGGAGAACAAATGAAAAAGATATGCTCAAATTTCCACAGCCTTAAGCATAGATAGTCACAATTTTACAGTGACAGGGCAGCGAGTTTGAACTCGATTTTTCAACCCTCTATGCTAAGAATTTTCGAAAGTGTTTAACATGAAAGTTATCACTCCCTTTTCAAGCTTTCCAGAACTTCAAAGTAAACCAAATTCCGACTTAAAACGAGAGAGATATGCCTTATTTAGTGACAATAATTCACAAACAAACACGCAACAAACGAAAATTGAGATTTCTATCTAAGCTAGAAAATGTGAGTTTTGATACTCACCTTAGCGATTTTAGCAAGCAAAGACTCGAATTGAGGCAAATCAAGCACCTTTTTGGAAGAAGGCAGCAAGTTGAAACCTGAAATTGCTAAAGCAAAAACATGCAAAAAGAGAAAATTGACATTAACAGATAACTACACAACAAAACCCTAGATTTGTGATGAAATATACATAATAATAGATTGAGATTACCTTATAGTTGGGATCTAGTTATTCTCTTTTCAAATTTTACAGTAGAATTGGAAGAAAATTTGATTTCTTATGAAGCAGTCATTTTTTTCTTCTTATTTCAGTTTTCTGTTTTCTGAAGTTAGGAAGGAGAAGGATAGACACGTACAGTTTCTCTCAAGAGAAATTTCTGGAAATGGGTATTGGGTTTCTTTTCCAAACCCAATTAGTCCAAAAGAAAATAGCTTAATGAAAATTAGACTAAGTGTTTAACTTACATTTCACCATATTTCCACATGTTTTAACATTTTAATTTCATTTAAGTTGCAACCATTAAAATGAAATGATTTAAAATTATTATTGTTATAAAATAAAACTTATTTCAATCAATAAAAATTAACTTTTACAAATAAAGCTTAATTTAATCATTATGTAACAACTTACACTACTTTTGTGTAAATTACAAATTTTTTAACTTTGAAACTCAACAAAAAAAATTATTTACTTAGCTCAATAAATTATGATAACTCATTATAACATTTTTAAAACATTAAAATAATGTTCTCACATATTATTTCTTCTTTTAATTCAATTAATTACTTATTCTCTTTATATTTTCCTTTTATTTTCAATAAAAGGCTATTATTGACAATATTCTCAATATTGTCATATTTATGCAAATAAAATCACAATTTAATTAATTCCTTCTCAAATTTTCATAATAAAGTTTTCAAAACTTTATTCTTATTAATTTATACTTATTTCAACCATCAAACGTTGAAATATTTCATTTAATAATTTTATACATTTGAATTTACACAAAAAATTCCACTATTCTCATTTTTTTAACTAAAACTTCATTCAATTAACTCTTGAACCCAATTTCCCACTACAACCATATTGTTTATCAAAATAAACAATTTAAAACAAATTTATCCTCTTTATTTTAATTTATTAACAATATTAAATTATAATCATCATTATAATTTAATATTATAGGTGATCTCAATAGCAGGGTTGTTACACTCTGATACCAAATGTAACGATACGACTTTTCGACGCTCGAAAGTCGACATTAATACGTCCACTGTATCAAATGCCGCGCAAACGATTGCCGGAAAACCGAACCATTAGGGTTAAAAAGAAGAGGTAGAAGAAGACAGAAGAAAAAGAGAACAGAAAAACAGAAACGGAAACAACAACAGAATCTCACATTCGCAGCGGAACAATATATAATAGATAATCACTAGTCTTTTTAAAACAAAGAACTATATCAGTTTTATACAATACATCAATCATAGTCAATATACAACTCAATACAACAATGGACATTTATATAAACCTGTTGTGACGACCGCCCATGACCCCTGCACCGAATCTAGAGATAGTGCGCTGTACAGTGTGCCAGGCGACCATGGACGATTGTCAGGGTAGATTAAAACAACAGAATCTATCGTATTTCTCACAGCGCATGGACAAAATACAATAGAACATATGTATAGTGAAGCTTTACAGAACAAAATGACATCATATAAAACTCCCTAATAGTTGAATACAAGCATCCACATAGTCAATACATCAAGCCTCACTACATATCTCTCAGAGAATACAAAACAGCGGAATATCCAGTACATATAATAAGAAGATAATATGCAACCCTCCGGCTCGTCTTCGATATCAGCATCGTGAGAAGAGAACAGCACCTGTCACCTGCTACCTAGTCTGCCCGTCCCAAAATGGACGAACAGCCCAAGGCAATAAGAATTAAAACATAAAGCCTTGAGTCAGACAACAGTCTTAGTGAGCAGTAAATTAACTAACAACATACCAAAAGAGCATAAAGGAAAAGAAATAGGAATACAACCCTCCCACTCCAACCTCATTCTACAGTGATAGCCCCCAGACACACACTAAGCAGAAGCAAACATAGCAGAGCATACAATTTAAAGTAAAGCTACTATCACTCGAGTCAAGGGCGATGTTTTCCAAGTACCAAGGCCTAAATCAGATAAGCACCCAGAAAATACCGCTCTTGAGTCCGAAATGACGTTACAACCAAACATCCATGACTCTGGCTATCACTGTTATCATTGCTTCGATATCACCGTTAATTGAATGACCGGCACATTCTTTCAGCCGTCCGTCAAGGGCTAATGGAAACCCCGGTTCTAGACATAACTCCCGCACGTCGTCGCAGCCCGTGCCTAGGACTATCGAATCTGCCCAGAGTACTCGACCATCAACAGTTAATCGTTGGGACTATCGAATCTGCCCAAACGTACTCTTGCTTAGAGCATGCTAGAACCTTCAACAACGATGCTATCCAAACCTCCTAGTCATCCTCCTCGACGACTATTCTCATATCCATTCATTAACCTCAACTCGAATCATATCACCGGGTTATCAACATGCTTGGAATGATCCCGTCTGGATTAGACCAAGTCTTCATCACATGATGACTCGCTTCATTACATCCTCGCAAAGCCTCATCTCAACATCACATCATCGAATCTATGCATAAGAGCTTCATCATCCCGCTACATATGCCACGAGCAGCTTTCCCAATTCAAGAGCCTTTCCCTTAGCTTTTGAATCGTCTTCGGTCTAAATCTAATCATCAATCATCTAGTTCATAACAATCAATCAAATCAAACATCAATCCAAACAATCAAGCATTCAAATATGATCTAAGTAGACAATTATAACAATAATGGCATTTTCGTAATTAAATAGTTGAAAGTCCAATAAGCATGAAAACATGGATTATATCTCTACAAACTTGATGAATGAACTTGCATAGGTTAACATATGATAAAATGGATGTAACATCATCATGAACAATGGATCTATATGGATCTACACTTTGGATGAAGAAAATGCATGGAAAATCCCTATTTTAACACCAAATCGAGCCAACAATCCGATATACTCCTTTGGATCCGTGTGAGAGATAATCACCACCCACCAAATCACCTAAACAACCTCTAATCAACACGCTTCAGATCTGGACAGCAAGGGATCAAGCTTGATCTATCACGAATCCGCTTCAAATGAAGAAATCTCTCTTAAAAAGATGAAGATCTCCAATCTAAGCTCTTGAATCTTCAATCTTGATCTTCGATTTGGATGGATGGAAGCACTAGATTAGAGTGGAGAAAAGAAGTGAAGAAGTGTAGAAGTCGAGCTCTCAAAATGGCAGCACTTCGTCGCTTCAAAATCCGGATCCCAAAAATGAAGCCAACCCCCTCTGTTTATAGGCAGAAAATCTCTTAAGTCGTAATCTGGTTATCTCCTTAAGTCGTTTCCGACTTACGACCTAGGACCTTGCCGACCTAAAACCCACCGACCTAAGCCTAACGACCTACAACAATGCGCATTTGCGACTTAACACATAGGCGCGACTTAACTTAGGTCGTTGCCGACCTAACTGCCTACAAAACACACATGTCTTAACGCGACCAAACACTTAACTGCCTTGCCGACCTACGACATAACGAGGTTACGACTTAATACCTTAGACTCCCACGCGACCTAACGCTTAAGCCAACACGCGACCTAACTACTTACTAAGCTACGACCTAAGACTTACAAAACCCTGCGACCTAACCACTTAGCACCCACGCGACCTAACGGTGTTACGACCTACCACTCAACTCTTAGGTCGCTCACTACAGCCCCAGCTTCCTTAGGTCGTTGCCGACCTAACTATATACTAGGTCGCTAACTCGCTAACCACTAGGTTGTAAGTTCCTTAGCTCGCGCTTCCCTTAGGTCGCAAACATTCTATAGGTTGACCCAAACTAACTCGCGACCTAAACCACTACGCAATCTAACTGCTGGTCCTCCTTAGGTCGTTACCGACCTATCCCTTAGGTCGCTCAAAACCCCTTAACTCGCCCGAAACTCTTAAGTCTCCTATCTAAGGTCGTCTGCGACCTAAACCCAACATACTTAGGTCGCACCACATGCCTAAGTCGTCTACAACATAGCTCTTAACTCGCTACCATCCTATAGGTCGGTCACGACTTAGCTCTTAGGTCGTCCACGACCTAGGACTTAGACAAATCTGCCTAAAAATCTGAAATGACATGAAAGTGCTAAAATTCCAGATTTTGACGAATCATGTCGATCCGTAAAAATACGGGCCGTTACACCTGTCCTCATACAGAATACACAGCGGAAATAAATAAACAAGTACGGAAGTACGTCTCGCCATCCAGTTTGCTTCCAAAGCTCCAAAATATCCAGAATATCCTGATAACATAACTCTAGGCTGCCCGTGTGGAAAATTATGGGCACCCAGAGTTTAGAAGGGAAACAATAAACTCCGAGTCAGTCATGGTGACTGGTGTGAGATCGTAAAACAGTTATTTTCACAAGAAAATAAAATTTATTCGCAATGCTTTTGGAAAATGAAACTACCATAAGACCTCCCGCCACACACACAATGCAAATGCAGAATTGGAGGAGATTTCTTCTTATGATAGTCAAAGATGCTTACTACGCCAATCATTGGATTATTATTATTAATGTCTAGTGTGGAAAACACTTCGAAAGTATAATATTAATCTTAGCCAACATACGACCAGTATCGTATGCCTACTATAGCTACCATCTAAACAGTGGGGCGCCACCATAAGTAAATGGCAGGTTCTACAACTAAAACCGTAAGTTTCGTATTGGGAAATGGATTTCCAACAAATGGTCAGGCTAAGGAACTTCCTACCACCACATGGGATCGCCTCTGGCTGGACTTCCCGAGAGACAACTGCTCTCTGCCAACACAAGGCCGGGTTACCCCTGTAACAGGTAACTCACGAATATGCCATCCCCCGGTCCTTTGGGACCTTTATCTGAGGCGCCTCGATAAACACACAATCACACAATAAATGAGATCGGAGTATCCACATAGGTTATATACCAGGGCTCCATACCTAATACCACCCTTTTCCAGAAGGAAATGACATACCCTAAAGGGCGCGACCCTCATAACCTTGCCGCATATTCCTGTTTCGACCATTTCCAGGGAGTGAGGTCTGACGAAGTCTCGTCCACAAAGCTACGCTTTTTCAAAAAGCCGTGCTTTGATCACAAATGATCAATAAATGATCAATACACAGCAACACTCACCATGCCACATTACCAAATTGGGAATATATCGCTGATAACTTCAACTACATAACCTCTGAGCTCGTACGTCTCAGAGAAGGGTGTTAAGCTAAGAGAATAAATTCTCCGCCACCAACAGAAATGTATTTGAAAGAAATCAGCTTTATATCTCAAAATGTAATGTCAGACACGTAACCATACAAGTCTGTTCCGGGTTCGAACAGAACCGAAGGCACTTCCAAAGAAGCCCTTGCAATCCGGGTATTCACAATCCCGATCGGACTTCCCATCACAAAAAGAGTGATATAAATCTATATACCGGAGCAACTCGGTGCAGAGACATTCGACAGGTTGTCCTTTCATTTTCACAAATACCCGGTCTTCACCACCGGTCTTCAATACGATCCATATCGTCGTATCACTAATTCGGAATGGGTTATATGACACAAAGGTCTTTTCCCGGCTAACCCGAATAGTGAGTGTTTGTTTTTTTTTAAACATATCAAGTACCATTTCAAAGGCAAATATTGATAGTCGGTGATTTAACTATCAATAACATTCACAACAATCATCAGATTTAAATAATTTTTCCAAATTATTTAATTTCAAAATATCTTCACAAGATATATATTTTTCCACTTCAACACTTTGAAAACAATTTTCAAATCATTTTTCACCTTTCAACTTTTGAAAATCAATTTCGAATCAATTTCCTTACGCGGAATATATATCTAAATATTTCTTTTAAAAACCAACTTCGAAACTTTTGATTTATATTTTTTTAAAAGCTACTTTGGAAATATATCCGGTTTTATAGTGAAAATACACTTTTACTTCAAAATGATCCATTTAAACCAATTAAATAAATCCTTATCGATTTATTTTAAATTCACATTCAAATCTGTAAATTTATTTCTATACTTTAAAAATAAATCAGTGTTTTTTTTTAAAACAAATTCCCTTTCCTTTATAAATTCCATTTGCGAATTTAAATTCCCAAATATTCACTTTTAACACCAAATCAAATTCCAAATTGATTTCTAATTTTTATTTCAATACCAAATCAATTACAAATTGATTTCTAAGCTTAATTTCAATAGAACAAAACATTACAAATTATTTCTGAATTTATCTCCAAATAACAAATCATTTGCAAATCGATTTCCAGATTTATTTTACAAACACTAAATCAATTTCAAACAAATTTTCCAATAATTTATTTTCCATAATCAAATTAATTACAAATTTGATTTCTAAATTTATTTCAACTTCCAAATAAATTTTCATATCGATTTCTCAAAGATTCATTTTCAAATACCAAATCAATTACAAATTGATTTCTAAAAATTTATCACCTTTAAATAAATTCCTTGGTTCTTTCCAAATTATTCAAAATTCCATTTTTCATAAATTCTTCAACTTTTAAACAATATTGCTAAAAATCCTTTTATTAAAATCCTTTGCCATATTTTGGAAATTTATTCGATAAGATTACAAAAATCAATTCCAATACTTTAAAATTCCTTCGTTCAAATAAATTCAATTCTCAAAAAATAAATTCACTTAAAGTTTTCCACTTTAATTTAAAAATCCAATTTATATTCATTTCTGGTATCCAACGATACCAAAAATACATTCGGCTAAATTTAGCCTTCAAAAATTTCAATTATCAATAAATCATCCACAGATTATCAATAATCACATCATTCACATATGAAATAATATTCAAACAATTTGAGGAATCCAGTTGGATCCCTCCAACCTGTTTCCCTGCATCCACAGATGTTAGCACAATACCAATTCCACTTCGAGGTGGTATATCGCGGTATATGGGATTTATAAAATATCATCAGCTATTATGCGGCGCATAGGGTCTCATCCGCTATATAATGCGGGAAATCAACAATTGCAATATATACATATGCCAATATATATATATATATATATATTGCTATATACTACTATATATATACTATCACAATCCAAACAACAATCAATAACTGGAATTTCCATTTTCATTTGAGTGAGAAGATCTCACCTTTGCTTTTATTTTGCAATCCCATTTTCCAATTTGACAATTTCTTCACGGTTTCAAACCTTGTATAAACAATTTATACAATTTATTAATATTCGAATCAAGCGAATAATAAATTTCCATTTTAACAATTTGATTAACTAATAATTTAATTTTTCTTATATGTACCTTCCAGTTTAAACATGATAAAAACAATTTTTAATTCCATTTAAAAATTCCTCTTTATACAACCTTTTAAAACTTCCATATAATTTCCAAAATCTTATATGTATATATATTAAATTCTAATAAAAATTCCAAACCCATATGTTAAATGAAAACAGAATTACTTATATATCTTACTGTACAATGTTTATTTAATTTTCTTTTTTTTCCTTTTTTTTTCAAATTTAAATTGAACATAAACCTTACTGCTACAAATTTCCTATTTTAAACTTAACATATACTTTTCAATCTGGGTATATATTCTGAAACATTTAAAATATCCAACTCTTCCAAATTTGCTGCACACACACACAGATATATATATATATAGATATATATATATATATATTTCCTCTGTAAATAACCAAAAACAGCGAGTTCTTACTGTAACAACTATCCACCTCTTATACGTATACTTTTGTATAAAAAATACCATTCTGATTTTAAAATACCTTTGTCTGCTTTCTGAAAATTCAATTAAGTAATACTGACTTAGGTTTTAATAAGTTATTAGAAAAATAAAAATAAGCAAACCTCAATCAACGGCCAGAAATACCCTGACCAACCTCGACATCATCGTCGCCTCACCATCGTAAAAATCGCAGTTGCCTCAAGTCAATTCCACATACGCGCACGTAGACAATTGCGACATCGACCAAATTGCCAACGCCCCAGCCTCCATGAACGACGCCGCCGCATCCCCAGCTCGAATCTTCCATCAGGCTGCGACCTTCGTCAATCGCTGCCTCACCGCCTCGATGACATCGCGCCACCGCTGCTTCTCCTTCGTGTGCGCGAACGCGCATTTCTTCCTCCAGCGATCTTCGACGAGATGGGTTCACATTCCTTTTCTATTCGAATTGATTTCGAACGATTTCGAATTTCGTTATTTCGAGCTGAAGTATGAAGAGAGGAAGGGAAGACATTTACTTCGGCCATTATAGATTTGATTTTGAACGAAATGATATTCTTTTGAACTGCTCGCGTGATTTTAAAAAGAAAAAGGGGAGAGGAGTACGTGATGCTTCACGGAGAACGTGTTTGCACAATCTTTTTCGTAATCTTTGGCGTGATTTAAGGGAGGGAAAGTAGCTGATGTTGACCCAATTTAAAAAATTAAATATAAATTGAATTCAATTTAAATTTCAACGCGTTTACTTACCGTGTGCTCTCATAACAACTCCGAAAAATACGAAATTTGAAATCCGATAATAATTCAATATTACGGACCCAATGGAACTGGTTTCGTCGAATTCCAAGACTGTGCCCCGGAACGCTATTTTTAAATATCGGTTGAAACGATATAATTTCAAAACTGAACAAATCAATTTCAAATTCGATTCTGAAGCTTCTATTATCTTCAGTATTATCATTATGAATTTTAAAAGCTTTTGAAATATTTTTCTTCAGCTTAAAACTGAAGATTCAATTTTTTATTCAACTTTCAATAGATTAAATTTTATAATTTAATCGCCAAATCCATAGTTATATTGGGGATTCAAGCTAAACCATCATTCAAATATTTAAAATTAATTTAATATTTCATTTTCAAATGTTCAAAAATTCTGGGTCGTTACATTTTCAAATCAAATCTATAAAGAATTATATATTACTAATCGAACTGGTTCCGGATATCGCTGATATCCGATCTCGGTCTCTTCGAATTCAATACCATCTTTAAGCCAAATTGTTTAAGTGAAATACAATTCAATTTTTAAATGCAAGATGTCAATTTACACAGCAATTCATCACTGATAAATAACCCACATTATCACAGTTCAACCAAAACATTTCATATCACATAACATTACAAAGTACATAACAGAGTCAATAACAATCAAAGGTATTCAATAAAATTTAATCATCCATAAGCAAGATTAATTAATCACATAATTTATAATTAATTTAATTAAACTCATTAATTAATTAACCCTTACTTGCATTAACTAATTAACCTTTAATTACTTCTATTAATTAATTAACCCTTAATTAATTATCCTTTAATTAATTAATTATCCTTAATTAATTACATTAATTAATTATCCCTTAATCATAAACTAATTAACCTTTAATTATTAATTATCCTTTAATTACTTACATTAAGTAATTAACCTTTAATCACTTAAGTTAATTAATTAACCTTTAATTACTTCCATTAAGTAATTATCCTTGATTACTTACATTAATCAATTATTCTTTAATTAATTACAATAATTAATTATCCTTTAATTAATCACCTTAATTAATGACATTAAGTAATTAACTATCCTTTAATTACTAATTAATGATCCCTTAATTAATTACACAAAGTAATTATCCTTTATTTCAAAACTTGATATCATTTCAAAAACCCGAGCCCCAAACTCAAATCCCCCGAACAAAACTTCGAGCCAAACTCCTCCATTCCTCGCGTATGAACCCGAGCAACTCTTCTTCTCCAAATCCCAAAACAACACAGACCCAACGTGCACACGTGCACGTGCACGGACGAACTGGTCATATCCGACACCTCGCCGCGACAATCGCAAGTCGACGACGTCCCCCACGAACTTCCCGACCACCCAGCTTCGTCGATTCGTTAGGAAATTGAAATCGAACTACTCGATGGACACAGGAACCCCAAATTCGATCGATAAAATCGCCATGCCCCATCGCCGCTAACCACCGGTGAGCTCGCCGTCACACCCGAAGCTGCGCCACTGTCCCACGTGACTATTCCCCCACGTCCAATCGACCACTATGCTCCTACGTTGCCGCAAACGCCTCGAAAATCTCCTCGACCAAAACAAGACATCGAACCCTAGTTCGACCCATCACCGTCGCCACGATGAACTATCATCACTCCAGCCATTTTTGCCGACATCCCCGATCGCCAATCTTGCTTCGACAAAAACCCCGATCACCCCGAGACCTCCGGCCACCAGAAATAGCCCAAAACTCATTTTCCGTTAAATCAAAGATTTCTCACAATTTACTATATTTAAAATCATGATTTTCATCTTAAAAATCTTAATTCTTGAAGACAATTCAGATTATAATCCTGAATTTACCAATTGATCATATTGAAATTTCGATATATATAAGTTTTTACTGTAAATCCTATTTTCCAGTAAAAACTGCCATCAATTACTGTTTAAAATATTTTTAAAATTCGAATCTGGTTATTTCTAAGAATTTTTGTTTAAACATCATGACCTATAACAGATCAAGGAGAGAGCAATTGATTTTTTTGAATTTTATTTGCATCCAGAAATTCAAGAACAGAGCACAATATTGAAAATACTGACATGCACACAGAGATATCCACATACATATATACATAAAATCATGAAATCAAACATGCAAATCATTATCACCAATTCAAACTCAAGTTTATTGCATGCATCAGGGTTTAAACAGATTTAAAGCTTTTAAAAATGAAAATTGTTTACTCACCTTAAATGTTTGAACAGAGAAGGGTTTTGAAAATCTGGAAACTTGATTTTGATCTGCCTTTTTAAGCTTGAAGTTGAATCTAGTTTGCTTAGTTGAAAACTTGAAGTTATTGCTTGATTTCAGTTTTCTTTTCTGCTTTTGGTTTTAGAAAGAAAGAAAAGAGTCGAGAAAATGAAAATGAGAAAATTTTAAACTGTATACAGCCTTTTGCCTTTGCTATATAATCATTTTTATTATTTGTATTTTTTTTCTCAATTTAAAAAAAAACAATTTCCACTTGTTTACATATATCCCTCTTAAGCCTACACATGTCCAAAAGCCTATATTTTATATTTTTATTTATACATATATCTTTATTTTTACACTTTCTTTTTATATGTATATAATTCAAAGAAAACAATATAACTTACTTACATATATTTTTAAATCTTATTTATTTTAATATATTTATCTTTTGAATTTCAATCTCAAATTCAAATTCAATTTAAAATCAACTCATATATATATATATATATATATATATATATTTAAACAACACATATTTAATATGTTCAACTTATAAATCAGTATTTCAATAATTAAGATCGGTTAATTATCCAATTATTAAATGTCCTAAAATCCGGGTTATCACATTCTTCCCCCCTTTAAAACTTTTCGTCCTCGAAAAGGAACAAAGCAAGAATTTTATTACAATGTTTATTATCAGTTAAATTACTCTTTAAACACTTTAACTCTATTTATTTTAAAGTTTCAAAACACTTTAAAAATCTACATAATATTATCAAAATAGTTTTATAAAAATACTTGGAAAACATTTTGAAAATATAGAAAACATTTTTAGTGAGAATGCTCTGGAAATCATCACCCCCATAGTACTCAAGGCAGAACCACCCCGTGGATCTCCTACCAAGTTTCACTCTAAATGGGAGCGCCTTTTTCCCCACAACCATTCTCAAAACGTTTTATACTATACACATATTGTATCTTTCAAATCATACTCTTATATGATCACATATAAATCTCCTTTACACAAAATCGATATCCCTAAATCGATCATTTTCAAACTTAGCTTTCCAAATTCCCAAAATTTGCTTTTTCCCAAAAATTAAAAACCTTTCAAAATCAACGGGTTCAAAAAACCTTTTTCCCAAAATCATTCTCATAAAATCATTTATATATATAGATATATATAATCTTGAAAAATCTTTGGATCACTTCATACTTAAATAAATTCCCTTTTATACTTCAAATATTTTTTAAAAATCTTTTCTTTTGGCTATAGATTCAACAAAGGGAAGTTTATCATATGTAACAAATATATATAGCTTTATTTATGCCAAATCAAATATTTAAGTTTGATTTCTCTTATAAAGTTATTTACCATATTACTTACTTTCATAAAGTGAACTTCAATTATAAAGATATCCATCTTCCACTTTCATTCATCATATATTTCTCAAAATATACTTTTCTTTTCAAAAATCATTTTTACTTTCCTTTTTTTAAAATCATTATATAAGAAAATAACAAGTACGCTCTCATATATATATATATACACTCAACTCATTCTAGGGTATTATTGACCCTTTCCTAAATGAGTAAACCCGCCAGAGTCAAAGTTCTCGCTTAACCTTCAGCTCTGATACCAAATGTAACGACCCGGAATTTTCGACCCCGAAAATTCGACATTAATACGTTCACTGTAGAAATGCCGAGCAATCGAACGCCGGAAATTCCAGATTGTTAGGGTAAAGAAGAAAAAGAGGTAGAAGAAGAAACAGAAAACAACAGCACAGAATCTCACAATCGCAGCGGAACAAAATATAATATTAAATAACATCATTTACACAAAGAAAGCTGTAAATGTCAATTTACATACAATATATCAGAGTACAATCAAACTGGACAGTTGTATCAACTTGTCCCTGACTACTATCAATACAATCTCAAATACACAGCGGAATATACTCCGTACGTCCTTGTTGTCCAGCTTGTCTCCTGAACTCCAAAACGTCCTAACCTGAAAATCGTAATACTCGGTCTGACCCGAGTATTACAATAAAGTAACACCCGAGTTAGGCTGGAAACCAGTGTGAGTAAACCCATATAATTTGAAACTTTAAGATTGTTATACTTCTTTGAAAACCAGGGTAACTCGTCCATCACTACGAGTTCTATCTCAATATAGCCAAACATTTATTTCACAAAATAATGTCTAAGTACCGTTACTTAATTTCAATGGTCTAGTTTACTTAATTTATTCCATTCCAGCCTATTTGATTTTCAAATCAAATCTATAAAGAATTATAGATTACAAATCGAAGTGGTTCCGGATATCGCTGATAGCCGATCCCGGTCTCTTCGAATTCAATACCATCTTTAAACTAAGTTGTTTAAGTGAAATACAATTCAATTTTTAAATACAAGATGTCAATTTACACAGCAATTCATCACTGATAAATAACCCACATTATCACAGTTCAACCAAAACATTTCATATCATAAAACATTACAAAGTACATACCAGAGTAAATAACAATCAAAGGTATTCAATACAATTTAATCATCCATAAGCAAGATTAATTAATCACATAATTTATAAGTAATTTAATTTAACTCATTAATTAATTAACCCTTAATTACTTGCATTAATTAATTAACCTTTAATTACTTCTTTTAATTAATTAACCCTTAATTAATTATCCTTAATTAATTACATTAATTATCTCTTAACCATAAATTAATTAACCTTTAATTACTTACATTAAGTAATTAACCTTTAATCACTTAAGTTAATTAATTAACCTTTAATTACTTCCATTAAGTAATTATCCTTGATTACTTACATTAATTAATTATTCTTTAATTAATTACAATAATTAATTATCCATTAATTAATCACCTTAATTAATGACATTAAGTAATTAACTATCCTTTAATTACTAATTAATGATCCCTTAGTTATTTACATAAAGTAATTATCCTTTATTTTAAAACTTGATATCATTTCAAAAACCCGAGCCCCAAACTCTAGGGGTAGGCGCGGTCGATTAACTGATCTAATCGGTTAAAATTTGCGGTTAACCATTCAGGTAGGTTCGGTTTGGTTAACCAGGTTCGGTTAATTTCTGGTCTGGTCTACCGACCGAACCGGTTAAAATACTCAATCACTACCAGTCTACCCCTACGTACTTCTACTTCATACATTAATAGTTCATAGAAACTCAAATTCAAATTACATTACATTGATACATCATGTAAGTCTACAAACTACAAAGTCAAACTCATAGTCACTTGACTCACTTCAGTCTTCAGACTCTCCACTCTCCATGTCCATGCTTCAGCTGATATGCACTCTAATCTCCACTTTAGCACTTTCTTATTCTCTTAGCTTGTCCAGTTATAGGTTGAACCTGAAGATAAATCATAGATATGCATTTACGATATAGAGAGTGAATTATGTTGAGATTATTTTCGCTGACGCTTCTCTAGAATTTTAGTTGCAGCTGAGGTCTTATTAAGCGGAGGTTCAACAACATCTTGTGGTAATAAACATTTTGGATCATTGTGAAATAAATGTATTCAAGTTAACATCATTCTAAATTACTCATTAGATGGTGCTGACATCAATGTACATAGCAGTAGCGCCATTATTGGGCATTGCACAATGGCTATCAAAGTCTAACTTGCTTGAAAAGTCTTTCTGGCAGTTGTAAAAAAATGTAAAAAGGGAACAACACTAGCTAGAATCAACTTGTATACTATCAACATCATATCCAAGCAAAAGGATATTAAATATAACAATGTATCAATAGTTATAACAACAAACATTACCAACAAAATTTTTGGTTGCATGGATCGAGTCTCCAATTCAGTTTGGAAAATAGTAATATAAATTTTGAAAAATAATTAATATGATGAATATTAATTATTTTATTTCCAGATATGCATTTACAATAATTACTAAGGTATAGAAAATTACTTTATTAAAGATGGATATGATCATTGTTTCTAGAATAGTACAAACTACAACTTTGCATAAAATATCTCCTTTACAAGAGCCATTTACTTTATTTAGCTTAGCTAAACAGTTCTGCCTTACATCAATAAATATTTGCAATTCATTTTTTTTCTATACATGCCCGCCTATGCAATACAATATTAGTTTTGCAGGGGAAATACTCGATTACAAAAGCAAGCCAATGAAATACATCCCCTTTATTTTCAGAGGGAGATGGTGTAAGATGAAAACAATATATCAATATAATTTTAGCTTCTTTCATTTTATAGATATGTTGTTTCTAAGTTGTATGGCCTTGGAATAAAAAAAGTTTACTCCTAGATTAATTTCCTACACATACTATTTTTTTCTATCTTGCTCTTCTGTGATCTATGATCTATCGTGGAAGATCAGGAAAAAAAATCCTAACATAATTTATTTCAGAGGACATAATATTTTTTTTAAAGAAAGTATAGAAAAACTTCCATTTTGATTTTTGAACCAATTATATAACATAGGCATAGCTTACACGTATGCCAGGCTACTTAAATTGAATAGAGACGAGGAAATTTGCCTATAATATTGTTGAAGCTCAAGTCCCTTCAAGGTAAATATAAGCTTTTAAAACATTTATAATATCTCATATACGCCTAGAGTATGCAATACACAATATATGAGGCATAGCTTACCAAAATGAAAGAGGAAATAAAAGCGGCAAACTTACAAATCAGTCATCCCTACAAGCTTGGAAAGACTTGCTGGGATAGGGCCTACAAAAGAATTCACCTGGAACCTCCTATTTCCTAAGGAAATACACAAATCATCAGATACTATCAAAGTAAATCATATTTGCAGGTGGAAAAAATAATAGTAATCAATTTGAGTGCACTTTTAAAACAAACATTAAGTTCAATCATAAATCGCCATCGATGATTGTTTCTTGTTTCATAAAGTGTCATTGCAAACTTGAATATAAAATCGAAATGCAGATTCTCATACTCACAAAGAAAATAAGTTCGGCCAACTCCCAAGATAGTCAGATATATTTCCAGTGAAGTTATTGTCCGAAACCCACCTTATTAATGTAAAACATAATCATAAACTTTTTTTAATTGAAAAAGCTATATAATATATCAATGAAATGTAGAAAACTTGTAGTATTTTCATCTTTGTAAGCTTATATAGAGTTCATGGTAATTCATCGCTCAGTCCAGAACTATCTATATACCTATAAATTAAAAAGGAAATAATAAAAGCAGTGTTAAATCTGCAAATTATACACTTAAATTAGAAGCTTATAAATTGGATGGAAGTTTATAATTGTTCCAAATTGTTCAGATTTCCAAATTCAAAAGGGAGTGATCCAGTAAAATTATTTGTCCCCATACCCCTGCAATATTAAGAAAACCATTGACAACATGTACAAATTAGAGTTTTACAAGTATTATAGCATATTATCACATTTGTGCACCTTAGTAAGTAAGTAAGTTGCACATGAGAATAAATGTCAGAAATTCATGTAGGATATTAACTATGAATAATTTCCAAAAGGAAAAGTGACTGCATTGTAATGCTTGAGCAGTAAGTATAATACATACATGTTGCACATTTTGTCTTGGTTCAGTAAAAATATGGCACTGAACAAGTTCTTAATTTTTCATTCAATATACTTTTGCAAACGAAGTCAAAATTCAAGTGAAAAGTGAAAAAAAGAAAAACCTTAGTTCTTTGTTTTGATCCTAAACGTAAGATGCACTTTTAGGACTAAATGAAGATCTCTAAACATATTATATAGAAAGATTACAAACATGCAATCAAGACAAGAATAGATATGAACACATAAAATGAATGCATGAAAAACCCATATATATTTTATACTAACACGCAAAACCAGAATACAACACGAACATGCAAATCGAAATTAAAAATACGCATAACTAAAACTAATAAAACTTACACTCTTCCTTTTTCTGCTAGCAGTAGCGCCATTCATCATAGCTAAGATGGGTCAAATCGACAGCTAGGCATCAAAGAATTAAGATAAAGAAGGCTATTCTTTGCTGATTGCTTCTGCTAGCAAAGAACCAAGAGACGATTCAAGGAGGCGGGGATTAATTTCTATTTGGATTGGAAGGTTTAGTATTTTTTAGATCAAAAACGAACGAGGATTTTGGAATGAATTGTGACGTGAATACTGAATAGCGGCTGCTGAAGGGAAGCCCTAGATTTGGATTACGGTTAAGGAAAATTGGTGGGCCGGGTTGCAAAGCATTTGATTTGGGCCTTTTTTTTTAATTTAAAAAATAGGGATCGGTTAACGGTTAACCGATGTATGAACCGCGGTTAATCGTTAACCGAACCGATTTTGGTCGGTTAACCGATGTATGAACCGCGGTTAATCGTTAACCGATGTATGACTTTCGGTTAACCGATTTTTTTGGTTAAATCGGTTCGGTTAAGGTCGGTTACATCGGTTCGGTCGGTTAACTTGGTTAAATGCCCACCCCTACCAAACTCATATCCCCCGAACAAAACGTCGAGCCAAACTCCTCCATTCCTCGCGTACGAATCCAAGCAACTCTTCTTCTCCAAATCCCAAAACAACACAGACCCAATGGGCACACGTGCACGTGCACCGATGAACTGGTCGTCTCTGACACCTCGCCGCGACACTCGCAAGTCGACGATGTCCCCCACGAACTTCCCGACTACCTAGCTTCGTCGATTCGTCAGGAAATCGAAATCGAACTACTCGATGGACACAGGAACCCCAAACTCGATCGATAAAATCACCACGCCCCATCGCCACCGACCACCGGTGCGCTCGCCGTCACACCCGAAGCTGTGCCACTATCCCATGCGACTATTCCCCCCATCCGATAGACCACTATGCTCCTATGTTGCCGCAAACGCCTCGACAATCTCCTCGACCAAAACCAGACATCGAACCCTAGTTCGACCCATCACCGTCGCCACGATGAACTATCATCACTCCAGCCATTTTAACCGACATCCCCGATAGTCAATCTTGCTTCGACAAAAATCCCAATCACCCCAAGACCTCTGGCCACCAGAAATAGCCCAAAACTCATTTTCCGTTAAATCAAAGATTTCTCACAATTTACTATATTTAAAATCATGATTTTCATCTTAAAAATCTTAATTCTTGAAGACAATTCAGATTATAATCCTGAATTTACCAATTGATCATATTGAAATTTTGATATATATAAGTTTTTACAGTAAATCCTATTTTCCAGTAAAAACTGCCATCAATTACTGTTTAAATCTGGTTATTCCTAAGAATTTTTGTTTAAACATCATGACCTATATCAGATCAAGGAGAGAGCAATTGATTTTTTTGAATTTTATCTGCATCCAGAAATTCAAGAACAGAGTACAATATTGAAAATACTGACATGCACACAAAGATATCCATATACATATATACATAAAATCATGAAATCAAACATGCAAATCATTATCACCAATTCAAACTCAAGTTTATTGCATGCATCAGGGTTTAAACAGATTTAAAGCTTTTAAAAATGAAAATTGTTTACTCACCTTAAATGTTTGAACAGAGAAAGGTTTTGAAAATCTAGAAACTTGATTTTGATCTGCCTTTTTAAGCTTGAAGTTGAATCTAGTTTGCTTAGTTGAAAACTTGAAGTTATTGCTTGATTTCAGTTTTCTTTTCTGCTTTTGGTTTTAAAAGGAAAGAAAAGAGTTGAGAAAATGAAAATGAGAAAATTTTGAACTGTATACAGCCTTTTTCCTTTGCTATATAATCATTTTTATTATTTATATTTTTTTTCTCTCAATTTAAAAGAAAACAATTGCCACTTGTTTACATATATCCCTCTTAAGTCTACACATGTCCAAAAGCCTATATTTTATATTTTTATTTATACATGTATCTTTATTTTTACACTTTCTTTTTATATGTATATAATTCAAAGAAAACAATATAAACTTATTTACATATATTTTTAAATCTTATTTATTTTAAGAAATTTATCTTTTGAATTTCAATCTCAAATTCAAATTCAATTTAAAATCAACTCATATAAATATATATATTTAAACAACACATATTTAATTTGTTCAACTTATAAATTAGTATTTCAATAATTAAGATCAATTAATTACCCAATTATCAAATGTCCAAAAATCCAGGTTATCACAACACAACAACAATCACTTGCAAACAAAACCATACAACTATTACATGCAATCAAAGTAATCAACCATCCATCCATAACAACAACAAAAAATGGTTTTTTCGGGTTCAGAAACTTTTAATCGTATAAAATGATAAATAAACCACTAAGTATACCATACACTTAACAGTCTTAGATAAAACTTAACAGATCATTTATACATCTTTATACAGTTACAAGTATCATTTCCCAACCATCCCATAAGACAAAACAAATAAGAATTTCAAGTATTATTTAAGTTTATTCTTATTAATCTCGTTTTACATCATTTACTGTTCATTTTTTTACAATGATTATTCTCTTTAATTTATATTCATTACTTACAAAATTCATTTTCCATTCATTTATACAATGTCATTTTTCCATTACTTTACATTCACTTACTTACATATGTTGTTTTCCATTCAATTATTCAAAATAATCAATGAATTCATTATTTAAGTATTACATACTTTTCATTTATTTCCAATTATTCATACCAGGTTATTTCTTATTAATTTATATTAATTTTATTTCAATTTATTTAACATTTATTATTTATATAGCTTGATTAATATAAATAATCTTTCATGGATCTTTTCACGTAAGTTTCTTAACTCTTTAAGGGTTATATTAAAAAATGGCGTACGATTGGAAGAATTATCGCGTTCAAGAAAATGGTGAGCGTTTTAATTCATCTCCTTTCAATTATCATTCAGATTATAGATTCTCATCTTCTTCAAATCGGCATGCGAATCCCATTTTTAACTCTTATCGCCCAAAGGAGCAGATAGGTTTTCTCATCCACAATCTCAATTTCAAAAATCTCGCAAATCGAATTGGAAAAGAGGTTTTCATTGTTATCGATGTTGTGATACAAATCATAAGATCAAAGACTGTTCTAATTCAATTCGTTGTTTTAATTGTGGAGTGATTGGTCACAAGAGATTGTCGTGCCCCTTGAATTTCAATCCTTTCCTTAATTCAGAGCCTGACTTTTCTTACTCCGATCCTATTTTCTCTAAACCCTTGAGTCTTAAAGATCATCAAATATATTTTGTTCTTGACTTCTTGAGATTGAGAGGACTGTTCATGGATTGTTATGTAGGAAATAAAGATGAATGTAGCCATCTGTTCAAAAAAGTTTTTTGGCATTTCGACTGCTTTACTGCTAATAATATTGGTAAGTATTCGAATATTGATAACTGGAATGGGTTCCAATCTAAAGATTTATCCAATAGTAATAATGTTGTTCAAGATTATGAAGATTCGTAATGGATGGATATGGAGCAGTTTAATGTAAATGACTCGCAATAAGGAGTTTCATTCTGACTTATCTTTATGGGATCCTGATGTCAGAGTCTGTTGTCTTCATAATACCGAGTTGGTGGATAGAATTTCAGGTGATTTTCCTAATTCAGATTTCCTGGTTTCATCTGGTATTGATGGTAGCAGGGATACAACAAACCCTGTTTCAGTTGAAAGATTATATACAGGGGATTGTGTTTTGTGTGTTGATATTGTTCCAATAATGTGTTCTTGCACCGAGGCTGGTGTGGATCATCATAAGTTTTTTGATGATCGGGTCAATGATGTTGATGTTCGCTTTAATCAATATAATCTTGAAACTGTTGGAGAGTTTCTTTTATCCGATTGCATTGATGATTTTTATATGAAAAATAGTTTTGATTTAGATGTATTCCTTTGTCTGATTCTGGTATAGAAGTTTCATGTTCATCTGAGATGAATGATTTTTCTGGAAATAAGGTGAATGGTGGATCCATTATTGATGATGACAATTCGACTGACAAGGTTTTTGTTGAGAACATAGATAGTGATTCTTATGGAAAGTCACTCGGTGATTATGATTTAATGAAGTTAGTTAGCTCAGTTGGAAAGAGAGATGCTGACATTTCTATTTTTCACTCAAGTTTGTTGTGGATCATTGTTCACATTCTTCACAAAAAGTGCTGCCACTCAGAGATAAAGTGTTGAATGAAAGCTCTCAAGATGTTTTGATAGTTTCAAAAACTAGAGGGGTTGCTGTTAGTTCTTATGATGGTTTTTTCTTACCTGAGACGAAGATAAGCGGTTCTGTTTTACTCAGGGATGGTCTCGTGATTATAGATGATGTTGGGAGTTTTATTTTCGATTTTTCTTGTTTTCTGTTGCCTCATATTGATATTCCTTTGGATGTTATTGGTATTAAGATTAGTATTCCACTGTGTGTCAGTGGATTGGAACCCACGTTGGATAATATTGTTGTTAATTTGATTAAGTCTATTGTCTTTAGAAAAGAGAAAGGACCAGAGGGTGATTATTTTGTAGTTCAAGATGCAAGTGGTTCGGAGAGCATTGTTATTGTTAGCAATGTGAGTGTAGATTCGGAGAGTTCCAAATTGCAGCAATCTGATCAAGCCGTTTATTATTAGACCGGGGGTTTCAGATTTGTTATGTATTGCTATCTTGTGGCTATAGGTAAATTTCCTCGTTCTCCTGCCCATGTTAGAGAAATAATTCATGCAGCCAAATTAAGGAGAAGAAATAGTAAGAGATATTCAACTGGTAGTATTAGGAGAAGTCCTCGTTTAAATCGTAAAGCTTTTTAGTCTTTCGAGTGAAGGATGTTGATTTTTTGGGGGATTTATTGTGATTTTCATTGTTTTGAAGTTTGTTAGTGGTTTGTGATGTTGTTGTATTTTTTGTTGTTTTAGGTTAGTTGTTGAGGTTGCAGTTGCAGTTGCGGATGCATATGTTTTTCAGATGGCTGCTGCTCTTTTTGTGTCACTTTAGGCCTTGGTATCTGGATGATATTGTCTCTTTATGGTTGGATTTTAGTTTCTTAGGAGTTTGGGAGGGTTTGATTTTTCTTTTGTAAGGGGGGGAGTCTTTTGTTACCTGTCAGGCTTGTTGGCAGCTCCTTTACTTTTGTTGCTATATATATGTGCATGTGTGCTCTCCTCTCCTGTAGAGGATCACACATTTTTCTCAAAAAAAGTTTCTTAACTCTTTAAATTACATTCATTTCCTTATATAGTGTCATTGAATTTCTTTCTATTTTCTGAATCATTTCAACATTTCTGAAGTTATAATTATTTAATTAATATAGTATTCACTTTTACCATTCACTTCAAATATAACTGGCTTCAAACCTTAACTTAAGTTCATAATCTTTTACTTACAGTATTCATTGTTCTATTAAATTTAATTATTGTTATCTCAAATTATTAATTTAAGTTTAAAACATTTTTGTAACATCGGAATTCTTATTTATAGAAATAATTCCATTTGATCACTTTCATTACTTAATTTTTACTTGTATAATATTCTATTACATATCCTATTTAACATTACAACTTTTTAAACATATCTTAAGTTATATATATATATATATATATGTGTTTTAAGAATGTAATTGAATGTTACACAAGTCTATCTCATTCCTTTTAGTTAACAAAATGTTCTACATTTTCTAAATTTCATATCTTTTTTAATTTATAGGTGACAACCTTCAATTTCTTTACATTTCATTATCACTTAACTCTTAATTTCTTTTTTTTTTTTCCTCTTTTGAAGTTTCCAATTATTAAAATAGTCAAGATTTCATTCATTATAATAATTAAAATTTGTAATTTACAAAAACTTAAGAACTAAATACCAGGTTTTCCTTTTCAAATCATTTCAAAACACACACACACACACACAGATATATATATATATATATATATATATATATATTCATATCTTTTATATATCAAATCATATTTAGAAATTAAAATTTATTCATCAAAGCAAATATGGAGTAAAACTACTACAGTGGCCTTCCCACTTTGAAACTCGAAAATAAACGTCGATGATGCCTGCACTCATCACCGAAATTATTTTCCAGCAACAGAGAAGGGAGTACAGAACTTATTTCCTTCCAAAATTCCTTTTAAACATTTCTTTTAAATCGCATTGAAGATATTTATATCTAAAATACTTCCCAATAATACTAATATCATATTCCAATATCTTTTGAAAAAGAATTCTAAAATCACAGAACTTTAGTTCTCAATTTTCCAATTTATATTTACTTTACTTGTAAATCCTATTTTACACCCAATATTTATAAAATTTAACTTCCTAACAAACAAACATATCACATACCATTATATACATTTATAAAGATTATTCTTTAATGTACAAAATATAATACTAGGCAAAATTATTTCATTTACCTATATTTCAAAACAATATTGTGTCGGCCTGCCCTATTAAGTGTTTAGAAATGCTTATCGATACCATAGCGTCCTATGTACCGACCGAAATTTATAAATATTAAACAGAACAAATTAACACAATATAAAAGCATTTTTATAACACTAAAAAGTACGCTCTCTCATTTATAAACACCCAAACAAACTCATTCTAGGGTATTACTACCTTATATCCAATGAGTCAAACCCCACAAAGCTAAGGTTATCGCTAAACCTGGCTCTGATACCAAATGTAATAACCCACCTTTTTGGACAATTTAAATCGACAATAAACCACACATGTCAAACTCAAACCATTCAAAATGGAGGATTGTTATGGGGTAAATTAGAAAAAGCAGAGAAAGAAAGAAAACAAACATAGAATCTTGCAGCGGAATGGAAACATATAATAATCAAATAAACAGTTCATGAAGCTGTTTACAAATAATATTTGATTATACTTCTACAATACAGATCAGAATTATATACAACAGGAATAAATAAATAAATGCAGCGGAACAAAAGGATGCAGTGGAATCATCACGACCCACTTTTTCGTACAGTTCGAACAGACACTTTACCATGCTTGTCTAGTCCAAATTGAATAGAAAGGCGGATAGTAAGAAAAGAAAGTAGAAAGAAGATACAAGAAAATAGAACAACATGGAATCTCACAGTGGAAACGAATAATCTATAATATAGAACAAGTCTTTACATAACGAAAACTGTAATTTAAGCATATACAGACATTAATCAGAGTATAAAACCTATTCAGCACGGAACGTTATAACAACCTATCCTTACAATTGCTGATATACGCAACTAAATGCAACAGAATATAATCATCCACGAGAATATGACTCTGGCCCTCCAGCTCCTCTCCTGAAGCTCCCATCCTTCCAGCTAAACCTGGAAATATGCTCGGTCTGATCCGAGCATATAAGAAAAACCACGCCCGGGTCAGTTTGGTAAAACCAGCATGAGAATTTAAATCACAAAGAATTTTATTTGTTATAACTTTTGAAATCCTTTTAAAATCAAAGGTATCCCGTAAGACCACGCCACACATAAACACGACAGGTTTTTCCCTTACGGTAACCAAACCACTTTTATAGAAAATCCAATGATACTATAACAGTGTCTAAGTATAAATACTTATTCAAATAGCTGAAATTGTTACATTAATTAAATTCTAGCCTACTAGGCTCTACAACCAAAACCGTAAAGGCACGTATTGGAGAATGGATTTATAACAACCCGCATATTTTACGATTGTATATTTAAATGTTTTATTTAAATATAGCATCGTTAATCGGATTAAAGTTTGAAATGTTACGTTTTGTAAACAGTCGAATTGGGACTCGAGACCACTTCCATTGAGTCCAAAGTGGCATTTACAACTTTTTTGAGTATAAACATCGATATGTTTGGAGTTGAGTGGAATTTTGCTATTTTTCTATTTTGGGCTTTAGGTTTGGGTTTCAGCCCACTAACCCAACATAATACCCTAACTCCACCACACTCCTCTTCATTTATTCTACTCCTCATTTCCTAACACTCTCAAGCTAAAGTAAAAATGGGGAAAAAGAATGGGAAATAGAAATTCCTAAACCCTAGTTTTATTAGGAAATTCAAGTTTCAAGTCCAAAATCAAGGAGAAGCTTAGATAAGCATCCTCTTCATCTTCTCCATCTCAATCTCTCTCCAATTTAAGAAATATCCTATAACCTAATTTAGTATATATTTTTCTATGATCATAGATTGGAGCTTCTAGAGTTGAAGTTGAAGAGTAGTTGATCTTTCCTTTGTTTTGAGCTTCTCATTCGTTGTTTTTGGGTTTAAAGGTGAGTTCTTTAACTCACATCTACGTCTATAACTTTCATTGTTGTTAGGTATGAATTCCTAACATCTATTCATGTTCATTTGCTTTTTATTTGAATTGATTTGGTGAATTTTCCAATTTTTGGTTTTTAAGTCCAATTCTATGAAAATCCTACTATGGATGTTTGGACATGATATTTAGGGTGTATCGAAGAGCCTATAAGGCTGGGTTGTCGCTTGGCATAAATCCTTAGCCTTCGTTGCTCGTCCGATCGCTCCCGAATCATTTTAGCCATCATGGCCTAGACAAATTGTTGCCCAGACCAGGCAACCAGACGTTTGGTTTGAAGGTCCAGACGTCTGGTTTGGGCAGTAGTTGAAAAAAACGGTAGAGGCTTGGATCAGACTTCTGGTCCAAACCTACCAGACGTCTGGTTAGTTTTCAGACGTCTGGCTTGGGTTCAGACGTCTGGTAGTTTCTAGAATATTTCCAGAACCCAAATCCAGACGTCTGGATGAACCCCCAGACGTCTGGAACTGTGCATTTTGCCTATTTGCCTATGTTTTTGAGTGGATTTCCTATTTCAATCGATTTTTGTTGATCCGGATAGTTGTTATCACTTATTATTGACTTTGATGACTTCTTTCTTTGGATTTTTTGGGAATACCCATTTGATGGATTTGATATCAATTTCTATGGTTTTGATTCATGTCGTCAAATGTGAATTTTTGGTTGATCGATTGTTTCTATAATCGTTTTTCGAAGATTTGTCACTTTTAAAAATACAAAGGTTTCTATACTAGTAGTAAATACTCAAACTCTTTCGCAAAAATGATTTCAACGTTATTTTTAATACAAAGCTTGCTTTTAAAACCGTCTTCCAATCTATTAGTATATACAAACCTTTACCTCATTCGTATGAGAAATCTAATTAAATGGCTTAGCAAAACAAGTGGTATGAAACGCTTGCGTTTACTTCGTCGGTTAGTTCTTGGACTTGTTCGATTGAACTCTCATGACAATTTTCGAGTGGAAATCTACAATATGTTCGTAAATATTTAAGTTAAGCTAGCGGTTATGGGACATGAAGCCTAACTCATTTATTTACTAGCTTAGTGTGATTTACACTTATTTTCGAGTGGAAGTCTACAATCTATTCGTAAATATTTAAGTTAAGCTAGTGGTTATGGGACATGAAGCCTAACTCATTTATTTACTAGCTTAGTGTAATCTACACTTGTCGATCATTGATGATCATTTTGAGATTTAGACTAGCGATGTGCGATGTCTCTTTGTTTGTGTGGGGACTAAACCTCGTTTGTGGAGCTTCGGCTCAAATTGGTGGGGTAGCGACCATGGTCTTCGGGTCGTTTGTGGAGCTTCGACTCAAATTGGTGGGGTAGCGACCCATGGTCTTTGGGCCGTTTGTGGAGTTTCAGCTCAAACTTGATGGTTAGCGACCATGGAATAGCGTTTTGTTTGTGACACACGTGTTGGTGAGTTTTCATGCACCCGTTTGTGATAGGCCTTCCCCTTTTTGTGATTTCTGGATTTCTAGTTGATGATTTCTAGAATTTGTGTTTCACCGATTTTTATGCGATTGGCATTGATATGTTTTGTCAATATTTGTGTTTTGGCGAATAATTTAAAGAATATGACATTCTTTTTAGTGTTTGAGAATATTTGAGATATTGTATGATTTTTGTTGTTATCTGATGTATACTTGTCACAGTATGACATTATTATTATCATACGTTTCTATGATATCTCTTATCCGATCTCATTTTATATGATATTTATAGCTAGACTGATCCGTTTATTATTATTTTTTCTTAAATAATACTCAGGTCCGACCGAGGTATTTCAGGTGCTTCCGCTTGACTTCTTATCAGGGTCCGTCACTTAATTTTTGGCTAACTACATTAGCTTAGTAGTTTTTGTTATTATACATTCGAGATAGAGACTCCTTGATGTATACTTATTCTTTTGTCTAGCACTTGTACCTATTCTTTTGTGATGTAGTGGATCTTGTATGGCCACTACTTTGATGTATTCTACAATGTGATATATTCATATCTGTTTCCGCCTTTGTGATATGAATATATGTGACTTATTTGTGTTATGTTTATTTCTATATTTGTTTCCGAAGCCCACATAGCCACTGTGTGGTAGCTTTGAGTTTGTATTTGGATTTCCTCTTGAAATGAAATGTAAGTTATATTATCTAACATATCGGTACTCGCACAAAGCAATTACACAGATGGTCGCTCCTCAACAGCCTTATTCTTCGTGCTAGTCGACGGCATTACCCCGTAGTGTCCTTGGCTAGTGTGAGTATAGAGGTGGGGCGTCACATGATTCCATATGAATGACTAGGTACTAGGGTATCACCTGTCACAGTACATGTGTAGAAACAATGTACCGAGGACCACGCCAGGATCCTCTGCAACACAAGAACGGACTATCCCTAACCTGGATAGATCGAAGGCACTATTCCTACTACATCCACTTTGGAATCACCCTCAGGATTAGTAGCGATTAGCCCTTGCACTTCAATCCTTCATCTTCGACTCCATGCTCTTGTCTTCATTCGAAAACGTATTTGTTGGATCGAAGTGGTTTTCGGATAACTTATCTGATCCCGGTATCTTCGAAACAACGTTCGATATTTCCGGTAAACTCAACCCCGGTTCTTTAGGAATAAACAGACGGAAATAAGATCGGAGATCACCTCTTGACCGTTAGTGGACGGATTTCCTTATCATCGTTCTAGAAGAATGAAACGAGTTTATACGTACAGTATAGCACCTCGAACGGTAACTATACCACATAATTCCCGTGTTTCTTCTAGATAGTCCCAAAGTTATGTTTTTGGGTCCAGATTTGGTAGTCGGTTATTTAACTATCAAATATACAATCATCCAATAAAGGTTTCATCTTCCATTGAAAACATTAAGCCTTATTTAATTTAAATTTCAATAAATTTAAATTACTTAATCAAAACAGCATATGCTTATCTCACTGGATAAGTATATTCACAAACCATTCATTTCAAAATATTTGAAACCCTTTGAAAATAAATCTGGAAAGCAGACTACGGTATCAACCATGGATTCACAGCTCAATGGTTACGTCTTTATCCCAGAGAAATCCAAAACTTTACTGCAGGCACTCTCTGCCTATGATTACGCCATGAAAGCATACCATTACTTTCAGAAAATCTTTATTTTAAAATTTTCAAAATAATACTTATAAAGTTTCAATACAAATTTTCCCAGTCCTAATTAAGTAAAATGCTCTTTTATAAAAGTTTACTATATAATATGTTATTTCTAAAACATTATTAATATTTAATAAAATTATCTCTGGAATAAATATACTTTAATACTAATTAACCCTTAAGCAATAATTAACTTTAAACAATCACTATAAAATAACTTTAGTTAATAATTAATATACCTTAAACAATCTAAATAATTAAATAGCTTTGGAATAATAATTAATAACTTTTTAAATACTTTTTAAGAATAATAAAATAATTACTTTAAATCATTATCGAAATATTTATTAATTAACTTTAAAAATATCATTAATAAATAATAATCATCTTTAAACAATTTTGGTTCAAAAGTCAACCTCCAAATCGGAAAAGACTTACAAATTATAATGGTAATTAATTAAATAACCATTCGTTCCATAACAGTCCAGAATAACAGATAAAGATATTCACATCAAACTGTTTTTAACAATCAATTCAACATCATATTGCCCAATATAATTAATCGAGAAAATAAATAGGTGTCCGTACAAATATAATAGCAGAAAGGGGTTGTATTTCTGCTAGTAAATGTCCAAAAACATATATGTTTAATAATAATGGCAGAACGGTGATTTATTCTGCCATCAGGAGTCCATTTTTAATACAATTAGCGGAACGATGTTTATTTCTGCTAAACGGATGTCAAAAACATCGTAATTAACATAAATTAACTCGTCGTTATTTTTATCCGGCAAAACAATTCAATATATGGTTCATATAAATTCAAACAACGCTATTAGTTATAAATTGATTACTTAAATTTCTGTCCGTTTCAAATTGCTATAAAATTTCACTAATTCAAACTTGACAACAGTTCATACGACGACGTAGTGTTTGTCGATACGATCCCATCGCAATCAATTTTGCATCGAACGGGTTTCGTATGCATCGACTATATCATTTTAAAATTCACACAATATATATACATTTAAACATTTTAATTTTAAAACCCCTTTTACAATTCTGTTTGGGCCAAAGCCCAATCTAACCTACCCAACAACAAAGAAAACCGCTTCCTTTTTTCCCCCCTCCTTCTCTTCCCATTCCTTCTTACTTCCAATTCCCAATTCTTACCACCGAATCAAACAATTTTCAAAACTCCTATCTTTCTCATTCAAACCCAAAGCCACACCACTTGACTATCACGATCGAACCAACGACCAAACCAAAAATTTCATTGCCCAAAAAAAAAACTCGAACCTCTCCCCTGAAATCCTCTACACGCCTATGCGTGTGCATGTCCACACGACCACCAACCTCCTACACCGCCACCATGACACCTAAACACAACACCCTTCGTCCCTTGACCCCGATCGCCACCTCACCGAAGCCCAATGCCCACGCATTGGAATTTTAGCCTTCGACCCAAACCATGAAAAAAACACCCATTACTACATATCACCGAACTACTCCCTATCCAACCCACCATTTCACCGGCCACAGCCACCATTCGAAGCCTCATTCCCTCGAGCACCTTCACTCCTAATGCGGCAAAGCTCGGCGCCACCTCATGCCCACCGTTCGCCGCGTTCCAAAGCCCCATCCAAACCCCACTTAAACCCTAAACTCACCTCGTACGCCCAAACCACCATGCCAGAGCGAAAACACCATGGTCGAATGCTCGCCCTCAACTCCACGGCCAACCCAAGGTAGACGAACCGCCGCCTTGATCACCACAAACCCAAAAATTAATCTTTTTGTGAAAAACGTTTAACCTAAAATTTCTCTCAATCTAATACTTTAAAAATCAAATTTTCTTTTCTAAAATTCCTAACTACATCCCATAATCATGATTCCCTACTCGATTTCATATTTAGCATGGTGAAATTTGATAAAAATTGGGTTGTTTACTGTAAATCGACTATTTCACACAATATATAAAACTAACAAGCTACAAACTATTTTTAATGTGTTCTATACTCAATAACCAACAATTCATTAGTTTACATCATTGGTAAATTCAAATCAAAATGAGAGATAGAGATTTTTAAAACTAGAGCATATATAACTTTTTAACTCTATTAAAATGACAAAGTGATGAAGAAAACATTTCCAAGAATTCAAAATTTAAATCCTCACCTTCCACATTGTTTGAACTTTTGAAAACTTCCGGTTTCTCTTTTCTTTATGATCTGAACTTTGAAATCTTGCTTTGTATTTGGATTTGAATAGAAAGCCTTTTCTTCTTTTGTTTTACAGAGCTTTATATATTTACAGTGCTTTACTTTGTTTGCAGGCTTTTACAAACTGAACCAAGCCTAAATATATATTCATGTTTGCAAGACAAACCTATGTATATATTTTGATGGATTGAAATGAGGTGGAGTGACATATTGTTTTTGGGTTGAAAAGAGGTCAAAACTAATGTTTTGGTCTTTACTGCTTTTAGACCAGACAATGCTTATGTTTGTCTTTTTGGTTATTTTCCTTTTTCTCTCATATGACTTGTTTTACCAGTTTTGCGGTCTTTGTTTTACTTTCACTTGAAATTTGACTTTACTTTTTGGTTATTTACTTTTTACTTGATTTTTGACATGCCTTTTTATTTACTTAGCTAATTTTTCCCTTTTGTTTTAAAACATGCTTCCCTTATTTTTAAATAACAAGTTAAGTAGTTTTTAAATAAAATTTTAGTCTTCATATTCATATCAAACTATCTTTAGAATATAAAATAAAAGTTTGCCGTTTAAAAATAAATTACTTAAAACACTAAAACTTTGCTATTCCATTTTTAAATAAAACAACCTTTTTGTTCTACATTTCTTCTTATTATATTTTAAAAAATGAATAACTGAAAACAAATGAAATTTGTGCTATTTCATTTTAAATGTATATAATAATAGTTTTGTTACAACATTATTTTGTAAAAGATTCCTTATTTAAAATGATTTTATAAATCTTCTTATATTTATCATCATGTATTTTTCATATGTATAATCTCTTATATATTTACATCTTTCATTATTCAATATATATATATATATATATATATATATATATATTGAAACAACTCTGTATTTTATGATTATTTTAATCGTATATTTTATTTATCTTAATTGAATTTCCTGATTTAAAAACTTTATTTTATTTATTTAAATTATATAATTTTGTTATTTTAAATATAAATTGTGTTTTGAATGTGAATTATAATTTCAAACATGAATAAATAAGATATTTTCCAGAAATGTGAATTTTGGTCAATATGGTCAAACTTTGACTTTTAATTTAAAAATTTAAAATGATGAAATTTTTAATTTTATCTTTTATTATGAAATTAAATAAAATTTCAAGAATACTGCTTTTCGTTTCGTTGAAATCTGATTTATAATGTGAAAGTTATGCCCTTTTAAATATTGTGTGTAATTTGTTGTATTTAACAAAATTGTTTATTTTAAATTATATAAATAATATTTTATTTGGTCATGTAATGTTCTAAATTAAATTTATATGGGTAAATAACATGCTATGTATATATTTAGTTTTAAAACATTTTTAAAGTGTAATTGACTTTTTCAAATGCCAGTTGTATTCTGTTTATAAATTTTAATTCCTAGTTTCAAATAATTGAAGAAATTCTTTATTTATCTTCCTATTTTCTTAAGAACTTATCTATTCTCATTCCTACTTTATTTTGTTTCTCATCTTATTTTATTTATTGGACTTTTATTTGTTTTAAAGTGAAATAGAAATTTTATAAGGCTAGTGATATTTATTTGTAATTTTCATGTCCTATTTCCAATTTTTAAACATTTTCTTTAGTTCTTTTTCTATTTTCTCTAAATCAAATTATTTATTTCACTTTGAAAGTACTTTAGAAATTATTTTATTTCAAAATTTTGTTTTAGAATATTTTTAAAATGAAGTAGATAATTTTCCAAAGTCAATGGTGATTTATTTGTAATTTCTGGACACTTTTTGAATTTTTAAGCAATTTCTTATATTCTTTTTCCATTTTATCTAAAATTAATTATTTATTTTTATTCTATATTACTTTGTTTCGGTTTTAAAGCTAATTACTGATTTTATTTTTGTTTTATTTGAATTAAAGAAAATAAGAAATATGAAGAGTTTTAAAAAGCTTTTGAAACTTAAGTCTTTTCGTCTCCAATGTCTCTTCATTTATCATAACTCTCCTCATTTACTTTGGCCGTGCAATTTTTTCTCAATTAGCTGTGACTTGCACTTCTCATTCATGCAAAAACTCATATCCCACTTATTCATTAACGGCTCAAAATATTTTGGTAATGGCTCATCCTTGTTTTCTTCCCTTTTCTTCTTATTTTCATATGATTTTGGCCTTTTTCTCTCCACAGTTTTGATCGGTCTCTCCTCCATAGCCATGGCCACCACCTCCTACACCTCTTCCCTACCATCATCACCACCTACCCCTTTAGCCTTGACTATAGCCGAGCTCACCATGATGAAAATATCCACAAAACTTCAACATTTGCCTTGAAACCATGCTTGTTTGACCACCACATGCTTCACCACTCCATTTGTTCACACCACCACCACCTTAGGCCGCCGCCACCACCTCTGTCCAGACCCTTACTCACCCCTGATACCCTTGTCCAGACCCACACCCCACTGGCCGAGCCCAAACCCTCAATTGTCGAGCCCAAAATTGAACATAAACCTACCCTATGTTGCTTGAACCCCTTCACCTTCCCAAGTATAACTTCCTCTACATGTTCTTGCTTATGCCGTGCATTTCCTAGCCCAAACCTGAGCCATACTATGTTTAAACCAGAGCTAAACCACCCCCTAGGCCGTGCAAAATAATAGAGAAAGCAAGGCAAAAGTCGTTGCATTCATATTTGTATTTATTCCAAAGTTACATTGTTTCAAAGTTGCATTGAAATTTATAATTTGTTTGATTTGTTTTGGGTTGTAACACAAGATTTGTAGCATTGGATCTCGCTCTCCACTCAAATTCTAGTCTTGTCATCGTGCTTTTGATTCCATTGTGTTATTTGTATTGCAATCTCCAGCCATAGAGGTGAGTAAATCTCACCTGACATTTATACTTATGCAAATGTGAATTGACAACAATTGAATGTGTAGAATATTATATATGATGTTATAACTGCCTATGATTATGAATTATATGATGTTAAACCTGTTATTTTACCTGTCATATTATCTGTTACTGTTATTTATTGTTAAACTGTTCATATATACCTGTTTATCACACTGCAAGTTCCCTGTAGATTAGATTCACTATGGGTTGAAATGATACATACCCGAACGGACTTTAGAATATGAAAAATGGTTATGGGCTGAAATGATAGGCCTGAACGGTTTTTATTTATTTTATTTAAACTTGGGATTGCGGGTTTGAAATGATAGAACCCGGATTTTTCTTTTTAAACTGGGGATTGAAATGATACATATTTGTATCACTTGACCTAGGTTAGAAAACTATATACAGGCCTGTGGTTATTTTTATTAAGTATTTTTAATATTTTTAATATTTTTAAAAGTGTAAAATTATGAAAATTTGATTTAAATTGGATTTTTAATGTTTAAAGAAAGAAATTTGGATTTTTCTAGAAGTTAAAAATGTAATTTAAATGAATGGTAAAAGTGAATTTTTGAAATATAACTTAAGTTTGGAATGTTGGAATTTTGGTTTTAAAATGAAATTTAAGTTATATAAATAAAATGGAAATTTAATTATTTTTGGAAAATGGTAAATATGATAATTTTATTTGAATTTGAATTTAAATGATTTAATAAAGTGTTATTGAGTTTTCTATGTATTAAAATGGTTAAATAAATGAATGCTTCAAAGTGTAATTTAAAAAAATATATAACTTGACTTGGAAATGTGAATTTGGTTTTTATTAAAGGTTTAAGTTAATTAAATAAAATTGAAAATTTAGTTTAATTTGTGAAATGGAAATAAAATATAAGTGTTAAGTTTATTTATTAAAAATGTGAAGAAAAGAAAATTGTACATTTGGATTTGTTAAGTAAAACTATTGGAAATTTGGATTTTTCTGTAAATGTTTCTTATAAAAATCATAAATTAAAAGAGTAATTTTAATGAACATTTTTGAATGTCAAAATATGATTTTTATAATGTTTAAAAGGTTTAACATTGAAGGTTATTAATTGCTGGAAATACACTAAAATATGGAAATTACTTTTTATAGCATTCAGAAATGTTATGATTTCTGTAAATGAACTAAAGCTTTATAAAGACGCTATTACAGCAGTTCTGAAATGCTGTAGTTGCTGTAGTAAATTAAAAGGCTAAAACTTAATAAAGGCCTATTACAGCAGTTCTGTAAATGTTGTAGTGGTCTGCTGTCTTTGCTGAATTTAATTAAAATCTTTAATTTGAAACCTGAGCTATTACAGCATTTCTGGAAATGCTGTCTTTGCTGTTTTAAATTATTTCTCAACTAAACTGAGATTTAACAGTAGTTTTAAAATGCCGTCTTTGCTGAATTAGAATGTTTTCAAGAATAACTTATAACAGCTTTTTCTTAATGCTGTGAAAGGCTGAAATTTTCAATGTTTATGGTTTTTAACTTAGTAAATGAACTCAGAATAGTTTAAAACTTTGGAAATTGAATGCTTGATTTGAAATGAAGTTTTGAAATGATATGATGTTTTGATATATTAAAATGATTTGAAATAAAGTTTTTGAAAGGATATGATATTTTGATATATTGAAATGATTTGAAATGAAGTTTTGAAAGGATATGATATTTTAAATATATTGAAATGGTTTGGAATTGATTTAATATTTATTTTGATAAAGATTTGGATTTGAAATGATATTCTATTTTTAAGTATAAAATTTTATTTTAAAATTATAACCACGGGTTATAATAACGATTGGTTGTTTAAAGAGACCGAGATCGGATATGCCCATACTCTCTGTCGATACCGAAAACCACTTTGATAACTGTGTACGCGGTGAAGTTTCCAGAATGAAGTATGATGGTGGCGACGATCCTAAGGTATATACGTGGACCCAACTCCCGTGAGTTGGCATAAGGTGGCTAAAACAGGAACGATCGATGGGCCAATGAGGTAGCACCTCTGATTGGACACACTTCTTCGATACCATTCTATTACTTTGTGATTGATTGGGTGCACCCCTTGATTTGGGAGTGTTGTTCGAGGTGGGCGGTAGTAGCTGCTATGCGTCACCACCAGTCCGGATGCGTAATTGGTATATCTACCCTGGCATTGCCTTGTGTGCCGTGTCACCTACCATATCGAGCTTTACTACGAGTTGTGATTTCTCCCGTAGCCTGTGGAGTATCGAGGGTAGCCCCCATTTTGGGAGTATGCTAATACTGGATAGACTACTGGGACTATTACGTGTTAAGGGCTATATGGGTAACCCTTTGACGCTATTAAAAAGTTTGTTTATTTTATGATTAGACATTATTATAATAATAGCGAATATTACTACATAGTAGATAGTTTAACGGATCCTTAAAGAATGGGCAATCCCAAGCATTCTTTAAGTTACTTTACCTTTATTACAGTTCACATGAGTTGGTTTACATTGTATAAGTATGTATGTCCTGACTCGAGTGTTTTGTGTCTGCTTTACGCTCGGGTCAGACTGAGTGATACAGCATTAGAGACTCACCTTTGGAGCTGGAGTTTTGCTTTGAAGATCCAGATATCTATTCATCTTGTTATCCAGTTGACTCCAGTTGTATTCCGAGTTGTACCTGATTATCATACTGTTACTCCTGTTGTATCTTGGTATTCCTATTGTATCTTAATTAACTCTGATATTTTAATATAGTAGCTTCATGAATTACTATCTCTTTTATTTCCGCTGCATTATATTACTTTGTGTCTGTGATCTGCGATTTATTTATTTACTGTATATTCTGAGATTTGCCAAATTTTATTTACAACGCGGTATTTTGAGCAATTCAAGTCCGACATGTGCGGATGCGAATGGTTGAAAATATCGGGTCGTTACATATATATTCCTTTCGATAACTATATTTATTTAGTTCATTCATATATATACATATATTTTACTTACCATTACATATATTGTTTTCAACATACTATTTTTATTTAGTTTATAGCATACAATATTTATTTGTTTATAAATACTATAATTTTCCTTTTTGAACTTATATCTATATATATGTGCATTCTTCTTAACTTATATGTGTATATATATCTATAAGAAAATCCAATTTTAAAATCTTTCTATTTATAATACATTGTATTTTCTATAAGTCGTATCTTTTCTATTTATAATATCCTTTCTTATCTCATCTATACTTATTTGAATTTGTTTCCAAATTATATATATAAATTCTGTTGTCCTGAATATCTATATCTATATATATATATATAAGAAATTCCAATTAAATCAATTACCCATTTTATAATAAAAATATGGAAATTCAAAAATGTTATCTTGGTTTGAAAAACTGTATATTATTATCAATTTTTATTTAATGGAGATTTTTATTTGATTAAAATATCATATTATTGAATGTTAAAAATTAATATTCAAAACTCGAGACGTCAAAAATTCCGGGTCGTTACATTCCTACCCACTTAAAAGAATTTTGTCCTCGAAATTTCCATAAGCAAGCTAGTAAACAAAACTAACCGAATTTTAATTTATTAACGAATTAATAAACACCCATATCACACAAGTCAACACATATATTTATATATATTTCCAAATATCAGTTACACCTAGTATCAACTAGAATACTTTCATAGTTACCGTCATCATATACACATACACATATATATAGTCATACCAAACATCTACTGAGATACTTTACTGGACTACAATCCAACAAACATGACGTCTATAGGCTACTAATACATACTAAGAGGGTATACACTACCAAGAGACCACTCAACCCAAACCAACACTCACTGCGGACTCTCTCCATCCGAGTCCTCCACTTCGAGTCCTTTTAGCTCCATAGATTCAACATCGTTATCCAGAACCCATGCAAACACCGGGTTTGGTTCCCTCTGACGGTTATCTCCATCTGCAATTGGCTCATTTTCAACCTTACCCATTTCCCAAATGACAGCGTCATCATTTTCAGATTCGTGTCCTTCCTCTGCTTCAAATTCCTCGTCATCCTCAAATTCCTCCTCATCCTCGAATTCTTCCTTGTCCTCGAATTCTTCCTCTTCTTCCTCAAATTCTTCCTCGAATTCTTCTTCTGCTTCTTCCTCGGGCTCCTCTTCTTTGTGTGATGGCTGCTCGACAGGCTCTATTTCCTCCTCTAACTCCTCCTCATATATCGATGGCTCGTTAAGATCCTTCATAATCCTTATAGCTATGTCATGATCGCCATCTCTCCTAGCCTTCGAAAGTGATCCTCCTCGAACGATACTATGGGTTCTCTATAATCAATTAACAAAACCAAGAATAAGATCCTAAGGTTTCAGGAATTTATATATGCTAAAGAGTACATATATAGGTACACATTTCAAATAACTTTTCCTTTTTAAATTGCTATCATTCAAAACTTTAATTAAGTAAAAACAAAACCATTTTCCTCAAAAATTAGTTGTAAACAAATTTTTCGAAATCACTGGAGTTTTTAGTTCTCAAATATCTCTTTACAAATCAATTATTATAAATTAGCTTTTATCTATGAAAAATCTTCCTAAAATATTTTTAAAAAAAAATTCCAATTTCCTTTAGTAAACAAAATTTACTAAAAATCCAAATTTCCCAAAGTTCCTATCTTATAGGACTCGGATCACTAAGGAAATATTCAAGTCAAAAGGACCGGCAATAGAGGATACTCAAAGCTAACGGCTATGACCACTCAATTCCTAGATGATAAAATATTATCATCACTTATCAAACAACACCTCAAAATACCATATTTTTTTGAAAATCATGACTTTAATATAAAATATACGCTGGGTAAAATTATTTTATTTACCCACTTAAAACAATATTGTGTCCATTGGCCATGTTCAAGTGTTTAGAGATCCCTATCAAAAACGTTAGCTACTCATATTGACCAGAATCCATATGACACTCAACAGATCAATTAACACAATACAAAACATTTTTATACCACTAACAAATACGCGCTCTTGTATATATACACACTCACTCATTCTAGGGTACTACTGACCCTATCTCTAATGAGTAACCCCACCAAAGCCTAGGTATTCGCTCAGCCTAAGCTCTGATACCACGATGTCACGACCCACTTTTCCATACAGTTCGAACAGACACTTTACCACGCTTGTCCAGTCCAAATTGAATAGAAAGGCGGATAGTAAGAAAAGAAAGTAGAAAGAAGATAGAAGAAAATAGAACAACATAGAATCTCACAGCGGAAACGAATAATCTATAATATAGAACACGTCTTTACATAAACGAAAACTGTAACTTAAGCATATACCGACATCAACCAGAGTATACAACCTATTCAGCATGGACAATTATAACAACCTATCCTTACAATTGCGATATACTCAACTAAATGCAACAGAATATAATCATCTACGAGAATAAAACTCTGGTCCTCTAGCTCCTCTCCTGAAGCTCCCATCCTTCCAGCTAAACCTGGAAATATGCTCGGTCTGACCCGAGCATATAGGAAAAACCACATCCGGGTCAGTCTGGTAAAACCAGCGTGAGAATTTAAATCACAAGGAATTTTATTCGTTATAACTTTCGAAATCCTTTTAAAATCAAAGGTATCTTGTAAGACCATGCCACACATAAACACGATGGGGTTTTCCTTTACGATAATCAAAACACTTTTATAGAAAATCCAATGATATTATAATAGTGTCTAAGTACAAATACTTATTCAAATAGCTGAAATTGTTACATTAATTAAATTCCAGCCTACTAGGCTCTACAACCAAAACCGTAAAGGCACATATTGGAGAATGGATTCCATACGAATGACTAGGTACTGGGGTATCACCTATCACAGTACATGTCTAGAAACAATGTACCATGGACCACGTCGGGATCCCCTACAACACAAGACTAGACTATCCCTAACCTGGATAGACCGAATACACTATCACCCCGGGCGTTCCCACCCTTTCTGAGCTCCTTCCATGTATCGTAGTAATAAAATAATATCCGAGGGTATCTAGAAAGGTGATAAACATACCCTACTTGGGTGCGACCCACTTAGCCTTGCTGCACCTCCCCTGCTTTTCGGTCATTCCCGGTTGATGAGGCTAGAGGCTATGATTATCTTTTAAGGAATTTTCACTTAGAATGCTCATTGTCCTCCATTGACAATGTACTGATAACATTCATCCATAAAAGTCCGTTCTGGGTCCGAATGAAACCGAAGGCACTATTCCTACTACATCCACTTTGGAATCACCCTCAAGATTACTAGTGATTAGCCCTTGCACTTCAATGCTCCATCTTCGACTCCATGCTCTTGTCTTCATTCGAAAACTTATTAGTTGGATCGAAGTGGTTTTCGGATAACTTATATGATCACAATCTCTTCGAAACAACGTTCGATATTTTCGGTAAACTCAACCCCGGTTCTTTAGGAATAAACATACGGAAATAAGATCGGAGATCACCTCTTAACCGTTAGTGGATGGATTTTCTTATCATCATCCTAGAAGAACGAAACGGGTTTATACATACAGTATAACACCTCGAACGGTAAAAGTACCACATAATTCTCGTGTTTCTTCTAGATATTCCCAAAGTTATGTTTTGGGTCCAGATTTGATAGTCGGTTACTTAACTATCAAATATACAATCATCCAATCAAAGGTTTCATCTTCCATTGAAAACATTAAGCCTTATTTAATTGAAATTTCAATAAATTTAAATTACTTAATCAAAACAGCATATGCTTGTCTCATCGGATAAGTATATTCACAAACCATTCATTTCAAAATATTTGAAACCCTTTAAGAATAAATCTGGAAAGCACCACTACGATATCAACCATAGATTCACAGCTCAATGGTTACGTCTTTATCCCAGAGAAATCCAAAACTTAACTACAGGCACTCTTTGCCTCCGATTACACCCTGAAAGCATACCATTACTTTTAGAAAATATTTATTTTAAAATTTTCAAAATAATACTTATAAAGTTTCAATACAAATTTTCCCAGTTCTAATTAAGTAAAATGCTCTTTTAGAAAAGTTTACTATGTAATATGTCATTTCTAAAACATTATTAATATTTAATAAATTTATCTTTGGAATACATATACTTTAATACTAATTAACCCTTAAGCAATAATTAACTTTAAACAACCACTATAAAATAACTTTAATTAATAATTAATATACTTTAAACAATCTAAATAATTAAATAGCTTTGGAATAATAATTAATAACTTTATAAGTACTTTTTAAGAATAATAAAATAATTACTTTAAATCATTATCGAAATATTTACCAATTAACTTTAAAAAAATCATTAATAAATAATAATCATCTTTAAACAATTTTGGTTCAAAAGTCAACCTCCAAATCGGAAAAGACTTATAAATTATAATGGTAATTAATCAAATAACCATTCGTTCCACAACAGTCCAGAATAACAGATAAAGATATTCACATCAAACTGTTTTTAACAATCCATTCAACATCATATTGCCCAATATAATTAATCAGGAAAATAAATAGGTGTCCATATAAATATAATAGCAGAAAGGGGTTGTATTTCTACTGGTAATTGTCCAAAAACAGATATGTTTAATAATAATGGCAGAACGGTGATTTATTATGCCATCAGGGGTCCATTTTTAATACAATTAGCGGAACGATGTTTATTTCCGCTAAATGGATGTCAAAAACATCGTAATTAACATAAATTAACTCGTCGTTATTTTTATCCGGTAAAACACTTCAATATACGGGTCATATAAATTCAAAGGACGATATTAGTTTTAAATTTATTACTTAAATTTCTGTCCGTTTCAAATTGCTATAAAATTTCACTAATTCAAACTTGGAAACCGTTCGTACGACGACGTAATGTTCGTCGATACGATCCCATCGCAATCAGTTTTGCATCGAACGGGTTTCGTATGCATACTATATCATTTTAAAATACACACAATATATATACATTTAAACTTTTAAATTTTAAAACCCCTTTTACAATTTTTTTGGGCGGAAGCCCAGTCTAACCTACCCAACAACAAAGAAATCTGCTTCCTCTTTCCCCCCTTCTCTTCTCCTTCTCTTCCCATTCCTTCTTGCTTCCAGTTCCCAATTCTTACCACCGAATCAAACAATTTTCAAAACTACGATCTTTCTCACTCAAACCCAAAGCCACACCACTCGACTATCACAATCGAACCAACGACCAAACCAAAAACTTCATTTCCCAAAAAAAAACGTGAACCTCTTCCCTGAAATCCCCTACATGCCTATGCGTGTGCGTGTGCATGTGCACACGACCACCAACCTCCTGCACCGCCACCGCGACGCCCAAACACAACACCCTTCGTCCTCTGACCCCGATCGCCACCTCACCAGTGCACAACACCCACACATTGGAATTTTAGCCTTCGACCCGAACCATGAAAAACACACCCATTACTACATATCACCGAACTGCTCCCTATCCAACCCACCGTTTCGCCGGCCACCACCACCATTTGAAGCCTCATTACCTCAAGAAGCTTCACTCCAAATGCGACAAAGCTCGGCGCCACCTCGTGCCCACCGTTCGCCGCATTCCAAAGCCCCATCCAAACCCCACTTAAACCCTAAACTCACCTCGTACGCCCAAACCACCATGCCAGAGCGAAAACACCACGGTCGAAAGCTCTCCCTTGACTCCATGGCCAACCCAAGGTTGACGAACCGCCGCCTCGATCACCACAAACCCAAAAATTAATCTTTTTGTGAAAAACATTTAGCCTAAAATTTCTCTCAATCTAATACTTTAAAAATCAAAATTTATTTACTAAAATTCCTAACTACATCCCATAATCATGATTCCCTACTCGATTTCATATTTTAAGCATGGTGAAATTTGACAAAAATTGGGTTGTTTACTGTAAATCGACTATTTCACACAATATATAAAACTAACAAGCTACAAACTATTTTTAATGTGTTCTATACTCAATTACCAACAATTCATTAGTTTACATCATTGGTAAATTCAAATCAAAATGAGAGATATAGATTTTTAAAACCAGAGCATATATAACTTTTTAACTCTGTTAACATGACAGAGTGATGAAGAAAGCATTTCCAGGAATTCAAAATTTAAATCCTCACCTTCCACATTATTTGAACTTTTGAAAACTTCCAGTTGCTCTTTTCTTTATGATCTGAACTTTGAAATCTTGCTTTGTATTTGGATTTGAACAGAAAGCCTTGTTCTTCTTTTGTTTTACAGAGCTTTATATATTTATAGTGTTTTACTTTGTTTACAGGCTTTTACAAACTGAACCAAGCCTAAATATATATTCATGTTTGCAAGACAAACCGATGTATACATTTTGATGGATTGAAATGAGGTGGAGTGACATATTGTTTTTGGGTTAAAAAGAGGTAAAAACTAATGTTTTGGTCTTTACTGCTTTTAGACCAGACAATGCTTATGTTTGTCTTTTTGGTTATTTTCCTTTTTCTCTCATTTGACTTGTTTTACTAGTTTTGCAGGCTTTGTTTTACTTTCACTTGAAATTTGACTTCACTTTTTGGTTATTTACTTTTTACTTGATTTTTGACATGCCTTTTTATTTACTTAGCTAATTTTTCCCTTTTGTTTTAAAACATGCTTCCCTTATTTTTAAACAGCAAGTTAAGTGGTTTTTAAATAATTTTATAGTCTTCATATTCATATCAAACTATCTTTAGAATATAAAATAAAAGTTTGTCATTTAAAAATAAATTACTTAAAACACTAAAACTTTGCTATTCCATTGTTAAATAAAACAACATTTTTGTTCTGCATTTCTTCTTATTATATTTTAAAAAATGAACAACTCACAAACAAATTAAAATTTGTGCTATTTAATTTTAAATGTATACAATAACAGTTTTATTACAACATTATTTTGAAAAAGTTCCTTATTTAAAATGATTTTATAAATCTTCTTATATCTATCATCATGTATTTTTCATATGTATAATCTCTTATATATTTACTTCTATTATTATTCAATATATACATACATATATATATATATATATATTCCTTTCAATAACTATATTTATTTAGTTCATTCATATATATACATATATTTTACTTACCATTACATATATTGTTTTCAACATACTATTTTTATTTAGTGTATAGCATACAATATTTATTTGTTTATAAATACTATAATTTTCCTTCTTGAACTTATATTTATATATATATATATGCATTCTTCTTAACTAATATGTATGTATATATATCTATATGAAAATCCAATTTTAAACTCTTTCTATTTATAATACATTGTATTTTCTATAAGTCGTATCTTTTCTATTTATAATTTATCCTTTCTTATCTCATCTATACTTATTTGAATTTGTTTCCAAATTATATATATAAATTCTGTTATCCTAAATATATATATATATATGTATATATATAAGAAATTCCAATTAAATCAATTTCCTATTTTATAATAAAAATCTGGAAATTCAAAAATGTTATCTTGGTTTGAAAAACTTTATATTATTATCAATTGTTATTTAACGAGGATTTTTATTTGATTAAAATACCGTATTATTGAATATTAAAAATTAATATTCAAAACTTGAGACGTCCAAAATTCTGGGTCGTTACAGTAATAAATATAGTAAATAATAGTACTAAATCTTCGTCCTCTAAAAGCAGTCTACGATACACTGAAAAGCTCAGACCGACCCGAGCGTAATGAAAAGACAAAACACTCAAGTCGGAACTAAATGATCTTATGTAAGTTAAATCAACAATAAGTAAATATGAGTGTAATGGCGTTAGAGATGTTTACGGGTTTTGACATCTCATATCCAGTGTCATACGTGCGTTCAATAACTTAAGAGATGTTCGGGATTCTATCTCCTAAGGATCCATTAAACTATCTACCATGTAGTAATAAACGCTATTATAATATGCCTATCAGTAAAGTAAAGTATTAAAATAGCGTTAAGGTGTTACCCATATCCCCCTTATCACATTTTTATATAAATTTCGTAGTCTATAGAGATACTGTAAACTCCACCGTAAACTGGTGGGCTATCAAGGAACACTCCATAGGTATGACACAAACCAAACTTGTAATAGGCACGATAAGGCATGTGACAAGGCACGCGAGGCAATGCACAGGGTAGAATTGTACCGTTTTGCGGATCTGGACTGGTGGTAACGCATAGCAGCTACTACTGCCCATCTTGAAACACACTCGCATAATCAAAATCGAGGGGTGGCTACCAAATCAATCATAAAGGCATAATATGGTATCCAAGAAATATGTCTGATCGGAGGTGCTATCGCACTTGGCCCGGCATGGCTCCTGTTTTAGCCACATCAAGCTGACTCACGGGAGTCAGGGCTACGTTAATACCTCATACAAAATCGTTGGCCAAACCATCCTACTTCATTCTAGAATCTCCACCACGTACACAGTTGTTAAAGTGGTTTTCGGTATTGGAAGAGAGTATGACAATATCCGATCCTGGTCCCTTTAACAACCAAACGCTTATTTCACACTGGATGATTCTTTTACATTTCCAAAACTAATTCATAATTGATATCAAAATATCATATTCAATTCAAACCATATCACTTTCGAAATCATATTCACTTTCGAAATCATATTAACAAAATAGGTTAAATCCTCATTTCAAAATCATCATATTTACTCAAATATGTAGTTTCACTAGTAATTGTTATTTCAAATCCCAATTTAGGTTATAACATCATTCAGCCATATTTTCTTTTAAATAAAGGATTTAAATATAAACAATTCAACCTTGCACCGTTAGAAATTTAGAAATATAGTTTAAATAGTCATAAATAGTTTAAAATAGTTAAAATAGTTTAAAATAAATTTTTAAATAGTTAAAATACTCTAAAGTAGTTTAAAAATAGATTTAAAATAGTTTAAATAGATTTAGGGTAAGTTAAAATACTCTAAATTTTCTCACATTCCTTCTATTCTTCAGCTTCTGATCGGGATTGACTGGCTAGCTGGTCTAGTTGGTAAGGTGATATGTTATGACTCTAACATAGTGGCTAGAAATAAATTAGTATATGCCAAAGCTCTGATCGAGATTACTCCTGACAAACCTTTACCATCGATTTTAAAGGTCAGACTAGGCGAGAACCAGTATGCTGAGCTCAGAGTTTGCTATAGTTGAAGACCTAAGATATGCACTTCCTGTCAGTCTTTTGGGCATCTTTCGGATACTTGTTCTAGTTCGACAGTTGTAGGTTTTGTTCCCCTTTCTGATCGGATTCCTCTTCCTCGTCCCCATGTCCGGAAGTGGGTTCCAAAGATTGCTCCAGTAGCCCCCATTGTTGATGCTTCTATAGATCCCATTATTGTAGCTCCCATTGTTGATCCTACTATTGTTGCTCCAGTTTGTTTGGCTCCATCTGTTAGTTTACCACCTGCGATCCAGGATGAGGTTCCTTCTGCTTCTTTGTCTGATGTTATATCCTGGAATTCTGAAGAATGTGCTTGGGTCACGCTCCATCTAAGATAAATATTCGCCTGAGACTGACACTTTTTATGCCTTTATCAGTGACATTGAGAACGAGAGTCGTTTTCTTACCTACCATATTGACGGAGATGGTTTGTGCCTTACAAGGGTTGGCGAGATTGGTAAGGAGAATAAAAGCAAGTTTTATGATGTCACATGGGATAGGAAATATATTTACTCTCCTGATTTTGATGGTTATGATCCTCGTCTGGCAGCTTCCTTCTCAGATTGTTCCCATGTCATTGGTCCATCGACGGATGATGACCGTGGTTGTTCTTCCTCTCCTAAGGGAGCATAGTCATGTTGTTTAGTAGTTTAGACACTTTTGTCTAGCTCCTGTGCTATTATTCTTATCTTGGGCTTCCTTTTGCCCTTAGTTGTTCTGTGCATGTGCAGAACACCTGTTTTCCCATTATTTATAACAGTGGCACGGCCCACGATAAAGCCGGCTAGCTTTGCTAAAAAAAGATTTAAAATAGATTAAATAGAATTAAAATAGATAAAAACGGGTTAATTAGTTTAAAATAGGTTAAAATAGATTAAATTGGATTAAATAGAATATAATAGATTAAAATAAGTAAAAATAGTTTAAATTGTTTAAAATAGTTTAAAATAGATTAAATTAGTTTAATAGTTTGAAGTCTTAATAATTGGGATTTTTAAAGTAATGCATTTTTAAACAGTTTATATTAAAATAATAGATTTGAAATTAATATCAAATTAAACTATTCCTTTCATTCAACACATCTGGACCATGTCCAACTTTCAAATCAATAAACTAAATTTGTCTTTAAATTCAAATTCTCATAAAAATCATTTTAATTTATATCGATTTCAAACTCGTGTTGAACTAAAATTTTAAAGCACTTCAATTTCATAGATTTCAAAGTTTAAAACATTCAAACATTTTCAATAATTCAATTTCGATAAATTTCATTTATATTTCAAATTCCAACTTTGAACTTTCTATTTTTATTCTTCAAACAATTCATTACTGTTATCCCAACTTTTGGCAAAGTCGAGATACCCAAAGATTAACTGAAAATCAATGATTATTAGTCATGAACATCGATTGTGCATCGCAGGTTCACCATGGATATCGACGAATTTCGTCCGAGTCCGGATCGGGCTGCAATTGATGAGACATGTCAAGCAAGGCCAGATGAAACAACATTCCAAATTTCGAGTCAATCCGAGTTCGTATGCTCAAAATACGAAGGTTGCAAGGTTAAGGAAATATGTTGTTCATGGCATTCGAATCGACCAAGATTCGAATCCATCACCGTGAAGGCTTTCGAATCGACAAAGCACGATCCCACTTCGAATCCATTGGTGAAGCTCGTGTTCGAATCCATTACCTCCGCATCGATCAGAAGGAGCAAAGCTTCGCCTCCGTCAAGTTCGAATCCATCAGGCTTACGTTGCTTCGAATCGATTGAAGGCATCTTTACTTCGACTCCATTACCTCCGAATCCATGCAGGGATTGAAACTTAGACTCCAGCAACTTCGGACCCCCACATTGAGGTAACTTCGAATCGATCCGCAAGCATATCTGGATCGATTCGACCAAGCACCAATTCCATCGATTCGAAGAAGCGTGTCTTCGAATCGATTGTCTTGAACCTACCAAGTCCACCTAGCTGAAACCACGGGTTCGACTCAGTAAAACTCGGAGAAAAAGGAGGGTTGACCCGAAGCACGCGCACCACGTCATTGCCTTCATGTGCAAGAAGATGGAGTCGACCCTATGGATTCGAAGGTATCGATTCGAACGACTCCGGGAAGCGAAAACCTTCAACTTGAATCGATCATAACTTGAGATCTACACATCCAAATGCTATGAAATTTTCACAGAAGCTTCAACACATGATGAAGAATGTTCACACCAAATTTCAGCTTGATTGGACAATTTCTTGATCGATTCGAACCAATGGTCGAATCGATCCCAAAGTGGGCCCGGGACTCCAGATTTCGGCCATGTGGGCCTCCTCACGTGCCAGAACTAGTCTTCCCTCATTTTAGGCGGAATATCAGCCTCCTACACCTATAAATAGAGCCCCTGGTCATTCAGAAAAGGGGTGGGATAATTTTGAGAGCTAAGGAGCACCCAGATTCTGCCAGATTTACTCCAGATCACCATTTCTGCCTTAGATTCAGACTTAGTTCAGCAAATCAATTGTAATACAACATACGAAATTGTAATCTTCAAGCATCGAGCAATAAAATCATAAAAACCTTGAAGTGGACGTAGGCCGGAGATTGCCGAACCACTATAAATTGTGTGTCACTGTTCATTATTTCTCGATTGTTGCTTGCTACTTACTTAAGATCTGTGATTTGTGTGTGAATACTGTTGATTCGTATTCATACGCTGGTGCTTTCATTACACTTGGGGTTTGTGACCATTTTTGGTGCAAACACTTTGGTGCTTTCACTGAGAAGAACTAGCACCCGCTACACCAAATTCAAAATTAAGATTCGGGATTTTAAGGATTCAGATCTGACTCTACAATGACTCGACAAACTAGACAAAGAACTGAGAGGAGCCAACAGGCAGGAAGTCAAGAGGCATCCTCTGGTGCTGGAGAAGAACCAGCTTCGATCTACATCACTAGAGACGAAATGGAGACCATGACCAATCTGATGCACGAAAGAATGATGAAAAGCCAACAAGAGATGCTGCAGAATTTCTTTGAACAGATGAGAGCTGCAGGAACACAGAACCCTGGACCAGCTACCGCGGCTGTGAATATGGAACAAGGAGCCAGGGCTATGGAACCCAACGGAGGACAGAATGCAGAACCAGAAGGCAATCAACAAGGGCTTGGGGGAAGGCCCGCAGGATCCAACGCGGAAGTACCTTTGGAAGGAGCTCAACCGGCTAGGGCTAACGCAAATGCTAACAAGCCGCCCGAAGAGTACGTACCAGAATTCCTTACAAGACTCGGAGGGCAAGATAGAGACATGACAAGGGGGCAACCCCTAGATGGAAATGAAAGAATGATTGGCCTAGTTAGACGACTCATGAGAGGAGGGTTGTCAGGAGGAGGATTGGAAGAAGTTAGTCGGAGTCCGTTCGCTCCGAATATCAGGAATGCACAGAACCCTCCAAAGTTCAAACTACCAATGCTGGATTCGTATGACGGGAAGTCGGATCCAACCATGCATATTACCAAATACATTAGACACATGGAAGTGCTGGGAGCATCCGAAGAAGTGATGGCACGATGTTTCCCCTTATTCTTATCAGATTTGGCTGCGCTTTGGTTTAGGCAGCTAGAAACCGGATCAATCAGGACATGGGGCGAGCTTGTGGATTGCTTCATGAAGCAGTTTAGGGTTCACGTGACGCGACCTAAGAGCGTGATGACTTTGGCGTCAATAAAACAAAGGACCGGAGAGTCCATAAAAGATTTTTTGTTACGATTTAATGCGACGGTGACTTCTGTAGATCGCCCGGACCCATCGATGATTTTGATGGCGGCAGTAGCAGGAGTTGGAGAAGGCACTGAATTCAAAGACTCTTTGACTAAAGATCCACCGCAAGATCTTGGAGAGTTTTTCCATGAAGCTGAAAAATTCATTCGATTAGAGGAATCGCGAGCCGAGAGGCAGGAAATAAATGTTGCACAAGGCGAAGGAACCGCCAGGGAACAGTCCAGGGCAGACAAAGGAAAGAGAAAGCAGGATGACGCACATGATGGTCCTGATAAACGGAAGAAATTCCGAGAACCCAGATTCAGGCAATACACAGACTTGGTGGCAGGACTGGAACGAATTTACACCGAAACTCGGGGGCAACTCCCCTATCGAAAGCCACCCAGGAGAGATCCCACGGAGCGGGAACGTAAGACTGGAAAGTACTGCCTATTCCATGAGCTGGATGGACACACTACCGATGAATGCCGCCACCTGAAGGATGAGGTGGAAGAACATGCAAGGAGTGGTAGATTGCCGCAGTATGTCAGAGAACGTACGACGGCGGTTAGACCCGAACAACTACCGCATCAACCAAACAGGAATGATCCTGGATCGGGATCACGACTCGTCATCAACTGATTGTGATGGCAAGGGCCAAGTTCAAGATTTGGACTCTGGTCGTTTAGTTTTCTTAGATTTGATTTCCAAAATAAAACGGCTATCCCACTTACTCATGTACGGGAACCGGAGAGATCCCTAGGCATGCTCTGAGATGGAAATAGACCGCTCCGCCCGGAGAGGCATTATCTTGTTTTTCCTGGTGTTTGAGATTGAACATCTAGGATCTGAATTTAATAAAGAAACACTTATTAAAATAAACCTTTGACCAGAGAGTTAAAGGATAAACATTAAATATCAATATAAACATGATCGCTTTATGATCCTACCCGGAGAGGCAGGGTCCGAAGTGCAAGAAGTGAGTTGCTTCGCCGGAGAGCGATAGGATCAACTCACTTAAGCATCGTTTCCTATTCACCGGAGAGTGATTGGATCAGGATTCGATAAGAGCCCGGAGAGGCTATGATCGGCCCACGATTTAGGCCATGACATCGCTTAATGTTCAGATACACTGAACCGGAGTGCAGGAGGTGAGTCGCTTCGCCGGAGAGCGACAGGATTGACTCACTTAACATTGTTTCCCCTTCACCGGAGAGTGACAGGATGGGATCCAGCATGAGCCCGGAGAGGCTATGATCGGTCGAGAACGACCAAGGCATCGCTATACGCCCTAGCTGGGGCCAGAGTGCAAGGGATAGAAAGCAACGCCGGAGTGCAATAGGATCTTTCTATTCAATCGCTAAATCTAAAATGGGTTTGACAAGGGTCCGGAGTGACCATCAATAGTACGGAGAGACCGTGGAATTTCATTCTTAACTTCCACTGGAAAAAATTGATAACAATTCGGCTTCGAACAGCCATGGACTTGATTGAAAATGCTATAAGCTACGAGTAAAACATGAACTCACTGCATCCGACTTAAGACTGATCAAAACACGCCTTTTACCAAAAAGGCATGTTTTGGGGGGCAAATCCCAACTTTTGGCAAAGTCGAGATACCCAAAGATTAACTGAAAATCAATGATTATTAGTCATGAACATCGATTGTGCATCGCAGGTTCACCATGGATATCGACGAATTTCGTCCGAGTCCGGATCGGGCTGCAATTGATGAGACATGTCAAGCAAGGCCAGATGAAACAACATTCCAAATTTCGAGTCAATCCGAGTTCGTATGCTCAAAATACGAAGGTTGCAAGGTTAAGGAAATATGTTGTTCATGGCATTCGAATCGACCAAGATTCGAATCCATCATCGTGAAGGCTTTCGAATCGACAAAGCACGATCCCACTTCGAATCCATTGGTGAAGCTCGTGTTCGAATCCATTACCTCCGCATCGATCAGAAGGAGCAAAGCTTCGCCTCCGTCAAGTTCGAATCCATCAGGCTTACGTTGCTTCGAATCGATTGAAGGCATCTTTACTTCGACTCCATTACCTCCGAATCCATGCAGGGATTGAAACTTCGACTCCAGCAACTTCAGACCCCCACATTGAGGTAACTTCGAATCGATCCGCAAGCATATCTGGATCGATTCGACCAAGCACCAATTCCATCGATTCGAAGAAGCGTGTCTTCGAATCGATTGTCTTGAACCTACCAAGTCCACCTAGCTGAAACCACGGGTTCGACTCAGTAAAACTCGGAGAAAAAGGAGGGTTGACCCGAAGCACGCGCACCACGTCATTGCCTTCATGTGCAAGAAGATGGAGTCGACCCTATGGATTCGAAGGTATCGATTCGAACGACTCCGGGAAGCGAAAACCTTCAACTTGAATCGATCATAACTTGAGATCTACACATCCAAATGCTATGAAATTTTCACAGAAGCTTCAACACATGATGAAGAATGTTCACACCAAATTTCAGCTTGATTGGACAATTTCTTGATCGATTCGAACCAAGGGTCGAATCGATCCCAAAGTGGGCCCGGGACTCCAGATTTCGGCCATGTGGGCCTCCTCACGTGCCAGAACTAGTCTTCCCTCATTTTAGGCGGAATATCAGCCTCCTACACCTATAAATAGAGCCCCTGGTCATTCAGAAAAGGGGTGGGATAATTTTGAGAGCTAAGGAGCACCCAGATTCTGCCAGATTTACTCCAGATCACCATTGCTGCCTTAGATTCAGACTTAGTTCAGCAAATCAATTGTAATACAACATACGAAATTGTAATCTTCAAGCATCGAGCAATAAAATCATAAAAACCTTGAAGTGGACGTAGGCCGGAGATTGCCGAACCACTATAAATTGTGTGTCACTGTTCATTATTTCTCGATTGTTGCTTGCTACTTACTTAAGATCTGTGATTTGTGTGTGAATACTGTTGATTCGTATTCATACGCTGGTGCTTTCATTACACTTGGGGTTTGTGACCATTTTTGGTGCAAACAATTACCAACTCCAATTTCAACATTTAAAGCTTGGATTTTGAAAATAATTCAGTTTATATAATTCAAATTTTATTTCAAAATATCATTTAATTGAATTCAAAATTTAAGGATTTAAATCATTTAATTTAACCAATCCGGTGTCCGTATATAATTTTCTACCCTATGGTCAAGTGATACGGATGTATATCATTTCAACCTGCAATAATCTAAATTTACAAGTATATATCATTTCAACCCGCAATCCCGAACTAAAATAAAATCCATAAAATCTCTCGAGTTTCAACCCATAATGATTTTTCCCTAATCTATAGATCGTTCGGGTATGTATCATTTCAACCCATAGGGATTTTTTGACAATAAACTAAGGGAACTTGCAGTGTTATAACAATATAAATATAACATCCAGTCATCCAATATCAACAATCAAACATCTATCACAATCACCATTCAATCAACCAATAAATAACTGTGAGAAATGCGTATTAAGGATCTTAAGGCTAGAATTAGCACTAGAGGGGGGTGAATAGTGTTTTAAGAAATTTGTTAATCTTTTTGAGTTTATCTTAATTTGTTAACAATGTATATACTAATCAGACACAGATATGAACACAGAATCAAACACAGATGCAAATATAAAGTAAAAGCAGTAAAGGAAAGAACACACCGGATCTTATACTGGTTCGGAGTTACCTTACATCCAGTCCCGCACAACTAAGTACGGATTTCCTTTCAAAATCAATTCAACAATTACAACCCTCGGTTTCAAGGCTACGAGGTACACCCTCTAGAATAACAATCCTCTGGGTAGAGATACTTGATTTCCGGGGCAACAAGTTCACCCAATTGATTTCCAGGGCTACAATCACACCTTCTCTCGCTCAATTGATTTCCAAGGCTACAATCACACCTTTTCTCGCTAAATAGATTACAAAGAAGTCTATAACTCTGAATAGCACTAAGAACTTTGTAGAGATAGTGATGGAGAATCAAACTAGAAGTAATCGAGTATGATTCGATGTTGATTTCGGCAGAGTAATGGTATAAATTTGTATTAAGAAATGTGGAAGAAGAAGAGGAGTGAAAACCAGAAAAAAGTGATTAAAAATTCGTTGAAACTAACCCCTATTTATAGAAGAACAACAGCCATGACCATTCATGAAGAGTTATGGCGAATAGACACTTCTTTTGAAATTTGAATTTTGAATCAAATTGACACCATGTCGACATGGTGCCTATGGGCATGTCGACATCCCTCAGCCAAATTTGATGTTTTGAATTTCTATAAAAATAATATTTATCTTATATTAAAACTTTATAAATATACTTGAATATAGTTGAAATTCATAAGTAAATATAAAGAACACTATATATATATTATTTAACTATAATTTAAATCAAAGTATAAATAATTTAAAAGTTAAATATATTATTTAAAAGATAATTTAAAATCAGGAGAAATTTTGACTCTGAAAATAAAGATGTTTTGAGGCTAAAATTATTAAAAACGGAATCGAGGGTTTTGAATCTTTTTAAAAGGAAAGTTTTGAAATCATTTCGAAAACAAGATAATTTTGAAAAATCATTTGAATTAAGCTTAGTGGATACAAAACAATGTCCCACTAGATTTTCGTAGGTTCCATCCTACTTAGGGTTCCATCCCTTTAACGGGCTCGAAGTGGATTCCATTCCACGAATAAATTGGATATTAAGATGCCAGTGCTTTTCTACGAGTTTTAACAAATATTCCTAATAAAACAAACTTAACCTTGAAATCTTGAACTCTTGATAATCTTGATACTCATGAGTCTTCTTTCTCTATATCTTGAATCTCTATACTGTACAGTCTTCATTCTTGATACCTGCATGGTTAGATCCTGCATATACATATATATCTAAACTTGTAATGTTAGTATTTATATTTTATAATCTATTCTAAGGTTGTTGTCATCAAAACCATCATCTCATGGACTAACAATCTCTCCCTTTTTGATGATGACAACCTTTGTTTATAAAATATTCCTTCTATCCTAATAACTCCCCCTAAAACTAACAACTCCCCCTTAATCAATGCCTAACTACCCTATTTTATACTTCTCCCCCTTTGTCATCAACAAAAACTTATTCTAAACTAGATAACTCAAAACTATATAACTCCCCCTAAAACTTATCATCTCCCCCTTATTCTTGGACTTCAGTACCTGCATTGATAAACTATACAACGGAATATATAATATATAGATTAAGAAATAATGATACTTATGAGCATAATAACTTAATTAAAGACTATATTCATTTCAGTGGATATATATATGTTTCACACACCAAACTTCAAACCAAATAAAATCAATCCACACAAAGTATCAATTCAAACCAAATTAAATCAAACAAATTAATTCAAACAAATCAAACAAAGAAAGAAAATTAAACGTTACGAGGAACATCTACCCATCCATCTTCTCCAAATATAGGGTCTGTTTTAATTGCATCCCAATTCTCATTGTGATTGGTGAGAGAGACAGGAGGATGTGCTTCATTATCATCCTTGTGTAGAGAGGAGATCATCCATCGTATTGCATCGAAGTGTTTCTCTTGTTCCTTGATCATCTGTATTTGACTCAATTCTAAGTGACGCTGGTTCCGTAGAATAAAAGAGAGAATATTCTTGAATGAATTGAGTGTTTCTTCAAGATTTTCAGATAGATTGTGAATAGGATTGGCCATAATTGAATTAGAGAAAGAAATGAAGGATATAGATAATGAGAAATAAATTTCAGTGAAGCTTTCTGGAAGAAAAAGGTATATATAGGTGTAGAAATTCGTTTGAAATGAATAGACATTTGGTAGTTATTCAAATTTCAAATTCAAAATCAATAATCACTTCTGACCAGTACATGTCGACATGGTTAAGGGGGGTATGTCGACATACTATAGTGAAATTTGATGGTAATTTTGATTTTGTGAATAATTGTATATAAATTTATATAATATACTAACATTTATTCTAGAGATAAGATAAGATAGATAACAGAAAGGAAATTTCATTTCATTACGATAATACAAGGATTAAGCATAATGAACTACATGAACATTCGAAAAAACAAACTAAGACAAATAAAATAAGATACTAAAAGATAAAACTAGTTAGAAGATGAAGATGATGAAGATAGTCCAAGTTTCTTGCTGACTTTTGAAAAGAACTAGTTCATCTTCGAAGAAATGTTATCCAACTTCTTACTAACGGATCGTTTTAAAATCCGTTGATTTTCCACAATTATCTTTTGGTTTTTTAGAAGGGTTTTGTTGGATGGATTGGAAGGATATTCGATGCTTTCCAAAGAGGTTTCACCTTCTTCTTCTTCTTCTTCTTCAATTTCCATTTCATCCCCTTCTTCTCTTTCTTCCTCTTCCTCTTCTTCCATTTCCTCATGAGCCAAACACTCTTCCTTTTAGGTAAGGGTTTCATAAGGTTGAAAAACATATGATATTTTCATGAGAGAAATGTTTGAGATATTAAAAACTTTTCTTGAAATAAATTCTTCTCCTTTGAAATTTACTCCAAAATAGTTGAAAATCCGAGTAAGGTAAATTCCATGATATAAAGTGTTTTCTCCCATTTCAAAATTTTTAGGACGAAGTTCATCCAAAATAACTTGCGCCCAATTGATATCATAATTTCCGAAAATAACAAAAAGATCTTTGCACACTTTTGAAGTAGGATTGTTAAAATTTCCCAATCTTGGGGTCAAAGTATGTTGTAAGAGAAGATTGACAATTCTTCCTTTAGGACGAAAGTTTCGATTCTTAAATTCAAAGTTTTCATCTCCTTCAAAAATATGATAAAATGTCTCACAATCATGTTCATCGATTTGAAAACTAGAAAGATCCATTCCCGTATTCTTACAATTGAGAATGGTACCCAAAAGATCACAATTCAAAACAATTTGAGTGCCTTTGACACTACTCCAAATTTCATTCTCATTTCCAATATAAAAACCACGGTTTAAATTAGCATAGAAGATTTTGACAAGATTAGGATAGCAAACAAAATCATTTTGAGAAGAGTCAATAAGACTTAAAACACCATTGTTTGCAAAAAGAGAATCAATTTCATAAGAAGAAAAATCTTGAAAAATAGCAAATTTTCCGGGATGGACTCTGGCATAATTAGCATAATTGATGTATGCTTTAATTGCCTCCGGATCATTGAATAATTGCTCTTTGATTTTTCTGGAAATTCTCATGGTTGAGGGGTTGCTTGAAGAAGCCATTAGAGTAGAGAGTAGAGAGCTTGAAGATATGAAGAGAGAGTTTAAATTTGAAAATGAAAGTGAAAAGATATGATAAAAGATAGTGAATAAATAGACTTTCAAAGGACATATTCTCTGGTCAAAAGGTATCTTTTCAGAGAAATAAATGAAGTGAAAAGGTGGAGGGAAATTCAAACATTTGAATTCAAAATTTGAAATTCAAATTCAGGTAGGCATGTCGACATCATGGTAGGGGCCATGTTGACATGTGGCTTTGAATTTTCATGATATGGTTTTTCCTAAGTTATCTAATATACATATATATAAATATTATTATCAATGTCTATATTTCTGAAATATTATTGTACTTATAATATATTTCAGAATGTGTCAAAAATAATAAAATAATAAAAAATAGAAAATAAATTTTAAAATTCAAACAACATATCAATTCAAAATCAATCAATCAATCAATCAATCAATTCAAGCATGCAATTTCAGCCAATGTATTGTAAACGTGTACCTTTTTCAGAGTCCGTGTCTTTGGTATCGACTAAATCGAGAATTGCTGTGAAACACAGATTTGAATTATCTTTCTTCTGTTCATCGTCGCTGGAGGATGAGTCAGAGTCATCTAGAGTAGCAGTGAATGCACGTTTCCGTTTCTTTGCAAAATCATTGTTTGTAGGAGAGTTTTGCTTATCTGGATGCGGACAGTCTCTTTTGATATGACATGGTTCGTCACAATTGAAGCATTTGATAAAGTTTGGTACTGTAGTCTGATTACTGGAATTATTAAAGTTGTTTCTCTTGGAACTATTCAATATTCTGTACTTCAGGAATTTCCGAAAATTCCTGGTCATAAATGCTATCTCTTCATCATTATCACTGTTTGAGTCTGATCCGTCGATTAATGCATTGAATGCCATTGATTTCTTTTCAGATGCTTTGCTTTCTCTTCTCCCGATCATTTGAACTTCAAACGACATTAGATTTCCAATCAATTCTTCTATCTTTAAAGTACTGATGTCATTTGCCTCTTCAATTGCAAGTGTCTTTTGATCTGGAGTGAGAGAATTTAAAAAATTTCTGACTTGATCTTCTTCCAAAAATTCCTTTCCCAAAGATATTAAAGAATGCACAATATCTTGAAATCTACTATATATATCTGAAATAGACTCATTAGTATTCATTTTAATAACTGAAACTGATTTGTGAGCATGGAAATTTTGGTATGTTTAACTTTGCTTGTTCCTTCGTGAGTTACTTGCAAAGTTTTCCAGATTTCATATGGAGACTTACAAACTGACACTCTATTAAATTCATTTCTTTCAAGTGAACAAAACAAAATATTCATTGCTTTAGAATTATTTTGTGCAACAGTCTTTTGCTCAGTGGTCCACTGTGCAAAATTAGTTGTGGGTTCAGAATATTCAGTTTGTGTGATATTCCAAGTATCTAATCCTACAGATTGTAAATATATTTTCATCCTACATGCCCAATATGCATAGTTACTGCCATTAAAAAGTGGTGGTCTGGCAGTAGACTGACCTTCTACAAATGAACTAGTGTTGGTAGTAATAGCAGTACTAGTGTTAGTAGCTATTTTGAAAATTTTCAAAATTCAGATAATGAAACTTTTGAAAACAAGGCTCTGATACCAAATGTGAGAAATGCGTATTAAGGATCTTAAGGCTAGAATTAGCACTAGAGGGGAGTGAATAGTGTTTTAAGAAATTTGTTAATCTTTTTGAATTTATCTTAATTTGTTAACAATGTATATACTAATCAGACACAGATATGAACACAGAATCAAACACAGATGCAAATATAAAGTAAAAGCAGTAAAGGAAAGAACACACCGGATCTTATACTGGTTCGGAGTTACCTTACATCCAGTCCCGCACAACTAAGTACGGATTTCCTTTCAAAATCAATTCAACAATTACAACCCTCGGTTTCAAGGCTACGAGGTACACCCTCTAGAATAACAATCCTCTGGGTAGAGATACTTGATTTCCGGGGCAACAAGTTCACCCAATTGATTTCCAGGGCTACAATCACACCTTCTCTCGCTCAATTGATTTCCAAGGCTACAATCACACCTTTTCTCGCTAAATAGATTACAAAGAAGTCTATAACTCTGAATAGCACTAAGAACTTTGTAGAGATAGTGATGGAGAATCAAACTAGAAGTAATCGAGTATGATTCGATGTTGATTTCGGCAGAGTAATGGTATAAATTTGTATTAAGAAATGTGGAAGAAGAAGAGGAGTGAAAACCAGAAAAAAGTGATTAAAAATTCGTTGAAACTAACCCCTATTTATAGAAGAACAACAGCCATGACCATTCATGAAGAGTTATGGCGAATAGACACTTCTTTTGAAATTTGAATTTTGAATCAAACTGACACCATGTCGACATGGTGCCTATGGGCATGTCGACATCCCTCAGCCAAATTTGATGTTTTGAATTTCTATAAAAATAATATTTATCTTATATTAAAACTTTGTAAATATACTTGAATATAGTTGAAATTCATAAGTAAATATAAAGAACACTATATATATATATATTATTTAAATATAATTTAAATCAAAGTATAAATAATTTAAAAGTTAAATATATTATTTGAAAGATAGTTTAAAATCAGGAGAAATTTTGACTCTGAAAATAAAGATGTTTTGAGGCTAAAATTATTAAAAACGGAATCGAGGGTTTTGAATCTTTTTAAAAGGAAAGTTTTGAAATCATTTCGAAAACAAGATAATTTTGAAAAATAATTTGAATTAAGCTTAGTGGATACAAAACAATGTCCCACTAGATTTTCGTAGGTTCCATCCTACTTAGGGTTTCATCCCTTTAACGGGCTCGAAGTGGATTCCATTCCACGAATAAATTGGATATTAAGATGCCAGTGCTTTTCTACGAGTTTTAACAAATATTCCTAATAAAACAAACTTAACCTTGAAATCTTGAACTCTTGATAATCTTGATACTCATGAGTCTTCTTTCTCTATATCTTGAATCTCTATACTGTATAGTCTTCATTCTTGATACCTGCATGGTTAGATCCTGCATATACATATATATCTAAACTTGTAATGTTAGTATTTATATTTTATAATCTATTCTAAGGTTGTTGTCATCAAAACCATCATCTCATGGACTAACAATAACAACAATTTACTGATTATTAATAACAGGCATTAACAGGCAATTTAAAATTCAATATTAAATTAACAGGCGATTAAATTCAATAAAAGTCGGATTTAATTGGAATGACCATTTAAATATACTAAACATCAACCAATAAATTTCTAATCACATCATAAATTCAATTTAACTAACATAAGATAATTTAGTAGTTGTGAGTGGGTTAAAACACCCACCTTCGATTTGTCGTCGATTTAAAATCCAAAATTACTAAAAATTTAACAATCTTAGAATGCAGCCATACCAGTTCCAAAATGTTCGGAATTTCGATACGATTGCAATGGAGAATACCGCGCGTGAATCCAAGCTCGTATGCATAAGTTATTAACGTTAGAAGATTGGAAAATTTCGACTTCGAGTCTTACTTCGGTCCGCCGCCTCAATTACCCGGTGCTCGCTTTGAGTTTTTGCCAAAACGACCCAAGACCCGAGTCATTTGGCTCTTGACCCGAAGTCGCTGCAGGGTTTTCACCTCTGAAACCCGAAGCGTGACCAGAATCGCCTTGTTTGGCATGGAACTCTCTCTGACCCGAAGCCGCTGCAGGGTTTTCGCCTCTGGAACCCGAAGCGAACCTCTTCTTGACTCAAAGTAAACCTGGAGCAACCATTCTTTTTTTGAAATTTGGTTTTGGAATTTGGGAATTAGGTTTGATATTCTGTCATTTGAGAAGGAGGTAGAAGATGTACGTACAGAAATAATAAAATGAGAAACAACTAGGGTTTATAACAGCCTATATATATGTAGGGTTGGATCGACACGATAACAACGACCCAAAAAGCTCGTTTCATTCCCGAAACGAAAATGGATCATCCAATATATCAAAATATAGGTATTTGATATTTTTAAACTCAATGGAACAAGTTTCAAGTCCTAATTCCGTTGTATATAGAAGTTATCTTTTAAAATCAGCTTATTTAAATTGATTTCATTAAATTTATTTCTACGCGTTTCGAGCCCGCACGATCAAACGACAAGTCCGATCGCTATGAAACTTGAAATCCTACAATAATTCACTGTTACGGATCCGATGAAACTAGTTTCGTCGCAATCCAAAACAGTGGCCAAAATGACTATTTTCACATTAATTAAATAAATTATTATTAATTAAATTTATCACTTTTCAAATTTAAATTTTATAACTAACAAATTTTTATCAATTTTGATTAACTAGTAATTATAATCTTTTAAAACAAATTTTCCATGTCAAATTCAACTATTAATATTGCGATAATTACGGCGTTTCAATTCCAATTGCAATAAATTCATTAATTATAATTTAAACCCCAATAAATTGATTCATTTTGATTTCAATCTTTGTATTCAATCAATCATTACTTTATGGACATAGTTAACATTGGTTTACCATTTATTACATCAATATACTACAGTTACCATATTAATTCACATTAACTGCAATATTCAAATAGATTAATTGCAATTGATTTCCAATTAAATTTCAACAGATTAAATAGTGAAACGATAATTAAACAATTGTTACAACTTATGATTTCAAACACATTTCTATGTTTATTGTTAACAAACAAAACTAATAAATTCACATGCTGATTAATTATTCTATATTAACCAATTTCAATTTATTACATACAATTTCACCGTTAAATACAACATTTGGTTTATTTCCTTATTTACAATTCATAACCAATTTAAATTTACAAACATTCCAATTAAATTGAGATTGCATTAAAATAGTTATCAATTGCCTTAAATTAACATTATTAACATTACATTCTACTCATTTTTCTTATTAATAAATCACAAATTTTTATTTCTTCCAATATTAACACCAACATCTTATTAAATTAAATTTTTTTATTATCGAAAATTACGGGTCGTTACAGCAGTCATCACCAAAATTTATTTTCCAGCGACAGAAGTGAGTTCGGCACTTTATTTCTTTCAAAATCATTTTGAAAATCCCCTTTGAATTCATTTTCAAATCATTTATAAACATTTCTATTCAGAAAATATTTCCAAATTACGCTGTTATATATTTTCAGAATCTTAAAAATCAATTTCAAAAACTCTCGAAATTCAAGCTCTCAAATTTCCAGTTTGAATTTCTTTTTTACTCATAAATCATATTCGTATGAGTCATTATCTTATAGTATTCATTTCAAAAATCACAATTCTCCGTTTAGATTAAAATAAATAACTTTAATCTTAACAATCAATTTTTAACCCACACCATCGTCGAACGCCTTATAGTCAAATTGTGAAACTTAATTCACAAGGTGTTCGTTCCAACATTCCCAAAAGATTACAATTTCTACCCTTCCCATGCGTGAAAAGGTAAATTACTTACAACTGGTCATGCACTATTCGAAAGTCAACAACAAAGTTCAAATGCTCATAAACTGGCCAAGCACAACTAATCAGTAAATGATAAAATGCACAATCATGTCAATCAATCGATCAACTAGCAAAGAGATAACATCCCTTCATCATCAAACAGTTACGATTGATTTTATCAATTTATAGAATTAATTCTTTTATATTATATATAATCCTAGTTAAAATCATTTCATTTATTAATTTCCAAAAAAATTATATCACTAACAAATATGCTCTCTCATATACGTATATACACTCAATGAGCTTATCCTACATGTTTAGGTATATGTTAAACCTTGCTCTGATACCAACTGTGATGACCCGCCATTTTGGACAATTCAAGTCAGCATTAATCCCACATGTCTGACTCAAACATCCCAAAAGAACAGATTATTAATGGGGTTTTATTCTAAAGAAATAAGATACAGGATCTCGCAGCGGAATGACAAAAATATAATAATTACACAAACAGTTCATGAAGCTGTTTAACAATATACAATAAATTCACTTTACAATATCATCAAAGTTATACATTTAACATATATAATAAAGAAATACAGTGGAATAATATTAATAAATACGATCTTCAAACTCCATCTTCATCTTCAAGAAATAATATCTTCAAACACTAAAATACTCAGGCTGACCCGAGCATAATGAAAAACAATACACTCGAGTCCGAATTAAAAAATCCTATGTAAGTTAAATCAATATCACGTAAAATATGAGTGCAATAGCTTCAGAGATGTTACGGATTTTCCATCTCCTATCAAGTTTGCAACATGAATATAATAATTTAAGAGATGTTATGGGATTTTCCATCTCCTAATCAAAATTCAAAATACCAATTTAGCCCACTTTAAGTAAAATAAATCCAAAGTTTAAATTAAAACTTAAACCTTTCAAATTGTTCAATTTAGATAAATTTAAATCATATCTCAATTTCAACTTTATGACTTCAACTTAAATCCTTTAAACAATTTCATTTAACCAGTTTCAATTTCAACTTTTCAAAGCTCGAATTAGAAAATAATTCAGTTAATATAAATCCAAATTATTATTTTCTTTAAAACAATATCATTCAAACCAATCCAAATTCAAGGTTTTTAAAACCACTTAATTTAACTAATCTGGTGTCCATATGTGATTTTCTACCCTATGGCCAAGTGATCGGTTAATTCAATTTTTTATTATATGAATGGATATATGTCATTTCAACCCATAATTAATTGACATAGGTATATATCATTTCAACCTATTTCTTAGTTCATTTCAAATAATACAAATTGACAATTTATATAATCAATAATATATAGGGTAATAACCAAGGATATGCCAAAATAAATAAACAACCATGCGTCCAATATCAATAAATAGGCAACCAATAACAATCATCATCTAAATCGATCAATATATCAAAACAGTTACTAGTTATTAATTGTCGGGTGTTTAACTAGCAATTAAATTCAATATTAATTTAAATGTTAGTTTAATTCAATATAAAATTCAAATTAATTTAAATGTCAATTTAAACTACCAAACAACAACCAATAAAAATTTATCACTCCATGATTTCAATTTAACTAACATAAAGAAAATTTAGTATTGCGTGAGTGGGTTAAATCACTCACCTTTGATTTAAAACCCATTAAAATCCAATAAAAGGCCAAAATCTCAGTAGTCTCCAAATTCTTCCAAATCAGTTTCATGTTGTCCAGAATTTCGATACGAGTCCCACAGAAGAAACCGCGCATCAATCGGAGTTCGTATGCAAAATTTATTCGCGTTAGAAGATTTGAATTTTAAAATTTAATTAAAATAATACAGGGGCATAAACGTAAATATACCATCATCTCTAAAACCCGAACGTTCACGATCAACCCAAAGCTGCCGATCTTCCATCACCAACCGCCACGCCTACACGCCACCATTCATCGATCGGACCACACCACTGAGACCGCGTCGCCGCCCTCCACCTCCACCAAGCTCGCCGCCACCTCTGGTCAAGCCTTGAGGCTCAGCCGCCGCCGTCATTTATTTGCCGATTCTGGCGAACTCGTGGTGATCTACGGTGATCAGCCACCATGGATCAACTCTGCTTCGCCTCCTCTATGCCCCAGTGCCTCCCGATTGTCCCATAGATGAAGAACCACCATTGATTCCAAACCCTAGGGTGAACGATCGAGAATGTTTCACCAATTTCTGGCCAAACGAAGCTTCAAATTGAAAAACGAATTGAAGATTTTGATTCCATTCATCGAGAGCTTCGTAACGATATATAATTTGATAGGGTTTGAGCAGTTTGAATTTTTGAATTGGATTTGAAATCAGTAATTAGGGTTTGGGATATTCACCATTGAGAAGAAAAAGATTAGAACTGAAATGTACGTACAGAAAATAGAACAGAAAGCTGCTAGGATTTCATAACAGCATATATATATATATAGACAAAGATGGACAGGAATGGATGGGACATATATCGATTGGGCCAAAGCGATAACAAAGGTCGTTCCAACTTCAATAAAACTAACTTCAAACCCTAATTCTATTGTATATAGAAGTTAGCTTTAAAAATCAAATTATATTTATTTTAGCGCGTTAGTTAATCGAATTATTATTAAATTGATTTAATCACCTTTAAGTTCTAAATTAAAAGTTTTCTAACATCATTCTTGATTAAACAGAAATTAATAATTTTTTAAAATTAAATTTTTCCATGTTAAATCCAAGGTTTAAATATTGAATTAATTTCAACATTTAATTACAATTGTAATAAAACCCTAGTTTATTACATTTTAAATTTCCAACAAATTCTTTTATTTTGATTTAAATTCTTATTATTAAATCAAGAAATACCTTATGTGTTAATTAAACGTAAGTTTCCTTTTTATTTCACTCATTACTCTATAATTAACGTCTTTTCTTATATTAACTGAAACATTTCAATTACATTAAATTCCAACAATTGATTTCCAAATTAACTTCATATGGATTTAATAATAAGATGAGAAATAAAAAATTGTTACATTTAAGTAATTTAAACACATTTATAAATTTATTGTTTACAACAAGGGTTAATAAAATTTCATACTAAATAATTGATTTCTTATTGTATGGTAACACCAATTTCGATCTAATAACATATGATTTCACCATTTAATGCATCATTGATTTTATTCCTTATTAAAATATAATTGATTGAAGTTACATTAAAACAATTGTTAATTACATTCAATCAATATTATTAAATTATATTCCGATACGCATTAGATGTTTATTTAGTCAGCCCAATAACATCAAATAGTTTATGAGACTTAGATGTTTAAACCACTGTAGTTTTAAGAAAACAATGCTTATTGAAACCTTCCTATCAAATTTAACCTATTTAAAACTTAAATTATCTCTTTTCTATCCAAGATTAAAAAAATTCATTTATCAAAATACATTTTTATTTTAAATCAATTTCCTTTAAAGAAACTTAAGAACTAAATACCCGATTTTTATTTGAAAACCCTTTTTGAAATCATACTACATATATTTCTATATATAAAATAACTTTAATAATTTATTCACTAACGCTCGCTTTAGGTTCGTTCAGATTTGAACTCATTCGATCGCACAATGATAAAGAGAATAATTTACTAAATGTACTATAACGTTTGCCTAAGCAAACATTCGATCGTCACTTAGAAGATTATTCAGATTACCACAAAACTAATCTAGATGTTTTCCCCAAACTATCCAAAGAAAATGTATCCTTCTTAAAAATTCTCTTTGAAATATTTATACCCAGTATTTATATGATGATTTTGGAAATGAATTTGTTTAACCTAAATTACGTTGATTTGGAAACTAGGATTATTTTCTAAACCTATTATTTTGGAAACTTTGAAACTAAAGATATTTAATTTGGAAGAAATAATTTGGTGAAATCATATATGATTTTTGAAACTGAACTGATATTGAAACGAATTAAAATTGAGAACCTTATTTTACTTAATACTTGATTTGGGAGTTATCAAACTTATATAAAACTGATTTGTATAAGTATGAAGTTGATTTGAAAACTATTGATTAGGAAAGGTACTCAATTTGAAAAGCGAAATTTTATATAATCGAAGTCTATATAAGTGTGGTTTTATATACTATTGATTTTGGAAAGTATTCGATTTGGAAATGAAATCTTATATATAATTGACTTTGTACAAGTATGATATTTGAAATTGATTTGAAAGGGTACTAGATGATACATATTTCGAAGTTAAAATATGGAAAGTGCCTTCTGCTAGATATCCTCTTTGTGGCCACATTTTGGATTCATTCTATCGATATTATTCTCTCTGATTTGGGTTTTCCGGATATGATACTCGAGTGTCCTTCGAATTCCATGTCGTTACCCATGGTATTACGAACTCGATTGCATAGCGTAATTCGCAGGGCCGTGACGGCTTATGGATACGGATGTTTCCTGAGGGATCCAGGCGTAACCATTGTGTATCTGCAATCTATGGTCGTTTTAGTAGCGTAATCAGCAAGGCAGAGATTGCTTAAAGGGTACGGATGTTTCCTGGGGGATCTAGGCATAACCATTGTGTATCCGCGGTCTACAGTTTTTTTGGTTATCATGGCGAAATTCGCAAGGCAGTGATTGCTTAAAAGGTACGGATGTTTCTTGGGGGACTCAGGCGTAACCATTGTGTATCTCCGATCCATGATTCAATTCGGTTGATTTGTTTGGATTGTACTTTCCATATCGGTTTTGAAGGTTTTTCGAGTATTTTCACTGGGTGTTGAAACAGGTCTACTAAGTACTTGGAGAATTCTAGCTTTGCGCCTGATCAACGCATAGCCAGAGTGTGCGAGAATGAGGATAAACCTGTTAAGACATCGAGTTATAAAAATAATTTATATTGTTTATTTATAAAGGATTTTGATTTTTTTTTCTTTCTAAATAATTTCAAATGTTTAAAATATTATTTATTTATATACTACATGGTTTAATAGTAAATTATTAATGTTTTATGTAAGTGGTTGATCTTTATATAAATAAGTGAATGGAAATCAATTTAAAATTAAGTGAAATTTTTATGATCTGAATTGACAGTTTGAACTAACAATTTGAATCGAATGACTATTTATGGATATAATAAAATGGGTTTAACCAAATTATTAAATATTAATTAATTTAAATTGAAATATATATGGTTTTAAATTAATTGTTTATTTTGTTTTTCCAATCCATTTCTTTTGGTTGGTTCTATTCTCCTACCTCGTTCCTTTTCGGGGATGAAAAGTTTTGAGTGGGGGAGAGTGTAACGACTCGTAAATTTTAATTAGTTTTAATAACGTAATTTACCGAATTTTATGAAATTTTAAAATAAAAATATTTGAAATAAAAATTTAATCTGTGGAACACGCCTATTTAAACATAGCAAATGGTAAATTTTCATCAGAAAATATGAAAGTAAATTTTCTTGTGTAATTTTATTTCAATTCAAATCAGTTAATATTTGATGATAATAAAATGTTTTCTAAACCTGAATATTTTTATATAATAAATTTTTAAACCATCTTCTGAGTGAGACGTTATATTTTGTTTCTTCAAATTTGGACTGCTATTGCTCCGTTTATCTAATTTTTCTGAAAAATTTGCAGCATTTTCGGTACTAATTGTCGACTTTTGATCGGATAATCGTACCACTGATATCTGTATACCGTTTTGATTGTCTCGTCTTGCTGATCTCTGCGGTATATTCAACTCTGTGTTTTAAGATCCGGTACGCGACAGAAACGATGATAACGGTCCTTTGTAACGGTACCAAATTTGTGGCTTTTCACTTCTATTTGCTTTTCATATCTAAATGTGCATCCCAAGCAATATAATAAATTGCTTTAATAACTTTTGCTAAATCAATGGCCATTTCAATTTATTATTTGTTTGTACGTTTATTTTGGGTCTCTTCAATTCTCCATGTTCATTGGTTTGAAATTAACGTAACTATTCGAATTTGCTTTAATAACGGTTCATTTTCATTTGCTTTAATAAACTTTTTTCTCTCCAATTCATTCTTTTCAAATGCATAAGCTTCTCTTTCATTCGTTATTTATATTGTTGTATATATGCTATTATCTGTATCTGTTCACCTGTGACATCTGATCACCATTATCTGTTATTTATATTGATGATATATGCTTGTTGTTATATTATTATAATATCTGTTATCACTCTGCAAGTTCCCTGTTAGTATAGAATTCCCTATGGGTTGAAATGATACATATCCGAACGATCTGTAGAATAGGAGAAAATCGTTATGGGTTGAAATGATAAACCCAAGCAATTTTCAAATTGAATTGAATTTGGGATTGCGGGTTGAAATGATATATACCCATATAGATTTAAATTACGGATTGAAATGATAGATATCCGTATCACTTAACCATAGGATAGAAAATTTTATACAGACATTGTTGGTATATATATAAATATTTTAAAATGATTTCTATGGTTTTGAAAGGAAATATATATGGTTTTACTTATATTTGAAAATTTTATGTATATGAATAAGTTTTAATACAAAATAGATTTAATAATAAGCTTTAAATTTAGTCAAGTTTGATTTAAGTAAAATACAAAATGTTTAAGTATTTATTTAAAATTTTATTTTAAAAATAGATTTTTATAATGAGTCTATAAGTTAAGGTTGGAAAGATAAATTTGAATTTATTCGAAATTGTATTTAATTAAGAATTTTGTTTAATTAAATCGATTTGAAATTTATTGAATTTTTTTAATTATGATTTTATAACTTGATTTTGATTTAAAGTGATTAATTGGATATTTCAAGTTTTAAATAAATCGAAGGAAGTATTTAGTTGAATGTAATTTAAGGTTATTTAAATGACAATGGATTTATTAAGTGAATATTTTGAAACTAAATAATAATGAAGTTAAAATAAGATATATATGAAATTATCAATTTAGTTTTGAAAGTGCTATAATTTGGAAATATATATATTTGGAATGGAAATGATATTTTGGTTTTGAAGTATAAATTATTTTGAAATGACCATGGTGTTATAATGACGTTTGGTTGTTAATAGCGTATATTTCTACATAGTAGAAAGTTCCACGGATCCTTAGAGGATGGTTATCCCAACATCCTTTAAATTACTTGTATTTCAATTGATATTCCACTTGAGTTGGATTTATTGATATAAGAATGTTAATCCTGACTCGAGTGTTTTGTGTTTTGCTTTACGCTCGGGTCAGACTGAGTGATACATCATTTGAGACTCACTTTTGGAGTTTGGAGCTTCGTTTGGAGATCCAACTATCGATTCAGCTTTCCAGTTGATTTGTTCAGAGAGGCCATCTGTTTGTATTGGAAACTTCACTGTATTTGAGATATTCTGTTGTGTTTTATTTCAAACTCTGCTGTTTATATAGTAGCTTCATGAACTACTATTTATCTATTCCGCTGCATTATTATTATATTACTCTGTGTCTGTGATTATGTGATTGATTTATTTACTGTATATGCTGAGTTTTGCCAAATATAAATTAACAATCTGATATTTTGAGCAATTCAAGTCCGGCATGTGTGGATGCGAATGGTTGAAAATATCAGGATGTTACAAACTCTTTCCAAAGCCCACTTTATAAACCAAATTTATATAAAATTGCTTTTATATAAAATCATCTCATATTATAATAATTCTCCTTTATTATGATAAAAATTTCTCCAATATTTATCCTCTTAATGTCTTACCTTTCCATTTAGATTATATTAGACAATTTTATTAAAAGATCACTTTTAACTTAACATTTTTACCGAACACCGTACAGTCAAATTGTGAAACTCAATTCACAAGGGGTTTGTTTTAATGCACTCACAATTATCAAACAATAAACGCTTATAAACTGGTCGAGTATAAATTAATAATCGACAAACGATAGTCAATGCTCCTAAACTACTCGAGCAATATGGCAAATCAAAAAATAATGATAATAAAGAAATATTATCATTAACAAGCAAATACATCATAAATAGCTATATAAATTTGAACATTATTTCTTTTTATATATAAAAAATATAATCCTAGTTAAATATTTCGTTTACCAATTTTCAAAAAAAAATCAATATCATGTCTGTTTGCCTTGTACAAGTGTTTAGAAATCCCTATCGACACCGTGGTGTCCTATGTCTCGACCAAAATTCATAAACAACTCAACTGACTAATTAAAACAATGTGTTTTTATAGTAATAACAAATACGCTCTTGTATATATAATATTTTCAACTCATTCTAGGATATCAGTTACCCAATCTCAAATGACTTTACCCCACCAAAGCCAAGATTCTCGCTTAAGCTTCAACTCTGATGCTAAATGTAAATATCTGCCTTTTGATGTGCACGTAAATGTGCATATTTTTACCACCATATTTAATCTAATTAAATTAAATAAACGATCATATTGGGTATTTTCACATTGTTAAACCAAAATTCAAATTATTTTCAAATCGTCACATATTCATCTTCATATAGGGGCAAAATGGTCATTTTTTGTGTATATATTAATTTGAGAAAATTTAATTGGAAATTTCTATATAATTTTATAGGAATTTGGCTTCATATACAAGTGGTTTCATGAAGATATATGCATGCACAAAGAAGATACAAAGGAATAGAGATGGAAATAATTCAAAGTGATGATCATGGAGGACCCCACTTACCCACCTACCTTAATGTACCTTTAGGAGCTAATGCACATGCTAAAAGGCCATTAAATCTTCATGCACACTTAATGGATGATTATTGGATGCTAATGATTACTTGGCCACCACACTACCTCAAGGGCAATTTGGGCATTTCCCAAAAATATGAATTACGGTTTCATACATGTATAAAGACCCCTTATGCTTCATGTAACCTCTCTTCCTCTTAGTTAGTTTTTAGCTTAGAAATAGAAGAAAACTTCTCTTTTCTTTTCATGGCTACTTAGCCATTTCTATTTCATGTATTTCTTTCAATGAAATGTTAATTAGTGTTCTATGTTATTTACATGCTTCTCTTCCTATGTAATAGTGTAGATCTCTTTTATTTTATGCAAGTAAAATAGTTCTTCTTTCCTTTTGCTCTTGCTTTTCCTCTTGTTTTTCTTTAATGTTGCATGCTACTTGTGTTGATATGATAACACAAATGAGAGGCTAATCCCTTCAATTTAGGGGTAATGAAGCCTCTAATCATGTAGCTTCAACATTTTGATAATTATTGCTCTCTTTTCTGCTTAATGAATGTTGATGTGATTTATTGTTTCATGTTGAATTTGATAGTTTATGTTGTTCATAACAAATAGACTATGCTTAAACAATCACAAGCAAAAATTGCCTCTTCATCTAAATATGATTATGGTAAAGAAGTGAATGTTGAAATTGAAATTTGATGGTCTATATTTCTAATTAATAGTTAATAGACCATACTTAAAATAGATTTTTCTTTCAACTTGTTGTCATTTTTCATGAGAGTTGAAAAGTTGTTTAAGGGGTGTGTTATAGTTTGATGGCTTATGTTGAGCTAAATAATAGCACAAATAAGCCATACTTATGATAAACACATCAATTAAACTAACTAATGACCAAAAAAGAAAGATCATAATTTGTTGAACTATGTGATCTAGAGAGTGAAAATTACCTCTAAATTGTCTTAACACTCTCATATTTTTATCAATCCTCTTTTGTCATTTTTCTCATTTTTTTAGCTAATCACTCTAAATCTTTGGTTCATTTGATTGAATAGATTTTTTAAATCAACATTTCCCTATGGATCAACCCGTACTCGCCACGTACTACGATAGTATGCCGTGCGCTTGCGGTATAAATTTAATTCAAAATTTATCGATATTTTTCTAAACCGATAGAAAATTTGCCGCTAAACAAGTTTTTGGTGCCGTTGCCGGGGATTTGCTTTGATTTTGATTTTCCATTCTAAGTCGAATGTCTGCAACTAAGCGCATCAGCAACACGATTACCCTTACCAGGGGTATACAGGATATCAAAGTCATAGGAGGCAAGAAACTCAAGCCAATGCTGTTGCCTCATATTGAGTTCCTTCTGAGTGAACAAATACTTCAAGGATTTATGATCGGTATAGAGAATGAAGCGTTCGCCTAATAAATAGTGTCGCCAAATCTTCAAGGCGAAGACAATGGCGGCTAACTCAAGATCATGAGTGGCATAGCGAACTTCATTCGGACGCAGTTGCCTAGAAGCATAAGCAACTTCCCGATCCTTCTGCATAAGCACGACTTCGAGACCACTACCACAAGCATCGGTGTAGACAACAAGATCATGATTCCCCTCGGGAACCACAAGAATAGGAGCACTAGTGAGAAGTTCCTTTAATGTCTGAAAGGAAGCTTCACACTTATCGGACCAAATGTAACGAATGCCTTTCCGAGTAAGGCTGGTGAGAGGAAGCACAACACGGGAAAAATCCTTAATGAACCGACGGTAATAACCCGCCAATCCAAGGAAACTACGAATCTCATGAACATTCTCAGGCCTCTTCCAATTCTGGATAGCTTCGATCTTTGAGGGATCGACAGAAATGTCGTCGGAAGATACAACATGGCCTAAGAACTTAACCTTATTCTCCCAAAAATGGCACTTGGAGAATTTGGCTTTAATCTGATGGTGACGAAGAGTACTCAAGACAATTCTCAAGTGATTAGCATGCTCGGCTTCAGACTTAGAATAAACAAGAATGTCATCAATGAACACAAGGACGAACTTATCGAGATATTCCCGGAATACCCGATTCATAAGATCAACAAAGAAAGCAGGAGCGTTCGTCAACCCGAACGGCATAACGAGCCACTCGAAAGAACCATAACGAGTGCGGAAAGCTGTAAGTGGTATGCTATCCTCCGCGACTCGGAGCTGATGAAAACCAGTGGCAAGGTCGAGCTGAGAGAAGACCTTAGCGCCACTCAATAGATCGAACATATCATCGATCCTAGGCAAAGGATACCTATTCCTGATGGTCAACTCATTAAGCTTGTGATAATCGATGCAGATCCTAAGAGTTCCATCGGACTTCTTCACGAAGACGACCGCGGTACCCCACGGTGAAACACTGGACTGAATCAACTGCTTGGACTCAAGCTCAAAAGGCTGCATCTTGAGTTCCTCATTTTCTTTTGTAGACATCCTCGTGGGAGGACAGCCAACTGGCTGCGCGCCTGGAATGAGATCAATGCGGAACTCGATCGCCCGCTTGGGTGGCAAACCCGAAACCGGCTCAAAAACATCATAGAAGTCACAAACAATAGGAATACGAGATATATCATCATCATCTCGTGAGTCAAGAGAATATAAAACCATTTCGGAATTATCCACATTTCGAAGAACAAGTGATAGCTGAGAAGACGAATCCGGATGTCGAAGATATAAAATTCTTTCAGAACAAATAATCCTGGCATCGTATCTCAATAGCCAGTCCATACCCAAAATCATATCAAAATCCAAAAAAGAAATAACGTGCAGATTCGCATGAAAAGAAATGCCACATAAAACAATCTCAACATCATCACAAAGCATGCTAAGGGTTTCAGATCCCCCAATAGGATTCGCAATCCACAACGAAGTAACCAAACAAGAAACATCCAAAGACAAATCATCGACAATCTTTTTCTATACGAAAGAATGCGAAGCACCCGTATCAAAAAGAAGTCGAATACTACGGTCATGAAATAAAATAGAACCTTCCAAAATAGATGGAGATATACCTCTAGGCTGAGAAGAACCTCCAGAAGCCTTAGCAACATAAAGTTTGCCAGACCTGGCATTAGCAGGAACAGTAGGGCAGGAGGAAACATGATGACCTTCCTTCTTGCAATAACGGCAGAAGAGAGGCTTAGGACAAGCTCGAATCATATGATCAATAGAACCACAATTGAAACACTTCCGAATGGAAGGTGTTCCAGCAGATTGAGAATTAGAACCAGATTCAATAGGCTTTTTCTTCTTGGAAGGAAGAAACCCCTGCTTATGAAATGGAAACTTCTTCTTATTGGGGTTCTTGCGAACCTCAACATCATCACCACTATCAAACTTCGTCTCGATGGCCTCGAGATGAAGTGCCGAATCAACCAACTCCTCAAAAGAAAGCTTAAGCCGAAGCATTAAAGACTTCTTAAGATATTTCTTAAGACCAGAGACAAACTTCATATTCTTTTTATAAGAAGTGCTAATGAATTCAAGATCATACTTAGATAAGGCCTCGAATGATGCAACATATTTAGAAATGGAAGACTTCCCTTGCTTCAACTCAAGGAAGCGACGGGCTAATAAAACTTTCTCAGATTCAGGAACGAATTTGAGTTCGAATCGCTCCCGGAATTGAGTCCAAGAAAGAACAGACTCATCAAGTTCGGCTATAAGAAGCTCGTACCAATCAAGGGCACGCTCTTGCAATAAGCTAGAAGTTACAAGAACTCGATCATGGTCAGAAAGATCCATGCGAGAGAAGATACGTTCGCATGGGCGAATCCAAGCTTGGACTTCAAGAACGGATTCAGAGCCTTTGAATGGCTTTCCACCAAGATGAGAAAAATCACTGCACAGGTGTGCAAAGGCAGACTTGCACGGAGGAGATGCACGAATAGGAGCTGGAGGCTGAGTGCTCCTAAATAACTCCAAAAACTGATCGACGGACATATAAACGCCGTTCGGATGTGAGCCACTAGATTGCCCAACATCCGAGCGTCGTCCTCTGCCTCTTCCGGCCATTAGCTGAAAGATAAGATAAGATAAAGATTATTCACAAGGTAGATATTATTAATTCAAATATGGAATACTACAGAAGAAAAATGCATTCCTAGACGTATTCCCAAAATTCTATCTACCCCAAAGGCATGGAAAGAATAAAGGCACGATGATACAAAGATTCGTAACATTCGTACTACCCTTTGATGTGCCATAATATGTGTCTATGTTCTATGTTTATCATATTTTGTTCTGAACTCAGCTCTGATACCGAGCTGTAACGCCCCACTCCGAGACCCACATTAGCAAAGAGTATTACTAAATACCAATAAAGGTAACACAAGTTTCCATAAGGTAATCGCTATATATCGTGTGGTTCAAAGAACCTACACCGAAAGCCGATACACTAGGGAAATATAATTGTCAAAGAAACAAAAGATGCTCGAGCTCAGTACTGTATAACAAGGATCCACAAGCCCGAAGGCAACAAACCCAAATATCTCTCGAGCGGTGACGAATGACCAACTCCAAAAGCGATACTATAGGGCAACAAACCCGAAGGCACAAACCCGAAGGCAACAAACCGTAGTGGCGAAGGTCCGGAGGCCCAGTACTGGACACCACTAACTGGTAGAATGTGTCACAACTCTCAAAAAGGATCCCGAAAAATGTTAACGTGAGTCCCATACCACACGTTCGCACTAAACGGTTTACTAACCGTTAGTCAATTTCACACTCAAAGCAGTACAAAGTTCACCTCATCTCATCGGTAAACCAGACCCAAAGGTCAAAACGGTCAAACGAATAGATTAGGAATTAACTGAAAAGATAAACACACGTGTTCATAGCACGCGTTTTATTTAATCATTTATTTCTCCTCCCTCTTCGCTCGAAGTGCAAAATTGTGTGTGTTTTATATAGAAATTATAAGTTGGAGAAACGAGCTTTTAATATAATTTAAAAAGATCACTTTATAAAAACCCGTGAACGAAATCTAAAAAGAATCATCAAAGTCAAAAATGCAATAACAACTAATTGGATCAACACGAATCGATTAAACAATGGAAATTCAATCAAAAATAGGCAAATAGACAAAAATAGGCAATTCCAGACGTCTGGGGGTCAATCCAGACGTCTGGATTTAGGTTCTGGAAATTCAGTAACCATCCAATGTCTGGAGGGTGGCTTCAGACATCTGACAAGGTGGTTTGGACGTCTGAAAGGGTGGTTCGGACGTTTGAAAGGTTGTTTCAAACGTCTGACTCTGTTTTCTGCCATTTTTATAAATTTCCGCCGTATAAACTTTTGCTCCAGGTTTAAAACCA